>AP028424.1:13060720-13495720 GCA_036509395.1 Antheraea yamamai
ATTAAACACTGTCAAATCGGTTCCATAAAAGATTTTTGCAGCTATAATTTGTTCTAATACCGATAAGAAATATGTGTTATTATACAATATCTTGACTTTTACATTGTTAACCAAAACTTTATTGGCAATTTGATAGTAGATTATTTTAAAAACAAACCTAATTTAATCTTCACTTATTTAGATTTACTTTTACCTTTTGTAAGGCGTGTAACATACTAAAAAAGTAAGACAAAGTAAATTTATCTTCGGTGGTTGCATTTCAGTTTATATACCTTAGTGTGTCCTTCTCAAAGCTTCTCACGCTGATATAGCGAGTACGTTTAAAGTACTGAACGCATTTAGAAGCTATTACGACGTAAATCCAACTTGGTTATAGGTTTATCAATACCACTTTCCTTTGAGGATGTGGCAGCATCGGCCATATTATCGCGATGAGATACCTGCACAAAAAATAATCATTAGTACAAAATTCATAAAAAAAATATTTAAAAAATCCTTTTTCGTTACTTAAACAAGTATATGTAAAAACTTCATGATTATTGTCTGAATTTAGTGGCAAAATATCATCGTTCGGAGACATACGTGTGAAGTTTTATTAAATGGATGATATCCCAGAAGCTATAGTTTATTCTTTACTTTGTGCTGATGTACAGAACCCGTAAATATAAAATTGATTCTGAATAATCAGGTTTCCTGGCTTTCTATTGTGATAGACAGAAATGAAATTAGCCAACGCAGTTACAAAACTTAATATTGTATGTACATGAAGTAGATCGTTGTTGATTTTAAGTGAAGAAAAAATTAAGTTGTAAATAATTTATAATTGTTGTATACTAGACCTTGTAATTATTCAGTATTTCCAAAATTATTTGATTTTTTTTCTCAAATAATGAACATATATTTTAATAAATTGTTTAATAATTTAACTTTAGAATTAATTCGTTCTTGAGTAGTAAGTAAAGTAGGGAAAAATCTAGTTGTAAATGTAGAGAAATATCTCGAAGACTATGACTACTAAGGAAGGTTTGGAAGGTTAGACTTGTTTATTTATTTATTTACTTACGATACTCAGACACATAATAATAGGTCTTTACCTATGAAATTGCCGTTCTGCAGTACTGGCCATTTCAAATCAAAATAAATTTTGTTTGGCTAAGAATTCTAATTTCAAATTAATTTTATTTTAAAAACATGGAATTCTTTTCCAAAAGTAGTCATTTGTTTATTGAATAGTGTTACATTTTCATCGCATTTCAATCTTTTTTATCATCATGGATACGTTAAAAATTCGAGTAATTATGGAATATTAGTATCGTCGTGGCAGCAACGCGGCACAAGCGGTACGCAACATCAACGACGTTTACGGAGCTAACACTACAAACCAACGCACCACCTGTTATTGGTTTGCTCGCTTCCGTTCTGGGAATTTCGATCTGAAAAATGAACCTCGCGGTCGTCCGAAGAGTTTGGTCGACAATGACGAATTAAAGGCGATTGTGGAAGCTGATGATACACAATTTACGGCTGAATTAGCAGCAGCTTTCGACGTTAGCGTCAAAACAATATTGGTCCATTTGCGTCAAATTGGCAAGGTAAAAAAGCTATACAAATGGGTGCCCCACGAACTCAATGATCGCCAGCGTGATGTACGCGTCGAGACGTGCCTTGCACTGCTCGACAAACACACAAATGAAGGAATTTTGAACCGCATTGTTACCTGCGATGAAAAATGGATTCTGTTTGATAAACGCAAGCGCTCAGCAAGTTGGTTGGATCCTGGTTCAGCACCTAAACAATGCCCTAAACGAAAACTTACCCCTAGAAAAGTGATGGTCACTGTTTGGTGGTCTAGCGCCGGTGTGATTCATCACAGCTTCTTACCAAACGGGGTGAGCATTACTGCAGATGTGTACAATGAAAAACTGAACACAATGATGGAGAAGCTGGCACATCTCCAACCAGCATTGGTCAATCGCTCGTCTCCGCTGCTCCTGCACGACAGCGCGCGACCTCATACTGCACAGCAGACGGGCTCCAAGTTGCAAGAACTGGGGTTGGAAGTTCTCCGTCATCCGCACTACTCACCAGACCTTGCGCCTACAGACTACTACTTTTTCCAGAATTTGAATAACTCCTTGGCGGGAAAAAAATTTAATACCCGAGAGGCAGTACAAAATGCCTTTGAAGAATTTGTTGCCTCCCGTCCAGCTGATTTCTTTAAGAAGGGCATCAATATACTGCGTTGGCAAAGATGCATTGATTGCATGGGTGATTACTTCGATTAATACAAATAAAAAATACATGAAAAAAAATCAATAAAAATTTTTTCATACAAAACGGCAATTTCATAGGTAAAGACCTAATATTTCATTGCGTGAATGTTCAGCGAAATCTTACTGATTAGAGAGCGCCTCAGTTTTTTCTTCGGATTTGGATATGATGTTTGGAAACAACTTCAGAATTTTCCAGTTATTTCTCTATTCTTCGAAAATGGTACATTTTTTATACAAGTCTTTACAGAATACAATTTTATTACGAACTCTGAGAATGGCCGCAGCAATAAAATTGGAGAGAGTAAACTATATAGACATATGATATGTAACGATAACGATATGTAACAAAGACGTCCAATATTCCGATTACGGCTAGATAATTCTAAATTTAATGGAATATAGGTTCAAGTGACTGTTTAGACACCCGTAGTATTTTAGGACATAATACTACACGGTCACATGTAACATAAAAAATAATAATATTAAAACAAACACTAATAAATAACCAAGAAAACCTAAGTTAAAGTATTTTTTAAGACTTTCAAAAGTATAGCTACAAACGTGTAAATAAAATAATAAACCTAAGTGCAATGGCCGGTGCTAACAGCTACAATGGGCGACCTGGAGTTAATAACTTTCGATAGTAAAAAGGGCAATAAACCCTTTTGTTTTCTTCCTGACGTTCTCACATTCCCTTTCAAATGAAAATGAAATCACCCGATGGTCATTGACACTGTGCTTTAACATAGATGCGTTGAGTAGTTGAGTATATTTTTTGTATTTTTCTAGATAATTCCGTGAAATAGAACTTAAGATTTTCAAGGTAAATTACAATAGTATATATATTATACACTAAAGAGCTTCAGCGTGGTAGGTAAATGCGCGAATTGCATGAAACAGGCAATAGCCCAAGCCAAGGGGTACCGTGCACCCTTGTGCTAGTTGGCAAAATAAAATTGGCTGAGAGCCTTAAGCGCTCGCCTTAGTAGTAGTCTAGTGAAGTTGTTAAGACCTTGCTAGGTCAATAGCGTAGCGTAGTCAGTACGAGAAAAAAAAGGTTATCCAATTTCAATTGTATTTTTAATCGCGAAAAATTTTAATAACCCTGAAACCCGATTGCATCCACACCTACGGTTTCCGATCTTGAATCCAAACTATCAAGGGACTCACTCAAACATATACCCAGATGGTATGTGAGAAATCTTTTAAAATAATCTTTTAATAACCCGTTCGTAGCATCATCTACCGGGTTCAATTAAGGTAAAAATTAACCTACATATTATATTGGCGGTAATGTAAAAAAAAGCTTAAGGGTTCTATGGACCCCCGGTTGGAACGAAGATTCCTTTCCCTTTTTTGTATAAGTTTACTATACAGTCAGCATAGTTTACATTATAAAATATCAAGTAGATAGAGTTAAATTGTAAATTAAACGATAAAATATATTTATAAAATAAATAATGATAAATTAAACACTGAATGATTTGGGATAATCAAGTTAATACATCAATAGGAAATCCTTGAGTTGGTTTGCTATTAAAATGAAAATTTTATGCATGTATATTTAGTCTGGCCATAAATACTGTTACAATTAAAAATAAACAAAATGTGTTTGAATTTGGAATCTGACATTTTTATATGATTATTCATTTTGTTTCTCATTTTGGCGCTAATACATTGTACAATATTTTGCGATATTGAAATGAAGTGGTGTGATAAAGAAAAAGAGAACCGAATCGCTGTGATTGCATTACACAAAGTAGGTATGGAGCCAAATGCAATATTTAAAACTTTCCATACGCTTGGTATTAGTAAATTATTTGTGTACCGGACTATTAATAGGTACAATGAGACCACCTCTGTTTGTGATAGAAAAAGATCTGGCCGTCCACGTAGTGTTCGTACGAAAAAGGTGGTCAAAGCAGTAAGGGAAAGAATTCGAAGAAATCCTGTCCGAAAGCAAAAGATTTTATCTCGGGACTCTGAAGGCTGGCCTCTCAATCTCAATCTCAATCCGCTGGATTATGATTTATGGTCCGTTTCAAAGAGTACGGCTTGCTCTAAACGCCATGATAATTTGGAGGCCCTAAAACAATCCGTACGATTGGCAGTGAAGAATTTTCCCATCTGCTCCCGCACACCAGACTAGGCCCCCCTCGGCAGCGGCTCAAGTTTAGGTCCGTTCCCTCGGCGTGGAGCCCTTGAGTACGCTGCTCGCGCGATACAGTGACACAAAATCTTACATCACTGCGACAACATTACACATGTCACCTCCACATACGTGCACGCATACACGCTTACACATGCAAGTGGAAGATTGTTATTTTATATCCCTTATTAAACTGAAAGAGTTTAGAAAATTATCCGATACGAAATATATATAAGAGTTGTTGAGGTATGCTTGGTACGCATATGTTTCAATTTATGTTTATTTATTTATTTATGTTTTGTATGAAAAGCTAGCTTAGCTCAGATAGGTCGCGAATTGCATGAAACAGGCAATAGCCCAAGCCGAGGTGTGCCGTGCACTTTTGAGTTAGTTGTCAAATAAAATCGGCACTCGCCTTAGTAGTCCGGTGAAACTGTTAAGACCTTGCTAGGTCAATAGCGTAGTCAGTTCGAAAAAAAAAATCCCATGGAAAGAAGGCGTGCTTCTATTGATAAGTGGCCTCAACGTTTAAAGGACTATATTGCAGCCAATGGAGACCACTTCGAATAAGCTTTTATATTTTAAATTGTTTTATATTTATGTATTAAAGTAACATACTGTAAAACTAATAAATGTTATTTGCAATAGAATTTTTTTTTCTTTGTTTCAGTATTTATGGCAAGACTAGGTATATAGCACAAAGAAAATTTACCAAAATCCGTCATAAACTTTATTAACTACAAATTTTTGTCTTTCGTCCGTTATCCTGGAGAACCCCTTGCGTTTTATTGGACAAAAAATATCCTACATATAACCTTGCAATATTACTTATCACTGCGTCAAGTTTTGTCAAAATTGGTTCAGTACTTTCAGAGTGATACGTTTCCCCAGGGACAGACAGACAGCCAAAAATTGTAAATTATTTTTGGCTTCTATATCGATAACAAAGTCTACCCCGATTATAATAAAAAAAAAAAATTAATGTACAGATTTGGCCAATTTTTATAGTATATCATAGTAGGCAAACGAACAGATGGGTCATCTGATGTTAAGTGATCACCACCGTCCATAGACGCTTGCAACACCAGAAGAGTCGCGAGTGCGTTGCCACCCTGCGTTTGGGGGAGGGGGAGGGGAGGTGGGTTATCCGGCACTACAGTACAGTAGTTACAGTTTTATTATAGTATAATATATATATATATACATACATATATATACATACATATATATACATACATATATATATATATAGATGACCAAATTTGGAAACCCATTTTTTTTTCGCTACCCAATTTACGTGAAGTACTTCATATTCGATACAGAGTTCAAGCGAACTCCTATTAACTTTAAATACTTATTATTATATCACAACATTGACTACCACATTAAAAAGCATAAAGTCTGTTTTTTTTTTTATATACATTTGTTATATTGGAAAAATAAAATAAAACTATTGTGTATAATACAGCCAAATGAAACGTATGCCAATGCCAAGAAAATAATCTGAAAAACAAAATAAAAATAAAAGAAAAAGCTGCAAGCCAGCCATAGAGCACCTGTTATCACCTCAACAGGAAGCGAACTTCGGCGTGGAAATAGCGGTATGGGTCCTTCTTGGATGCCGTAGGGGGTTTTAGCAAACGATTGCTGACATGATGCGATGGAACTAGGCTTTCGTGATCCGCCGGTCACATTGTGCTTCATGGGGCCTAGAGATGACAATAGGCGCAAATCAGACTGTGCGACCGGAGCCGGAGCTGACCCTCTACGGCGTGTCGAATGTTCTTTACCCAAAACAGTTCGACACAACAATTGTGGAATAGCCGAAGTCTTTTCACATATATTTTTCACGTTCTGAGCTGTAATACAGATATCGTATTATTAATACATGTGTAAAAGTGTCATACTGTTTTATTTATAAACTAGCTGTACCGTTTTTTTTTAATCGTATTAAAGAATTATAGAATTGTGAAACTATGTACAATTACAGAAACGCTCTTTAAATACAATTGTAAGGACGACGCGCACGCCACTAAAAGTAACATGTAACGTGTACATTAGATATATAAATACAAACAGCGTGCCAAATGAGGTTTGTCATCAGCAACACATTTGGAACCTTAACCCACCATATATAACTACCTCAGTGCTCACTTACACTGTATACGGAACTAACGAAACAATAACTTAAAATATTATTATTAAGATTTACATTTACATTACATTTAATATACATTTCCATTATTATAATTAAGATTTTGTGACTATACAAAAAATAAACGCTTGTCTGTTCCGTAAGAAATTGTATTATGGAACACTTTACGTAATACGTTTATAATCTAAGATCTTTTTAGGAAAACCTCTATATCATTAATGTTATTAATAATTATAATGTCGAATTGTAAACAATAAGTTGATAATTATTTCTCTTATTAAAAATAAAGAATGAGTTGAAATCTTGCTATATTTCATGCGGACAAAGTCGCGGGTAACAGCTAGTCTAAAATAGAATAACCTCAATTACTATTTATTAGGTTCGCTATCTACCAGTGAAAATCCCGTGAAAATCGATGCAACCGTTTTGGAAACAGCACAGCGGGCGAAGCCATGGTTAACAGCTAGTCTAAATTAAAATAAATTAAATTACTTTTTATAAGGTCCGCTATCTGCCAGTGAAAGTCCCATGAAAATCGGTCTAACTGTTTTGGAGAAAGCACTGTGGGCGACGCCACGGTTAACAGCTAGTATAAACTAAAATTCCTTAAATTACTTTTTATACGATCAGCTATCTGCCAGTGAAAGTTATGTGAAGATCGATCGAACCGTTTTAGAGATAGCATTGCGTGCGAAGTCACGGTTAACAGCTGGTATAAACTAAAATTGCTTCAATTACTTTTTATAAGCTCAGCTATCTGCCAGTGAAAGTTTCGTGAAGATCGGTTGAACTGTTTTGAAGATAGTACTGCGGGCGAAGCCACGGTTAATACCTAGTCTAATTTAGAGTAGCCTAAGAAACCCGCTGTAATTTCAGCTATCTGTCAGTGAAATTCCTGTCAAAATCGGTCTAGCCGTTTCGGAGATTACCCGGAACAAACAGACAAACAGACAGACCGACAAAAATTTTAAAAATTGCATTTTCGTTATCAGATGCATGTCTACTTTCATACCTAATCAGTCAAAAATTTTTATTTTGATATTACATGCAGACACTTCTTTTTATATATGTATAGAAGAAGATAGATATATTCAATTCATAGTTTAAGTTCATAAAGTGGCTACTATATAATAGTTATTTTAAAAAGAATAAAATTTATAGTTATGTTCTAATTACTTACAGAATGATAATATATCTGTTGGTAGAGATTCGCGTCGTGGCATAAAGCTAGCCAAGGTTAACCCCTCCCGTTGAGCCGCAGCCAAGTTCTCACGCAGTTCCCTCTCAAGAGTGTCAGGTCCTGTTTGGGTGTCAGGCTTGTTGTTCTCATCTTTATTCACAACAGCAGTCTCCGTTCGCTTTTTCATTGTCTGAGTTGGTAAATTCAATTCTTCCATCTTACAATCAGAAGTCTTGAACAGTTCTACATTTACTTTTTCTTTAAATGCGGCAATAAATTTTTCTTTTTGTTTTTGTAAACTTTTAGAACATTTCTCCCATTTATTTTCCGAACCGATATGTGAGGTAGTACCCTGATCACTCGTATACAAAGGGTGACTTGATAAGGTGGGTGTCCGTGTTGTACAGAGTGGTGGAAATGTTTGCTGCCTTTGCAATTTCCACATGCCCTTTTCTTTCAAGGCCGTAATAATCCGATTTGATTGTATAGGCGCTGTAATAGAAGACTTAGACGTACCAGGCAAAAGTTTCTCTGCGCTTAAATTCTTTTCTGACATACCTTCAGTGCCTTGAAAACGAAAGCTGAGGTGGGATTGTAAAGACTGTCCACTTCCGAAGATGCTAAAAGTATCTCGATTTGATTCTGCGCCGGATGATGCCCGGCGTTTATCTTTATTCCAAAATGTTGAATCGTGGAATATATTAAGCGGAGCAGAAAATCTTCTTAGGTGTTCTTTAAAACTGCTTTGCTCTTCAGTTATCTTTGAGTTACGTGGAGGTAGAAGTAACTCTGAGCTTCTTGAAAATTCATTTTTTGCTGCTGCGTTATCATCCGGCATATCCGCGGACGCTGAGGCTTCTTTTTTCTTCTCTGCTACTTCTTCAGCATCCAATCTCTCCCATTGGTAGCTGTTCGCTACAAGATTGGCAAGCATTTGGCTTGACAAATCGTTTTGTAGGAATCTGTGCCATTCCGTTATAAGCGGCGTCACAACGAATTTAAAAAACCCTGAAATATCTCTAGATATTACTAATTCATATAAAAAATAACAGAAGAGATTGTTATGAGAAATATGGCAAATAAAGTTTATATATATTATTGAAATAATTTTATTCAAAAAAGTTTGAAGCAAATAGGGAGAGATGGTTACCTGTTTGAATTTTAGGTATAGAATTATTATGCCTATCACATAATATTGTAATAGGCAGATTCAGACTTCTCTCGTAGTCTCCTTGACGAAAAAATTCCTCGCAAACTTTCATACTCCAGTTATAACTTATGTCCCACGGACGGCAGGGATTAGAAATATCTGCACATTTAAGTGCCATCTGAAGTACTAAGAGTCTGTTTTCATTTTTGGTCAAATCAAGGGTGTTAGTGTCCAGGAGGTTCTGCAACAAAATTCCACATAAACTTTCACTTCTATTACTAAAACTGGCTATACTTACGTCTATGGGCATAAGCCAAGCGATTTCAAGTAGAACATAGTGATTTAAAAAATTACACCTAAATAGGTTTCTCAACATCTAAAATATACAGTTTAAATGTTTAACATTAATCAATATTTTCCAGAAAACTTAAGAATACAGAGCCTATTGGTTCAATAGCGAATTTCAAGTTTCATCGAATCCGTAACGCAATTCATCGAAAACTGTCTGAGTGCAATCGTGTTTATTAGATACAATATTTTTATGCAAAATATCCTATACATTCTTAATAACATGACAATAGTAAAAAAAAAACATATAATGAATAGTCCTTTGGCTTAATGTAACGTGCATGTGACGCTAACAGTAAATGTACCGTGACCAAATAACTGAAATTTTGAAAAAAAAAAACCAAACAATATGGATTTTGCGCATGTAGTTTATAAAACATTATCTATATTCGTCTTTTAATGATTTAGAATATTAGGTTTAAAACATAATCTATAAAATATCAAGAAAAATGTATTATGTATAATCTATATATAAATACGTGAAGCCAAATTTTTGTATCCCTTTTTGAAAGAAATGCGCGAACGGATGACCGTGAAATTTGGCATAGTTAACGTTTATATGGTTTATATAAAATGCATTACAATCATATTAAATTAATTAAAATATACATTTCTCACACTACTGCTTGAATTTTACACAACATATATGTAAATGAAAAAGACGTTTCGAACATCCTTCAACCTTCTTACGTTCCAATTACCTTTTAAATATTTTTAACATGACTGACGTTGCATGTCTTACAATATGCCCTTTGAAATCAACTGGTCAAATTGTAGGTTAATTTTAGAATAACATAATATGTAAATTCATAATATACATTAATATTAATTGATAAATAATTTATCTTTAGTAAATTTATGGAACTACTGAAATAATTATTATTCTCTTTGGTTTTATTGAATGTCAAAATTTTTATGTGACAGACTGCTTTCACTTTATGTCACTTTGCTTCATGTTGCCATAAGAGTAAAGCAATATTTCCAAAGTCAATGTCAATATTTTAATGTTTAGTATTTCTTTATGGTGTACTCAAATGATGATTCAATAAAAAATGAGCGAAAAATACTTTGTAAAATCAAAATAAGAAAATTTGTTTGGTCATGAAAGTAATCCATGACTTATATCTCCGCGGTTACAATGATGCAGTTCAACTTGATGTAGCAATTGTATTTAGTACAGTTGATGATGAATTATGAACAAAAATGAATTCATTTTCAAAAGTTAATACATCTATACATCTATCTTGGTTATATACATCTTTGTTTTGGATTCATAATTTGATTCTATTGTGTATCCATTACTTTTCCAAATGATGATACTGGGCATATCACTATTCCTCATAATGTATAGACTATATTTAATTCAATATCACCCAGAAATACAACGTGCCCATGGTGTCGTGTAAAATTAATTGGAAATTGTGTCATGAGGGGGTCCGATAATTTTTTTTTATTTTTCTAAAGTTATGTTTACTTAGTATTTAAGAGCCTTACCACCTTATGTAACCGCCTGTTTTTTGTTTCAAATTTATAATTAATTTCAATTTTCATTTAGACATCGATTTTTTTTATGTTTATATAATTGAAAAAAAAGTGGCAAATAACTGAGTAGGCATGATGAAAGCCTTTGATTATAGAGGTTATAATACCCTTTGATAAAAGAACCCTAATAAAGTTCAAACTTTAAAAATTCCCTGAACTATGGTCGAATGTCGACCACTGGGCGCCCACTAGTTTATTTATATACTTAATAATTTAACAAAGTAACTGTAAAAACACTATTATCATTACATATTTTATTTAGTACATATTTTTCTATAAAAGGCCGGCAACGCACTTGTGACTCCCCTGGTGTTGCTAGTGTCTATGGACGGCGGTAATCACTTACCATCGGGTGACCCATCTGTTCGTTTGCCTCCTATAATATAAAAAAAAAAAAAAAACATATTATAAAACAACGTCCTCTGCCACGTCTGTCTGTCTCTTCGCGATCAACTCAAAAACTACTGAACGGATTTCCATGCGGTTTTCACCAGTAGATAAAGTGATTCACGAGGATGGTTTAGGTATATAATTTGACAAAGTTTTTTTTTATTATAAGGGTGGGACAGCGTCCGCCGGGCCCGCTAGTAAGTCATGTAAAGAATATTTTGAAATAATTCGTCTTTTACCTGTATTTGAGTGCTATGCTCGTTTATATTATGAATACTGCCTTCTGCTCGCGACTTTGTTCGCGTGGAATAGTTACTTTGGGCTAACGTTAATACGCGACGGAAGCACTTAAAATCCTTTTATTTTCCTCTCTTCATTGGTGCTCCGCTCCTATTTGTATTAGTGTGATGATATATAGCCTACCTTGATAAATAAACTATCGAAAACTGAAAGATTTTTCCAAATTGGACCAGTAGTTCCTGAGATTAGCACGTTCAAGCAAACAAACTCTTCAGCTTCATAATATTAGTATAGATTACATTTTTTTTGTTATTACTTTTTCTATTTCCACTACCCAGAATATCTCCACAATACCGCTGGTTACATATAAGAATATGTTTTGTGGCATTAAGCTCCCAAATGTACAAAATAAATAGTGCTGTAAAGTATACATCAATTCAACACTAACAGAAAACGTAACTGAGACATTAGAATCGAGTGAAGTCAGGTCAAATCAGGATCAAGTTAAAGTCAAATTCATGGAAATTGTAATTCGAAATAAACCTTCAAGACCTATAATTTTCTTATTGTTTTTATAAACAAAAATACTTCATTCAGTTTAGGCCCTGAGAAGGCACTGAGATCAAAACAACGGAAGATCAATCTGTCAATGTTTATATAGGTTATATCGGTTCTTTTGAAATCCAACTTTTCTGAATTTCTTGGGATAATCCTTAAATTATCATCGTAATAATGTATTGGGAGGGCAGAGTTAAGATACAGAATTTCTGAAACAGTTGAACATGTCTTAGGTAATTAAATCAATAAAATAATTATATTTTTATTATTATTTTTAATTATATTTACGTGAAAATAAAATAACTCAAATTCATTCTAGTCCATTTGTGTTCAGTCCACAATACATCGATTATTATACATACATATATACATTTTACAAAGAACTCTAGAACTATTGTAAAGGAGCCCAGAACTTCTTAGATGTATTCAAAAATCGAAAGTTGATTTTTTTGCATACTTATACGGTGCGATTGTCAATGGGCTGCCATGGCTTTAATTATGCAGAGCTATTGCTCATATTACAAAGAACTCCAAAACTATTGAAAAGAAGCCCAGAACTCCTCTGTCACGATCTTTGTATGCTGTGTGAAATTGGTACTCCCATATGTCTTATGGCCTTATGTGGGTCTTTAATATGCGGAACTATTTTTCTAAATTTCAGGAACTCCAGAACTATTGATTTGAATATCAGAATTCCTCTTCGTTTCACGATTTCGATATCTTTGTATACCAACTTCACAGACATAGTATACTTTCATACCCAATCGTTAAAATTTTGTTATTTTTAATATTACATACAGACACTTCATTTTTATATGTAAGACATAGGTGTACAATTATATTACTGTTATGTGTTATTCTGTATGTTTCAATAGTGTAAAAACTATTACTGTATCAAAATTTATGAAAATCATATGAATAGTTTTTCTGTGGATACGCGTACGAATGAACCGACAGATATACAAAGATTCAAAACATCCTGTTAGTATACAGTCATCAAATTTAAAGCCCACAAAGTATTTTTCTAAGATATATTTGATATATTAATTATGACACTTTTGTGCTTTATTATAAGCTTATACATATATGTATAAGATATACATATATGTATACTAGCGGGCCCGGAAGACGCTGTCCTGCCTTGATAATAAAATAAATTCTAAAATTCAACCGCAGCGCCAAAAAAAATCATGAAAACTGTCCAACCGTTTAGGAGATGTTCAGTCAAATACACGGAAATAAGAATTATATATATAAATATTAATATACATATGTATGTAAAGTATATCCTATATATTATACCGGTGTACAAAATACTACCATACAAAATTTCATCAAGATCCGTCCAGTAGTTTATGCGTGATGCTCAGGTGACAGATAGACAGAACAAACAGATAACATTTCTTGGTTTACATGGTATCGTTATAGATTCTAAGACGGAGTGTTTCTTTCTCAAATTGAGTCTATTTTCTGAAATATATTTAATGTACATATTTCGTCCCCTTTCATTATATGTATATATTATTATAATAGCGGGTCCGGCGAACGTTGTCCCGGCCTGTTAATAAAAAAAACGACCAATTGTATACCTTAATCTTCCTCATGAATAAGTTTATCTACTGGTGAAAACGCATAAAAATCCTTTCAGTAGTCTCTGAGTTTATCGCGAATAGACAGACAAACCGATAGACAAACAGACGTGGCAGAAGACATTGTTTTATAATATGTAATGATGTTCTATACATCTATATTACTTATATATTATCAATTATCAACCGATACTAAGGGTGTAGATGTATGATTATCTACAATAGAATCATTATATGGAAACTCACATCAGGTCTTGTGCAATTGTTCCGATTAAAACAAAAAAAAAAACACTACATAATTATTTAATCATATACTATTATATATATATTTTATTATTATATATATATATACTATTATATACATAACTAGTTAATAGCTACTGTAAAGTTTCGCTGCATAGAGCGTCGTTCTTAATTATAATTGCGAGAGTAAATATACGTCGATACTCTGCAAAGCACTAAGCGTACTAACAGCGGTTCGCTACAAGTTTGTGTAGTTTCATAACACTTTTTTTATATTACAGGGGGAAAACGAACAGGTGGGTTAAGTGATCACCGCCATCCATAGACACTAGCGACACCAGGGGAGTCGCAAGTACGTTGCCGGCACTTTAAAAGTGGAGGAGGAAGGTTGGGGAGAGGGGTTTAGGGGGAGGGGTTTAGAGGAGGTGGGCCCCCGGCGCTCTCACAGACCGAACGAAACGCAATAATGCAAGCGCTGTTACATCACGTCGGTGTTTCTGTGAGAGGGTGGTACTAACCCGGGCGAGCCGACCCATTTATGCTTAAACCAGTAATAGCTTCGGCGTGAGTCTACCACCTACAAAAACCCTACACCATCTACACCTACAGCATTATCTGATACTGCACGGTTTTGACGTACGGAACTAGGAATCTATTCGTGTACCAAAGACTAAGTGTGTAAAAAAATAACAAAACAAATGAATGTCAATAATCAAAATAACTTTCACCGCTTCATAATCTTCCACGTTTCAATTTCTATCACGGTTATTTACGAAGATATTGTTCATAATAGTAAATATATGTCGATATAACCAAACTCGTAAGGTATCGGTCATAGCATTTGTTTATCGCACGGTTCTTTAATAATATTTCGTAAGTTACCTCAAATTCGAGATGAATTGATATTTATTTATTAAATATTATGTAGGAAAATTTGAACCTCTGACTACAATCTAATAATAGTTATATTTAGATTTCAGTATGTACTTCAATTATACATATACCCATAATTGTCATTATTACTTTTAAATAAAATATAGTTTTATATGTTGTGCTGAGTGAAATACTATAAACATTGATTTAAATTACATTAAAATTGGTACAATAATTTTCATATGAGTTCTAAGAAAGAAACAAACAAACGTTTTGTCTCTAACGCTTTATCTATTTGTCTTCGTCCAAATATAAATTGTATAGTATGTTAAATTTGACATTGAATAAATAATTCTTTCTACTGAGAATATCAATGAAATTATCATATTTGTTAATAACTATTTCTACTAGTAATTTAGTTGTTCTTAGTTAGGATCACACCTCTGACCACCGTGGTTTTTATAAGATATCTGAACTCGTAAACTACAAAGGCAATCAGTACATACGATATTTTCGTGTTTTTATCTTTAAAAAATATGAATATGTTGTAATTATAACAAACTAGGAGGCCCGGCAGACGTTGTCCCGCTTTGATTATAAAAAAAACCTTAACAAATTATATAGCAAAACCTTTCTCATGAATCACTTTATTCACTGTTGAAAGCCGCATGAAAATCCGTTCAGTAGTTTTTGAGTTTATCGCGAACAGACAGACAGACAGACGCGGTAGAGGACTTTGTTTTATACTATGTAATGATAATGCTTAGCATATTGCAAGTTTATCGTACCCATTAGTTTTAAATTAATATAGTAAGGCCAAACGAAAATAAACTGGATCTCACTGCCAAATCTAAATATACAAGCCCTTATTAACGTCATAATAATGTACTGTCCAATAGTCGTAAAGATCTTTAATTATAGTGAAATAAATAACTTAGATAATTGTTTTACTGTGATAATATCGTTAACGTTTCATTTTGGCGAAGATCCTCATTTCATATACCTATCCATATATTTAATATAAACTTCAAGCAGCATAAATTTCATGTGTTATTTTTTACATACTGCAGCTTTATACTATATTTTTTGCAGTTAAAAGCCTTACAAAATGTTACATCAGCGTTCCTACTAGCAACGCCCACTAACTTTTTTTTATCTTAATAAATATACTTAGGACGCTATCACAGGCATGCAGATGAATGTGTAGACTATGTAATCGGACGTTTCCGATTTTATTGTCTCCGAGTTCAAGTAAATTTCTACCTGGTTTGGTTAAAACTTAAGTATTACGTAATGGCTTACTAGACATTCCGATACAATCTTCAGGAGCAGTAAACCACTACAAGTAGCTTCAAAACTGAAGTCCTTTTGAAGTTGATTGTACATAAGTATAGATTGCCGTGACTATTTTTCACAGATCGACTATATATCTGTTAATTAATAAAATCAACGAATATTTACTATCAGTCAACAAAACCATATTATTATATTTCAGAGTATCTCAAATAATGTAGTTAATTAATTTCTATCTAAGAAATTTCTATTCAAATGCGGTTCACGTCCGTCCAGGAATAGGTCCGTAATTAGTATATAATCTAGTATATAGTGCATTCATGCTATTGAATTTAGCCAATAAGATACAATTAGCCTTGTGCGCGCTTTATATACAATACATCATTGAATACTCTATTGTAATGATAATTGTCGAATTAAATTTGATACACGTACTATAAAATAAGTTAATACAGAGTAATACCGATATTCACTTCTCATATTATTAATATTTACTTTTCAATCTACAATGGACTATATTTCCGCCTCCTGTTTCACATTCGTAGACTATAACACAACTTATTATTAGATTTTATTGAACTTATAAGATTGCGTCGGCTATTCAAAAAAAATATTATTAAAAATTCGATATATTAAATAACTAGCAGTTACCCGCGGCTCCGCAGACGCTTTTTTAAAATGTATTAAAGAATTGTAAAATTATGAGTAGGTGTGTACATTACAGAGATGCCTTTTCAAAAACATTTGTAAGTACAACACGCACGCCATCTACTGTAACATGGAACGTGTACATTAGATATGTCAATGATAACAGTGTATCGAATGGGATGGAATTTATCATCAGCAACATACCTGGAACTTTAACCTACAATATATCACCCTCAGTGCTCACTTAGACTATATAAGTAATTAAAATTTTAAGCTATACATTATCGAACAATATTTGTTAAATCTTTTATAATATAGATATAATAAATATAATACGTCGATGTAATTAAGTTAGTCTTATACGTTGTTATAATCACTGAGTTATGTAGACGCAAACGCGGTAAATAAAACAAAATGACCGCCAAACTGACCAAAAAGATAATATAATTTAAGTTACTTACAAATAAATATATGACGTATATTTATTCTTGAAGTTTCAGTAAAGCACACGTCTCACGCGCTTGTTTACAATAAACAACATATTATTGATAAATTTTACATGAACGAATGCACGGGTAACATTTCAACAAATAAAATAGAATATGTCAACCCTATAATTACAGATATCTGCCAATAAAATTCCCGTTAACATAGGTCCAGCCGTTTCGGACATAATCAGGAACGAACAAACAGACACACTTTATTTTCACAATACGTAATATATTACAAATAAAAAAATGGAAACAAAACAAACGCAGGATAAACATTTTGATTAGTAACACAAAATAAACTTTAAAAATATTTGCGATAGAAAGTTACCACAATACCATGGCAACGTACTCGTATATAATACTAACGCTAACACCCAGCTAAAAGAAAAAAAACAGTACGATTTTGAAACATTAATCATTGGTGCTCCGTTCCTATTGGTCTTAGCATGATGATATATACTAGGGTGGAGTGAAAAAAACAATTTTTTTTTTTTTCTTAGCCTGGGGGTCAAATTTATAGCTTATAAAAAACAAAAATTTTTGAAAAAAAAAAAAAAAATTTTACTCAACATCTTGAGCCAGCCCACTCATTTTTAAAATTAATTACGAGTAAAAATATTTGGTTGCAAAAAAAAAATTTTTTTTTTTCTTTGAATCTCTTAAAACATCTAAGAACTGGCAATTATGATCATTTCCAACTCAAATTTTATTCTAGTGCCCTAAAGAGGAATGGTACTTTTTGGGATTTTTTTTTTAAATTAAAACAATAGTCACAAAAATTTTTTTTAACTTGTGATTTTTAATTGGCATAAAAGAGGATACTCTGAAGTTTCTAGAACGCCTTCAAAAATTTTTTTTTTGCAACCAAATATTTTTACTCGTAATTAGTTTTAAAAATGAGTGGGCTGGCTCAAGATGTTGAGTAAAATTTTTTTTTTTTTTTTCAAAAATTTTTGTTTTTTATAAGCTACAAATTTGACCCCCAGGCTAAGAAAAAAAAAATTTGTTTTTTTCACTCCACCCTAATATATACCCTATAGCCTTCCTCGATAAATGAGCTATCTAACACCGAAATAATTTTTCAAATCGGACCTGTAGTTCCTAAGATAAGCGCGTTCAACCATACAAACAAACAAACTCTTCAGCTTTATATATTAGCATAGATATAAAAATTTGATGCGAAGGCATTAGATATCGGTTTAATGCTTCTGTTTCGTTCCACACTGGTTTTTACCATTCCATATTGTCTGTCCCCATCTCGAAAGATATTAAGGAATTGTACAAAATTAATGTAAGGAATTGTTAAGTTTATTGTAATTGTGATATAGTTGTACGTTACTTAGGCGCTATAGTCGCGAAGGCGACTAAGCCTACATTCAAAAAATATCATCATATCCTACAAATTGAACAACCTTCTGAAAAATAGACAAACACTTGTTTCATTAATAGGATTATAAAGTAATTAATACCTGGGTAGGTAAACTTGACTTGGAAAATTTTAATTGCCATAAAAATCACTCTCACTACCATTCCTTATCACAATCCTAATCTGAGTGCTTTTATAACAATACTTGAGTTTAGGATTTGTAACTGATGTAATAGAAAAGATAATATCAAATTTAGAATTATGGAACTCAAGAAAATATATTAATCTGTGCACAATTATTAGTAAATCGAAGCATAAATAATCGTTTACCAGTAGAACATTTAAAATCTGCACATAAAAGCGAAGTATAGAAGAAGCTTTTAATCAAATTTAATTAAGCGCACCGGATTTCACATTTCAATTATTTCCATTTTTAAATCACATCATTCACTCGCTCCGGTTTTCCGATAACGAACTTAATTAAGATGGACGCAACATGTCATGAAACTATTGCACGCGGATGTCCAATTTTCCGACAGGCAACACGAAACCCTCTTTCGAATGAAAATGGACGTAAATCATATTTGATGCATGCAGCATCGAAGCGGATGAATAATCTTAATAGATGACATGTACGTATATATATTCATATGATCCTGATTAGTTTAGACTAAGGGAAACGAGATATATTGTGCGTAGGTACTAATCATCCGTGAAGTCCAAATACGAAGACGGTATTGACAGAATCGTCCAACAAGCAGTAAGGGCGTCGGAGAAGGAATAATATACTATATATTACAAATTTAAAATAATCATGAAGATGATCGATGCTGTGATAACATCTATGCTGGCCTAACAATCAAAACAAATATCCGTAACCAACGTAGCTATTTAGTTTAAAATACTAAGGTAACCGTGCGCAATCGTCGTTTTTAGAAGAAAAACGTTTTTTTATATGAGACGACAGGTACTATGATAACAATGGAATTAAAATATTACCTGCATACAAAAGCTCAAATTGTGTGAACCGTCTCTGAGAGATCAATTACACATATATTATATTTATTATATAATATATGAAATAACAATCAGAAGGTTTAAAGAAGGTTTTAAAAATTACTGTTATTTATAGTTAATAACAAAATAGAAATAATCTATACATAAATAGATGAAGATAGAATAATTCAGTAACTCTTTTTCTGTTGTTGGTCAACCGATTTTCTTTTTTTTATTAGTAGTTATTAACGAGCTTTAGTATTATCAATAAAAAAATGAAAACAATTCGTCTCTTTTCCTTACCATCGACGAGTCGAGACCTCTATTTATAAGTCTCTGTTCGTCGTAATCTGTGATCCTTTGGAACATTCATTGTCAAAAACATCACAACAATATAGAAGCTTAAAAATTTATGAATTAGTGTCGCACTTTGACCTTCAGTTATAAGAAAATGATTATTGAAAAATAAGGTTGATAATGTAGTACTAATCCCATAGAACTATTAAATTATTGTAAAGAACAAAAATGAACCACTTAAAAATAATGCACATTTGAAAATAGAAAATTGTAATATTGCCATTATTGTGTTCTTGTAAATTTATTAGAAATGGAGGTAACAGAAAGACATATTTAAGATAACTAGGAATAATTTACTTTACACCTATGATTGAGGTCAAGCGTGAACGAAATAATTTAAGGTTATTGGCAACCTTACTAAGACCTCGGTGCTTGTTTGCCATTTAGACGATAGAACGACGTGTTCCAAACATTGCGAAACTCGGATCTATTGCTAAACACCGAACAGTCAATGAATTAAATTTTAGATTCTGTCTTCTTAAAATGTTTGTGAATTTTTAATATCCTCCAGTTTCGGAATTTTATTTACAAGAAATAGGTCAAACCTATTAGTAATACATTTTTATATTACGTGCAAATTAATTTAAAATAGTTTAACACAATGAATAGGAACTATTAAATTCTTTCAATAGTTCACTTATTTGAACGCGTTGCTAATTGTTACACGTGACTAAATGTTTAGCAACCGAAATAAAAGTGAATATTTCCTTACGCTCGGAAAAGTCAAAACGATTCTAACCGGACTAAATATTTCTCAATGAAAAAATATATAGTCATAAAAAATTATGTTTGCGTGTTTCTAGTACAATGAACAGTGCATACCAACGTTAGTAGATCAGACGTGGGTGTAAACGGCAGCTGACTGCGAAATATCCGTACCAAATACATTTTTACTGTGACGGGAGTGTGAATGAACCAATCACGTCTTTACATACGCACATACGCGTATAGCGCGGCGAGACCGACGATTCTTAAGCCATAGTTTATTATACATATATTAATAGTTTTGACCATACATATAGCACCTGACGAATTTCTATTAGTATTATGTCTATCATCTTATATTGAAAGACTATTTCAGAAATATATACTATTGATATCAAATTAGCCAACATTATTCAAGTGCAATTGGTTCAGAGATCCGTTAAATACACATTAATAAGTACTTTATTCGCATAGATAAAGAATAATTTGAAGGCAAAAAGATTGAGCACCAATTGTTAGGAAAGTATCAATTGAACTCCATAAGAAAATTGTTCATGAACGATGCTTATTGTGAACGGGAACCGAATTATCCATGATATATAGAACATATCCGTAATTATATTTAGGTAAATATCTATAAAATTATCTTATAACAATATCTTCTATACATATAATAAAAATGAAGTGTCTGTATGTAATATCAATTTTTTTTAACTGCTTGAGTATGAAAATATACGATAATAATAAAAAAAATGCAATTTTTAAAATTTTTGTCGGTCTGTCCGGGTAATCTCCGAAACGGCGAGATCGATTTTGACGGAAATTTCATTGGCAGATAGCTGAAATTACAGCGGGTTACTTAGGCTACTCTAAATTGGACTAGCTGTTAATCGCGGCTTTGTCCGCGATGCTACCTCCAAAACGGTTGGACCTATTTTCACGGGACTTTCACCGCAGATAGCGGACATTACAAAAAGTAATTTAGTATATTTTCATTTAGACTAGCTGTTAAACGTGGCTTCGCCCGCAGTGCTATCTCCAAAACGGTTCGACAGATTTTTACAGAACTTTTACCGGCAGATAGCGGGCATTATAAAATATAATTCAGTCTATTTTAATTTAGACTAGCTATTAATCGTGGCTTTGTCCGTAGTGCTATCTCCAAAACAGTTGGACCAATTTTCATGGAATTTCCACTGGCAGATAACTTACCTTATTGGAAGTAATTTAGGTTATTCTATTTTATACTAGCTATTACCCGCGACGTCGTCCGCATGAAATTTAGCAAAAATATGTTGTTCACTGTAAACATGTGCATAAGACGTGCGTTTTACTGGACTCCAAGAATAAATATAATTTAAATCTATATATCTGTATCTAATCTGAATTAAACTGTCTTTTTGGTCATTTTGGCGGCCATTTCATTTTATTTACCGCGCTTTCGTCTACATAACTCAATAACCATAGTAACATATAAGAATATTGTATCGAGTTCAATGAGCACTATTGAAATTGTCGAATATTAAAAACTGCTTAGACAGATATAAAGTGTTATATCTTGATTTGTATTTATGCAAGATCTCAAGACGTCAGCTCATTCGTTATTTACAATACAACACTATAATTATTAATAGTAATTTTGAAGATAGATGGGGTCTTTCTAATAAGATATTAGACCATAAACGTATTACTTATTGACAATATGAGCATATTATATCATTATCTATCTTTAAGTTATTGTTTCATTAAGTCCTTATGATGTGTAAGTGAGCACTGAGGTAGTTATATGGTGGGTTAAGGTTCCAAATATGGTGCTGATGATAAACCTCATTTGACACACTGCTAGTATTTATATATCTAATGTATACGTTACATGTTACTGTAAGTGGTGTGCGTGTCGTACTTACCATTGTTTTTAAAAAGCATTTCTATAATTTTACATGGTCTCACAATTTTATATTTCTTTAATACAATTTTAAAAAACGCATGCGGAGCTGCATTTACAGCTACTCTTTAATAATTATTATCACAAACTAAGTTATTGACTGCATGTTCAACAAAATAACTGGAATTAATGTATAGTGGGAGCTATTCAAACTTTGCTAAAGTAGAATTAAGTACTATAGTAGCGAACACAATGCAAGTCTATTAAAGTACCAACAAGAAGCTTATTAATTTTCTAACCCATCAAGTCAAAGTTAGTTCGTTAGCGCTTATTTTGTGATCGTCTAGTAATATATTTTATAATAATATATTTTGACATTATGGAGAAGTGGTTTTTCTATGCCAGTACTCCTGTAGTTATTAGGTGTGATATGCCTGGGCAAGCAATATCCAAAAATAATGTATCGAGGGAGTATCATCAAAACAAGATGTCTCTTATCAAAAATCAAAACGTTATAAATGTGATAAAACTCAATATAAACTTATAGAAACTTATTATAGACATTAATAAATGGTACGACAAACTTGCAAAACTAATATTTCTTTTGATATGTGAATACAAATTTAGTTCTGCGAACAATTTCTAATGATGCCACAATGTACGTTGGGATAGTTTGTACCTATATGTTTGTACGACCAATAATAACAATAAAACGTATTACAGTTCAGACAACGTATAGGCAACCTAACAGCAGCCACCTGCAAAATAAAGTGACGAATTCCGCGAAATAATTGCAAAATGTATACAAGTAGGATTATTTATTTAGGGCGATCATAATATTGTCACGTTAATGTTAAAATAATAAAAGAAATAACTAAAATATCTTGTTAAAAGAAAACTAGAAAAGAAAAAATATATAACTAAGAATTATAAATATAAAACTGTGTGAAGTCCGAAGAACGATATCAAATCCTTTTATAATATAATTATTAGTAGTCTTACTTCAGGTAATTGTCTGGCGATTCTATAAGACTTTACTTTTCTACAAAAGAAGGTAATAAAGCTCCTTCTCTCAGGCTAGTGCCTACATAGGTACATAGTTCAATACTATTCTCATTCAAGGCCTATAATTACTTCGCGGAAACAAGGTTTTCTATCGCTATGAAAAATTAGCTGTCTTTACAGTTTATTTTCAGCGACTTCGAGTTCGAGTTAGTTATCTTTGGAGAATTGTATTTCAAATGCCATATAGAATAGCATTTCCGTAGTTTATCTAATTTTTACAATATACAATTTTATCTTATTTATTTATGTATGTACGCTTACACTGTGGGGTTTTGGGATCTTGAAATTATGCAGACGGAACATTTAATTTTACGTTTAAATTGATAAAAAGAACACGAATTTGTTGTATGAAAATATCCTTCTTACTAGGTGGTCTAGACCATGGAAATCAAGTAAAAGTGGACTGCGATCCTTGTGACACGCTTAGGCTTGTGCTGCAGGATCAGCCAGTGTTTATTCAGTGATTAAGCTGGGTGATAGAGATACGTATGTTCCAAATTTGGTCGCGATACTCGGAACAGGTATGCATATGGATGGTGATAAATTCGTCAGTGCCTCTTTTCATTTGTCTCGTTTTGGGATCACCTAATGTTCGAGTATATTCAGTAACAGAGAGGTGCTGTCGAATGCTGACGGATTACAGGTCTTTCAGTGGTCACTGCTGTGTTTGGATTGCATTGTAGTTACAATTACTTTCAATGTTATCATTTTGTTACGGCAGCATATATAAATAATACCAATAAATACTGTAAAGATCTATTTTCTATATAAAATTTTAAAAGGCAATTAATTTCAAACAAAATTTGTTGTTTTTTTTCCAAATGAAAAATCAAATGCAAAAATATAACCCACATTAACGTTTTTTTTTTCGAAAAAGAAATCTTTGTAAATTAATCCTTATTTTTTTCTAAGTACATTTAACATATAATTAATGCCCAGCAAAGTGGGCGGGAGATTAGCTGATAAATGACAAGACGTTTTAGTACTTCCATTAGATATTAGCCGTGTTATTACAAAAAAGTAAAACACGCATTGAACTCCTACTTAAAAAAAGTTTGTTCACAAAAGAATATCGTACCCTTGTTTACAGATTGACATTATTTAAATATTCTCTAACACTTGTGTAAGTTGAAAGTTCTTATGCTATTGTTGTGATTTATTGTTTTTCTATTTGCCGGTAAAAGGCATTTTGTAATAAATTATAAATTTTGTGAGTATAATTAATTTGAAAGAAATGAATAAATAAAAAAATTTAGAGATTCACGAGTAAATCATAGATACGGCTATATGACATTATTGACATTTGACAATATATTTAATCTGACATTATACTGTTGTTCCACCTTACGCACTTTTACGTCATATATGAACCTTATAAATTGGTTATTTTCACAATTACATCATTTTCTTTTAAGTAAAATATAACAATAATGATAACCAATTTAACTTAAAATAAGTAAATTTTCTTAATGAAGCTCAGAACAAAAATATTATTCATAAATTGAAATTGTTTGCAAAATATCTCTATGTAATTGAACGTTTTTGAATGGTGAGATTGAATTGAACGAATGCTATTCAGAATTGCTGGCATAAAAATCTAAAACCAGATGTTTAGTTAGAGATCCCTTGGGCATGCTTTTGTAATAAAGTATTTTAAACATGTGTTCAAGTAGCTTTAAAATTGTAGGCACTGCTTAGTAACCCTCGTGTTAAACCTATGTTAATTTTTGTTTTTGTAATAAGACCGTAAATGTTTCATGTTTTTTTTTTAAATCATCCTTTATAGGAGGTGGAACTACGATTATGTAGGATGGAGAATGTTATAGGTATTGATTGTTACAGATGGGTGATCCTCTGGTGTAAGCTAATTTCTATTTAGTCACATAAGTTACTGATTCAGTAGGTATAAATATATAGTAAAATGTTATCTAAATTTCAATATATTTTTTTTACTTTATACAAAACCAGAGGATCCTGTGATTTATTTAACAAATTCATATTAAATTTGCTTATATTTTTTTTTAGATCAAAGGGTACATTGACAATTAATTATAATCCGAATGATTTAAATAATTAAGATCAAAATTATATCACCACCGTGGATCGAAATTAATATTATTTATTTTATATAGGTATTCTGCACGATGGTAGAACTGTTTTTAATGTCAAACAATCACCAAGCACCTATACGTGGTGCTCGACAGCTGCATTAGAGATCCAGTCCTCTAAGTTTAGCATGTTAATGTTTTGGATCACATCGTTATTTGAAACCAGGCTAGATTGTGTTGATAAAAATATTGTAACTAACGATACTGAAGTCTGATGTAGTTATCTTCGTTTATATAATTACCGGTTGCGGTTACGAACGATGTCGTTGCGGCATACTAACAATATTCGTATGCCCATTAGTGCCAAATTGCCACTACTAATAGAGCGATACGCTGTCCCATGCACTAGACCACTATTATAATTACATTTAGGAGGTGAAACATCACTTCCTGTTCACGAAGGCACTGTATATGTTATACTTGTACTGTATATATCTTGCAAGTATTATTAACGCGGACATAGAACATTTTCCGAGCGCATATTGTACGCCGGTCTAGATATTTTATTATACTTAATAAACATAATAATAATGTAGAATATGAGGTGGTAGAAAGCAGGAGTATTTTATATGATTATGTAATGATACATACTTCTTTCATTATTCACTAGATACTCATTTAATATTCATAAGCATTAATGCAGGGTTATCACACGATCTGCTGCTGGGCCAATTGCTAGGGCGACACGATGAAGTCTGTAGAGATCTCTTGTCGCCCCAACTATAGAGGCGGATGTACACCGTGGGGTTTTAGTCCATACGAGTCGGATGTAACCTACTCTGTCCCTCGGGCGGGTGGGTATCCATGAGGGGTAACCACACATTGAAAAAAGGGTTATCACACGATTTGTAAAAAAATCTGATTTATGTTAGATGTAGTGATAAAAGTTAAAAAATACATTCGTGTACACTAAGTAAGGAAGAAATGATGCCCTATTTACGTCTTTTCTGTATAAATATGGTTATTATAAATGATAATTATAGCGGTATGTACTGATAATGATTTAATTACTACACTCTTGCGGTATTTTGAAAAGATTGTTCATACAAATGATTGTCCGTTATTCTGCTGTTTTCATGATTCAACATTCATGATCGTCGTTATTACAAATTATGCTATTACACGCGGATCAGCACGCGCTTTTTTAAAATATATTAAAGAAATGTAAAATTATAGGTAGGTGTGTACAATACATAAATGCTTTTCCAAAAACATTTTTAAAGTACGACACGCACGCCCTCTACTGTAACATGTAACGTGTACATTAGATATGTGAATCATAACAATGAATCGAATGGGATGGAATTTATCACCAGCAACATATCTGGAACTTTAACCTACTAATAATATATCACCCTCAGTGCTCACTTGGACTATATAAGAAAGTAATTAAAATTTTAAGTTATACATTATAGAACAGTATGTGTTAAATCTTTTATTATATACATATAATATGCCCATATTGTCGATACAATTAAATTATTCTTATACGCCGCTATAATCACTGAGTTATGTAGACGCAAATACGGCAAATAACACAAAATGGCCGCCAAATTGACCAAAAAGATAATATAATTTAAATTACATACAAACATATGGATTTCAAATATGTATATTTATTCTTGAAGTCCAGTAAAGCGCACGTCTGACGCGGTTGTTAACAATAAACAACATATTATTTATAAATTTCACACGGACGAATGCACGGGTAATAAGTTCAACAAATAAAATAGAATATGTCAACCGCTATAATCTCGGATTAATTCGGATTTGCGATAGAAAGTTACCACGTTACCATGACAACGTATATAATACTAACGCTAACACGTAGCTAAAAAGAAAAAACAGCCCGATACTGTAACATTCTTAATTGGCGCTCCGCTTCTATTGGTCTTAGTGTGATGATATATAGCCTATAACCTTCCTCGATAAATGAGCTATCTAACACCGAAACAATTTTTCAAATCGGAGCTGTAGTTCCTGTGATTAGCGAGTTTAACCATACAAGCAAACTCTTCGGCTTTATATATCAGTATAAATATACTTTAGGGTGGGCCAAAAATTATTAATAGAAAGAAATATTCATATCTCGGTATTCACTATTTGGAAAAAGAATATCGTCTCATATATTTGTTCCAATGTACATATAATATATATACATGCGGGGTGGTAGGGTGTCTGTACCCGACTGGATCGCGACCACCGTACACCAGGTGGAACACCTGCCATAGTGGCACGACCGACGATGGATGGTATGTCTTGTCTGTCTTTCGGTGGTCGCCATTGTTTTTGGATTGTACTATGCTTACCATCAGGCACAGTACAGTCACTTTGCCGAGCTATAATAAAAAAATAAATAAAAAAAAAGTATATATATTCATTATAATTTGTAACAACGACGATCATGAATTTAATATACGTACTCGTTTCGTGACTTTGATTATGAGCAACGTAAAGTGTTCTTCTGTTTTACACTTATTGGTTATCGCATAATAATAGATAACAAACAGCAGAATAATTAGGTCTTCAGTTGTGTGTTATCAGTTGTGTGGAAATTATAATAATTATTTGTTGTTGTTATAATGCCCACGTCCAGTAGATATTTATTTAAATTAAAAAAAAATAGTATGTGGGTTGTGTCTTCATTATGACGAAACATATAAATAATAGCTTCATCGTGCGTTTCAATTCTCGTTAATCATTTACCGCAGTACAATCAAAAATAAGACGACAAACAGTAACAATCTTTATAAAACGATTTATTTTAATTTCATGGTCACCGAAGAATCCAGACACCTTATTTTGACTCGTTTAAAAACAATTTCAAATGCAACCTACTTTTTAACTTGTTCTTATTCATACAGTCACAATTTAAAATATCTAACGAGTATCATGAAATATGTAGTCACAAATCACTTGTTATATTTGTATTACAGTAAGAGAT
Source organism: Antheraea yamamai (assembly GCA_036509395.1). Lineage (NCBI taxonomy): Eukaryota > Metazoa > Arthropoda > Insecta > Lepidoptera > Saturniidae > Antheraea > Antheraea yamamai. The sequence continues at coordinate 13,089,269 of AP028424.1, forward strand.
GTACTATTATATGATAACCTTAAGGCTGCTTTCATAGTTTATCCAATTTAGAGTAATATTAAGTTATAAAAAATACAATTTTTAGAATACATTAGGGTAAGACTGTTTATATTGTGTTTCTTATCTTGAATTTTCCGTTATCATTACATAGTATAAAACAAAGTCCCCTACCGCGTCTGTCTGTCTGTTCGCGATAAACTCAAAAACTACTGAACGGATGTTCATGCGGTCTTCTCCAGTGGATAAAGTGATTCACGAGGAAGGTTTTAGTATATAACTTGTCACGGATTTTTTTATAATCAGGGTAGAGCAACGTCTGCCGGGCCCACTAGCAACAAATAAAAAAGAAATTCAATAACAGTAATATTCATACCTACAAAATACGTATTTTTGAAGTTATATTTCTTTTGGCGCGTTAGGGAAAAATGATGAGAGTAAATTTTTACGATGCGCGCGCACACCGTCACGAAAAGCAGACACCCTGAAGTTATTACGATGCACGCGCACACCGTCACGAAAAACCGACACCCTGAAGTTAGCTATAGTCAACATTTAGTTTCTTTGTATTTGTTGTTTGTATTTCTTTGTATTAAAACTTTCAATGTACTGTACCTATTGTTAGTATCGTTTTTTCTACAAACGTAGAATAATGAGAAAAATAAAATTTTTGAAAAGATTTTTATCTTGTTACGCCAAAGAAGTATAAATTCTAACGCGTGTACATAAGTACACACACACTTTTTTATGAACAAAGTATTTTAGTTGATCTCCTACTGTGGTTAATTAAGACTTACTTGTGAAAGAAACATGATTTTATATAAAAACTGGCGTTACGCCTCGGCATCGCACGCGTATACTAAGAAAACTTGAAGCCAAATCTTCCCTTAACAACATGGTAACTGAAGAACTGAACGTGAATCTGTTAATTCTGACAATAATTTTGAAGATCTCCTCGCTGTCTTATGTCTCACTCACTTACTTTTTATATGGAGATTTCAAATTTCACTTTTTTATACGATTTTTTTTTTAATTTCATTCCTACAAACTTGCCCTGCCAATTACAAACATACATTCGGCAATTTACAAACATATATACAGTATTTATATATATAGCTATCGGTATTTTAGTTTTTATTTTATGGTTGCGACTTTTGAGCGCGAAATCAGTACACTTGTATTTCAGTCGGGAAATTTGAGACTTGGCTGAAAACTAGCGCCGTTTTTACTCGTAGCAGTATAATATATTTCTTTCTTTATAATTGATTCTTATTTATATAGATTGATTTTGGTGACTTGAAATATTTAAACCGTTTCTGTTACGTATAAACTACAAAGAGAGTACTTTAATTTACTCAATCTATCTATATATATATAAGAGATTCCCACCTATATATTGACTCATCACGATATCTCTGGAACCATAAGGCGTAGCGACTTGAAATATGGTAGGAATATTCCTTTCGCCGAGTAGAGGTCAGCTTAGAACGGATTTTACGAAATTCCACCCACAAGGGGGGTTGCGGGGGCGTTAACAATAGAGTTTATTTTACTTTTCATAATCAGGGCGGAACAACGTCTGCCGGGGCCGCTAGTAATCTATAAAACACATCTTTAAATGCAGTAATATCATAACACGAGTAAAAGAAATAAAAAATTGTTTTGATAATCTGACGTAAATGGAAAGTTTTTTAAAGAGCTAAAATTTTCAAGGACTATTTTTTGTCGAAGCCTACAACACTATTTTACGATGTCGGTGAAAAACTGCTTCATGTGTGTAGTAAGCCTAACATATTTTCTATCGACATGCATACAAATTTATATTTATATATTGCGATATCTCAGATCAATAAAGTCCAGCACCGTTTGGTGATCATAATGAATGTTATCATAACTAAATATTTTTAAATATTAAACATTTTCATTCTAACTATTAGTTTGTATGTTACGATATCACTCCTTAGCTACTCAGCTCATCGTCAAAAAATATGGATACCCGTTACCAGGACTACAGAAAAAGACATAGGGTACTTTTCATCCAGAAAAAGAAAACCGTTTTCGTGGGATAGGTGTAATCTATATTAATGCGAGCAAAACCACGGGAAAAAGCTAGTTTTACTATAACTCACCAGCAGGTGGAGCTTCAGCACATAAACTTTTTTCCACGGGACAATCGTTGTAAAAATTGGTGCGCGTTGGTATTTACACATATGATTAAGAATGAGTATAATAGAGGAAATTCATCAAAATCGGTCCAGTCGTTTAGGAGGAGTTCAGTCACATACACACGCACACAAGAAATATATATATTAAGATAGCTTAGAATAGTTTAGCTAGATCAGATCCGCGGTATCGACAACGGCCCGAGCCGAGGTGTGCTGTGCACCCTTGAGCTAGTTGTCTGAATAAAATCGGCTGAGTGCCTTAAGCGCTCGCCTTAGTAGTCCGGTTAAACTATAAAGGCCTTGCCAGGCTAACAAAGTAGTCAGTTCGAAAAAAAAAAGATTAGAGGAAGACCGAAAAAGGTATTGATAGATCGTGTGAAAAATTATGTGCGTATGAAAAGGTATCAATATTGAGACGACATCTGACAGGGGGAGCGAAAGAGTAAAACATGTGGTGACTCTACTTGAGTGGGATAAGGGTAAAGAAGGTGATGGTGGTTGATATTTATATACAGAACATTTACACAATATTTATTACGCAATAGCTCAACTATTTATTACAACAAATAGCGAATATAACAAAAAAATAACATACGCGCAGGAAATCGCGGTCACAGCTAGTAATTACTATCATCAATTACTCCGCTTGAGTCATCATTAGTCTGAATATTTTGCTAAAATACGGTCAGTAGGAACGAGCAGTGCTTTTTGGGACACATCACGCGTTAACGGTACACATCTTTGACCAGATATATCGAAATTAAAACAATGATGTTTTCTAAACTTACTTTAAGCATGTAATTTCATTTATAGGTTAGGTAAAAAACTGGAAACTAACATATAAATATCAATTTGATTACGTCTCATAACTAAATCACGAAAGATCACATATAAACGACAACAGTTAACAATAATTTAATTTAATTACTTGATTATTGCATAAGCAGACCATACGCCGGGGTAAGGTGCAAGTTCGAGAACTATCCAAATCTAAATGTTTGAATACAAATAATTATTTTTATAGATTCATTTGTCTATTTCGTTGAGTGTCTCTTGTAACCGTCGTGACGTTTACTTTAATACATTGTTATTAACATTTCAGCTGGCCGCCTCGGCTTCGTACGAGTGTACTAGCAAAGAAAATGATCTTCAAATATATCCTCTACCGGAGAACACCATGTAAAATAGTATCTGAAGAAATGAACGTCAATCTGATAATTCTGATGATATTTTTGAATATTTCTACTATCGATGACTGGGTTGTTTTCTGAACCGGTGGTAGCTTTGACGTTCATAAGCGCATTCTTAGGGCCTAAATTGAATAAGGGATATTTTTATTTTGAATAAAAAATATATAGACATCCTTCAAGGTAACCATTTAAAATTAGTTTCGTCGCATATGTTAATATATCATTTTTATATTTCAAAGTCATATTTTAGTATGGGCTATTGCTATTGTTCACTAATATAACGAAATCCTGCACCAACCGCTAGCACCTGTAGTACCTAGAGGAGAACCAGCTCTTAACTGATCGCCAATACGGTTTCCATCAAGGCCGCTCAGTTGATTATATTCTGGCTTTTCTAACTAACAAATGGTCGGAAGCAGTCGGAAGCTTATTTTGTATAGACGCCTCGAGAAACTACGGAATTGGATGCCCAGTTTCCTCACGGAGTGGAGCATAAAAGTCGTTGTTGGAGGTGCATACTCAGATCTCAAAACCGAAAGCGCTGGTGTACTATTCTCTACCTTATTTCTTGGGCATATCAATGACATGTTGAAAATCACTAACATTAATTGTTATGTAGACGATGGTATTGTGGATGATTTCTATGCCAGTCGTGCAAATGCTTCTCGGGAACGCGTTAAAGAGTGCCAGCACAAATTTGTATCTGAAATAGAGACCTCACTTGAACGTGTCTCGGATTGGGGAAGACAAAATCTGGTCCAATTGAACCCCTAGGCAACAGAAATCTGTGCCTTCACCGCAAAAAAACCTCCTTTGATGTAGTTCCTAAGTTTCAGGTAGTTCCCCTTGTCACCAGGTATAATTCTAACCATTGGTGTCATCATATCGAATTGTCATAAAGGGTTCCCAATGGGAACGGGATCTTCCCATACGTAAAAAGGCAAAACGCCCTATTTTGGTTCAGAGCTTTTCAGCTTTTGAGCTTTCTGTCGTTATGATATTATCGGAGAAGTTAGTTCGAATCCATTATCCGCGTGGTTGACGCTTGCCCGAAATTAAGCTTATTTTGTTAATTACCTTTTCAATAATTGTAATTGTATGATTGTTACAATAAACAATATATTTTATAAACACAATTTTGTTAAAAGGGGTTTTTTTCTCGAACTGACTATATATGTAGGTCAATCCTGGCAAGGTCTTAACAGCTTCACCGGACTACTGTTTAAAAAGCCTTCGGCTAAATCCATATAACAGACCGATGTTCAGTTTGGTGATCATTTGGAAGCGAGAGTAAGACTGGCCTCAAAAAACTTAGGTGTACTTATCAGAACAGGAGGGTAATTCACACTGGATCACCGCCTTTAGCTATATAAGGCGCCAGTCTGTTTACACGTTCACATCACAGGACCGGAGCGTCTCAATGCCATGTACTTCCTTTTGACCTAATCCAAGGTAAAGCGGTTCGAATCGTCGGCGATCAAGTGCTTTTGATACGGATTGACCATTTGGTGTTTCGTAGGGACGTTGCGTTAATTTGCGTATTTTACAAAATCAACCACGGAGAATGTTCCGAAAAGCAGTTCGGATTGATACCTACTCCTGAGTTCGAATACTGAACGACTCAACACAAATCGAAATTCCATCTATATCGTCTTGATGGTTTGCGGTTTTCGCGTCCGTCTTTTCCACGTATGTCTACTCTTTAGAATGAACTCCCAGTAACCGTGTTTCCGTACCGATATAACTTACAAACCTTCAAGAAATGTGCCTCCTTTCTCAAGTGTCGGCAACGTATCTGTCTGTCTGACGCAGGTGTCCATGGGCGGCGGTAATCACTTATCATCAGGTTGACCCGCATGTTCGTTTGCCCCCAATCATAGTTAAAAAAAACACATGCACAAAAGGAAGGGTACCGAAATCAAAATTATGAACGATGGTAAATACTGAATTAGAATCTGTCGGCGAATTAAGTGATAATAAATGTACTCAGCGGGAGAGCTTCAAACACATTATACAATGTACACTCACATGTAAATACATTACGTAAAAAAATGAGATGTATCAATGCAAATCAAACAAATTCCATTGTTATAGTACTACACTATTCAAGCAATTGGCTACATTAACATGTTGGTACAGGGACGATAATGAGTTGTACCGCTATGACAGATGGTGTACAGCCATCCGAACGTGTACGGATTCAGTTATAATAATTATAGACCCAAATATGTTTTTAAATGATGATAACAAATAATTTATATGGATTTAGTAAATATGTAATAGTCATTATTATAAGTTTTGTGACAAATACCTATTTATATAATACTTAAGTATAATATTTGCTAGTCCGCTTTAGACAAATAATAATAAAAATATTGTATAAACAAATATGACTTCCATTTTTAACGAGGAATTTTTTTGTTCCTTTTTAAGAAACTAGTACTAGTTAATTAGTATATTAATTATCATATAATGGTTAAGTTCGTATGTTTGCATGGGGTAATCTCCCAAATTATTGATCCAATTATAAATTTTCTTTCGGCAATAGGAAGCTACTTTATTCCTGCGTGACACACACATATTAATTTTCATATTGTAATTAAAGCGTTTTAATAATTCATTTTGTTAGTATTACACCTTTATTCATTATTGCAATTTAGAGTAAATCAATGAAAAACATTAGATTTAACCAAATTTACTTGTTAAATTAATACGAAAGTTTATTCATTCATATTTATTATTAAAAATACTACTAAGTATTGTGTAGTGTGGTGTTTATATTCTTTCCTTTGTACATAAATTATATCGTTATATTAATAAACTAGCTGTGCACGCGTATTCTACCCCGTGGAACCTTATGTATAAAACAGTGATTAATAAAGTCATCTGAATGTATCATTTACTTATCTTCTTAAGTATGAGTAAGTCGCGGCGCCATTAAAATTACAATAACTTTTGATAGAGTGGACTGATTTTAATGAAACAAAGACTAAGTTACCCCCGAGGATATGCTTTATGATTTTCTTCTTTATGAGGGTTTTATTGTTAGCCCGGTACTTTAGCAGTGATGCGTGTTCATACAAGCAAACAGATAGATAGACAGACAGATATTTCTAAAAATGATTGAAATGTATTCTATTACTTATTCCTAGACACCTGTAACAATTTTTTTCACGAAAATCGAAAATGTACAGATTCGTTACATTTACATTGTTATTATACGTATAGATATAGATAATGTCGACGAAGTCGCAGGTATCAGCTGGTACAAAATATATACTTTCCAAATTACTTGTGCAGTGGAATTTTAGTGGAAGAACCATTGTCTAATTATCCAACTGATAATAAAGCTATTAAAGGCAAAACATATATTTTTTGGTCAAAAAAGTGACATCTAAATGCAACAGACATCTCAAATAACCTATAATGTTATAGAGAGTCGACCCCCCCAATGCTAACCCATTACGTACACCACTATGTGTGTGTATACTCGTAATATGTAAGCCAAAGATTCGTGTTTGTTTGTTTATTTGGCCTCAATTCGTGGCGATGTACTAAAAATTTGATCGTTTCCGAGACTGGGTTACCGGCCAACATTGTTTCCCAAAAGAATGCCTACCAAGATTACGTAGTGAAACCAACTAAATACAACGAGTTTCAAACTTTGGGCACTTATAAAATACAACTTATTTGTTTATTGTTCAGTCGCCTTATGTAAAATGTAAGCTTAAATAAAAATCATTTTTCGAATGTAGGAAGCGTATCACTTTAGAAAGGCTGCATGTATTTGTTTAATTCATTTTTTATTTTGTTTGTAATTGTCTGGACGAGGTTTGTATGAGAGAAAATTTTGAAATATCACAAGGAAAACTGCAAAATTTGGCTAAAAAAATCCATATAAAAAGTGAGTGATAAAACGAGTATGAGATAGAAAACAGTAGATATTAGTTTAAAAATATCGACACTACTGACAGGTTAATGGTACGTCGTTCAATTGAGTTATTATTAGGGGTGCGTGAATATTTGAAATAACGAATTATTCGATAGTGAATCGTACCGAATAATTCGAAATGGAACATTCGAACTTTCCGATTAATTGCAACAATTCTAATAATTCAAACTATTTTGATTTTGACTAATTATGATGATTTTTATTATGATGATTTTAACTAATTACATATTTAACAAATACGAAATAATTATTAATATACAAAATTATTTCAATAGATTCGCCTCTTAGTCAAAGGAATTTTAATGAAACTAGTTTGAAAATCATTACATGGTATAAAACAAAGTCCCCTACCGCGTCTGTCTGTCTGTCTGTTCGCGATAAACTCAAAAACTACTGAACGGACTTTCATGCGGTTTTCACCAGTGGATAAAGTGATTCATGAGGAACGTTTTGGTATATAATTATTAAGAGATTTTTTTACTATCAGGGCGGGACAACGTCTGCCGGGCCCGCTAGTGTATAATAAATAAGAAAGTTCACTATTTATTAACTTATAAAATTATTTCATTTAAGATATTATGTAAAAAAAAAATTGTGAACTGTTGTATCTTTTCCTATAAGTATTAGTTTAATAATTCTGCCTATTTTAAAAATATTCGAATAGTTCCAATTATACAAAAAGTTCGATTCGAGCACTGTTCGCAGACCTCTACTTTTTATATCATTAGATGGGTGTACAGTAAGAGAGTTTTGTTCTTATTGCCTTCGTTAGTACTCTCGTGCGAAACCTGGGTGGGCAACTAGTCTATTTATAAAACTAAAAACTGCACGCAACAAAGTAAAGACGATAAACTTTGATATCCTGATCACTCTCTTGATTATTGGATGTACATTGCCTGATCACTGTACCACTTGGCATATGGTGGTTGCAATCCAGCCGGACACGACTGTTATGTCCCGTATCAGTAAGTAACAACAATGCAACAGTTTTCATTTAAACAAATTTCTTTGCCGTTGGTACACTTTAAGTAGTAATTCTCCAAGTATCTGATATTTTGGCACCTTTAGTGTTCTGATACGCGGTTCTAACATTTCTCAGCGTTAATCCAACTTCCTTTTACAGTACGGCCATGTAATAAAATAACAAACGAATAACTTAACACGATTCTATCACTTATATCGTTTTGTCTTCTGTCTCACTCACTCACTATTTCATAGAGATTTATTAACCAAATTTCCAAATTTTATCACCTTTTCCGTACATCTAAAACATTTTCATAGAAACAAATTTTGTACTGGCAATTACAGACACTAAAAAAATAATTGCCAAAATCGGTGAAAGCGTTCAAAAGTGACGGACTTACATACATTAGGCAATCGAGTTTTATTTATATAGATGACTATAAGATATCTGCTAATTAGAACAGATTATTCAGAGTACGCAGATAAATCGTTAATCTGTTCCCGCAATATAATTTAAACTGATCATACTCGTAGAGAGTTTATTTAGCATGAATACCTGCAACCTACAATACTTTCCATTCAATTTTTGCTCCTTTGGTAATTGATTGAGTTGAAGTCGAGGTCTGTAGCGAAGTTGGAATAGTTTTTTAAAAAAAAACGAATTCAATAATGTCGAATCATTTTTGTTATTTCTTAAATACATGCCCAATATTACACGAGATTTAGATTAAATGTATTAAGAAAATAACTGATTTTGTTAAAAACTATCTTTATTATAACTTCTATTATCCTCGTTCATAATGAGCAAGCCACTGAGAAATGGTTTTTGATGACATATTTTTCATTTGAATCAACATGAAGAATAACTTCTATTCGGATATCACTGTAGTTTAATATCTGTAACATAAATCTATAACTAACCTTAAATTTGTTGAGATATTCCTGTTGCTTGGTGATATCCGTGGCCATTATGAGAGAACTGATCTGCGCTCTCAAGCCGTTGTACAAATCAGGCATGCCATCAAACACGCCGCTCTCATTCAAGCAGCTCATCGCAGCCCGCCAGTGATGGTTCTCGAGTACTGATGTATTCTGATTTAAAGCAAATATAAACATATCATTACATAGTATAAAACAAAGCCCCCTAGCGCGTCTGTCTGTCTGTCTGTTCGCGATGAACCCAAAAATTACTGAACGGATCTCCATGCGGTTTTCACCAGTGTATAAAGTGATTCATGGGGAACGTTTTAGTATATAATTTGTCAAGGATTTTTTTATAATAAGTGCGGGACAACGTCTGCCGGGTCCGCTAGTTATATACCTATTTTATGAAACAAAGAATTTATGCTTCGAACGTGATGAATTAATTGCTAACACTTTAACAATTAACTTAGAATTTTAAGTTAAAACTTTAAAAATTTGAAAGTTAAGTAAATAAAATTATTAATTGAAATTAACATTAATAATTTATCTATATATAGTATATGTATTGAAAATACAGTTCCTTTGAGGTTGAATCATCGCAAAACTATTGAACATATCGTGACAAGACTATGACAATACGAAAATTTTCGTAGACAGTTTTAGGCTACATATTTTTTGGATTCGCTTGACCCTTTACCATTTTTTTCAATGTCCTACGAAGGGAGTGAGAATCAGCTACTATTCATATAAATATGATATAGAAAAAACTAAAAAAAACACGCGTATAACATTGAAATAGAGTGCTCTTAGTCGCGCTTGCGAACTAAGTTATAGTTATATTGTTACAGGTGTCTAGGAATAAGTAATAAAATACGTTTCAATAATTTTTAGAAATATCTGTCCGTCTGTTTTTATGAACTCGCATCCCTGCTAAAGTACTGGACCCACAATAAAACCAAAATCATAAAGCAAAACTTCGAGAATAACTTAGTCTTTGTTTCATTAAAATCGGTACGCTCTATCAAAAGTTATTGTAATTTTAATGACGACGCGGCGTGAGTACGAGAGAAAAGTAGATAAGTAAATGGACTCAATACATTCAGATAACTTTATTAATCACTGTTTTTTACATAAGGTTCCACGCGGACGAAGTCGAGGGTACAGCTAGTAATAAATAAATGTTTCTAGAAAATCTCATTGATGTAAATGAACATAGAAAAGGTGCAGAGTAGTTAAAAAAATGTAATAATACTATAGTAGGCTACAGTTGTAATATATCTATTTTACTAATAAGCCTCTTTGTTTTGAAGATTTGCACGTATGTGTTATTAGATTACTGTGTTAATTGCATAATTATGAGGTATTTAAATGATTTTGAAATTTCATTCGAATATATTTAATACACATGATTTATTATGCAATTTCATCATTACATAGTATAAAACAAAGTCCCCTACCGCGTCTGTCTGTCTGTCTGTTCGCGATAAACTCAAAAACTACCCAACAGATTTTCACCGGTGGATAGAGTGATTAATGAGGAACGTTTTAGTATATAATTTGTCAAGGATTTTTTCATAATCAGGGCGGCCAACGTGTGCCGGGCCCGCTAGTTTAATAAAAAACTAACCTGTCGAAAACGAAATACATGGATTTAAGTTAAATTACTCTTAGTAGGAGCTCACGTCACTATGATTTAGGTCAGGGATTTTAACTGCTACTATTTCAACTTTAGCGTCGTAATTTTTGTTTGACGTTGCTACTTCATAAGAACTCTATTAATTCGCCTCACCTCATACAAAGCAGCTAGATGATTCGAAGTGGCGACCAAAAAGGTTTGATTTACTCCCGGATGATCGAGATCGTGTGCCATTGCTGCCAGTAGTGAAGCCATTATCTCCACGGGTTCGAGATATTCGAGGATCTGATAGAGAAAAAAATAATTGCAGGCATTGCTGGAAAAAATGTATTTTAATGAAAGCGTGAAGAATAAAAAATTGTATCACTTCTGATCGTTACATGCCTCGCGGAGCAGTGGTAGTAAGCTCTATTATTGAGCCGATGTGTCACGGGTTAGATCCCCGCACAGGACTAACTTTTGTGTGTTGAGGATAATTATCATTTCTATGTGGGTATTATATATTTACTTATGTAATTACGTCAACTTTACCGTTACCTTAATACAGTCTATGCTTAAATCTGAATCAAAAGGCTGTGCGTGAAATGTTATCCTCATATTTACTGTTATGGTTATTATAATACCATTGGATTTTATTCAAAAGGTACAAGATATTAAAAAAAAACATCGCACGACATTTCTAAATACCCTAACGTTATATAGTTCTACGACATTATAAGTTATAACTAAAGATAAGTATTTTTATACTATAAGGTATACTTTCATATCCTACGGTTAAAAAGTCAATACCGATTTCAAGATATTAAGGAACCCTTAACTAACTATAACATGTAGTATGTCAATTGTTACTATAATATGTTATTAGTTGTCTTCTGAAGATATACACTATTCACCATTACAGTCACGAGGCTTGTGCGGATTTTCACAATGAAATTGTACTGTAGGTCAACACTACTCTACTACTTATTACTAGACGATTCATTTCACCTGTATTCGCATACACAGTTACACTTGTGTTCGCACCAACGCATTTGCTATATAATATATAAGCGCTATATAAGCAATAGAAAAACGCATATTCTAAAAATCCTCGTATTTTATGTAATTTGCTGTGCTGGCAACTTTGAACAAGGCCTTCTTGTACACGATATCTATTACCTAAGCTATAGGACCAAACTGGATGATATAAAGGACTATTATATTGAAATCATTTCATTTAATTGAGATCTATGTTTTGCATATCGCATTTAACATTATTTATTTGCTTTGTCACGTAAGATGGTCATTGTGATTTTTAATATATAATTTAGATGTATGGTACCGCCGTTATTTTTAGTAATTTATATTCAAACCAATCGTCTACTGCTATATACGACTTAATATACGATAATTTAGGTATAATACAGTAACATTAGAAACAGTGATAGTGAAGGTAGTAGAGCCACGCTGTAGCTATTACTAGCTTCAGCATGAATGGGCCGGCTCGCCCGGCGTAGTACCACCCTCTCTTAGAACACTGACGTGAAGTAACAGTGCTTGCATTGTTGCGCTTCGTTCTGTTAGCGAGGCCCACCTCCTTTCCCTCTTTCCCTTCCCCTTTCTCCTTTCCCTACCCTTCCCCCATACACAAGCTGTCAACGCACTTGCGACTCCCCTGGTTGTTCGGTTGACTCCTTTTGACATAAAAAAAAAATACTCTCAACCTAATAACTTGTTGCGTATATAATGCAATTAAAAATAAACTAGTACCTGACCAGAGGAATAAACTTATGATTTCAAACAGAATTATACATATATTTGTATGATTTAAGAGCTTTCGAGTTATATGCACACTAAAGGATCGACAAAGCCGTTGTTACTATTACAAAATGTAATAACAATAGTAAGGATTATGACGATTTACATTGTAACCAAAATGTACGAAAAGTCAGGAAAATTAAATAAAAAATTAAAATCTTCGATGTCACAAATACGTTCCAATTATACCTTACAAACGCTCAGCTTTAATATTTAAACTTAGTTTTAACAAAATAACTGCAACTGTCCAGTGAGCTGATGCATACATAAACTATTCAAAAGTTAGATGGCCGGGATGCACGTATAAAGTTTCTAATTTAAATATGTTTCTAATTATAAAGTAGTTCCATTTGAAGTCCTTGATAATTTGGTAAATGAAGTATAAATATTATTTGTATATATCCCTATTATTTCGTGGTACTTATTAGATAATAGTGTTCTTCTAATACAGAATGTCAAAACCACTACAATATCATGATGATTTTGATGGAATTATTTATAAAGTCCTTCAATTTTTCAAATTGGAAACCCATCTGATAGAAAGAACAATATAAAGTCTTTGCACACACAATTCAGTCAAGGTAAACGTTTGTTAAAAACAATGTTCTTAAGACAAATATAATGAAAGACAGAAGCACACACCTGTGATTGCTGTAGAAAACAATGCATCGCTTGAGTGACATCAGCTGCGTGGATCGAATTGTGGTAAGGGTTAGTACTGTGATACCCCCGTTCTATTATTGTGAACAACTTCCAGATCTTTACGGCATCCAGCTTGAAGTAGGATATCAGGTCGTAGGCTTGGAACAGGTAGAACGCGAGCACCGGCAAGCATCGACCTAATCGACAAAATTTAAGTTCGTAGATCTTAGAATATAAAATTAACAAAACGTATGTTATTATAAGGTCAAGGAAAAAGGAATTGAGGTAATGACTCGGATACCTTTACTTATAAAAGTGTATAAATTAAAAAAAAAAAAATTTTCGAACTGCCTACGCTATTGACCTAGCAACGTCTTAACTGCTTCACCGGACTACATTAAAAACAATTCTTAAACATAATAACCTGATAAAAAATAATGTATTGGTAAATAAGTAGCAGAATTTGCAAGTAATCCTTGTATACTTATATGTTAAATGAATACCAAAGATTAAGAGTCGATTGAATTGTACATAGTTTATGTATTATTATATATTGTTAAACATATAAAAATTAAAATGCAAGCTGTGCGTAGAGACACGGAATAACGTTAAGTATTACTCCATATATATACATAATCACATCGATTATTTATATTATAACATACATAATAGAACTAGACTGCAACGAAATCCTCTTTCAATTCATATTATCTTGTTTGTGAAGATATAATAATGCACGGGATCTGTACAAGTTTCCCCTTTTTTTGGTTATGACATCTACATTTTGCGATATGATTTATTTTTCGTATTTACAATATGAATTTGTAATACCAACACTCAAAAATATTCTTTAAAAACTTTTAGCACCAAGTGAATATTTCTTTCCGCCACCATTTCACATGAAGTTAATACTCATAACAACACTCGATTAAAGCTATGAAGACCTATTACCTTAAGACGGAATTTTCGTAGATTCATAAGTAGGAAAGCTCTTTATCGTATTATTTTATGGCGTACCTTTTAATAGGAATGAAGAAATGAAACAACAGAAAAAAGTAGAGAGCCAATAAAAATATGCTGACATCTACCAAGACTCATTCAAGAACTTTTATAAACGTCTGAAATGTAACAAATCTCTCAAAATCCATTTTTTGGACTCAGATCTCTTCCTCGAAAATCTTGGGGCTATATCAGATGAATACGGTGAAAGGTTTCCACAAGATGATGAATGATTGCATGATGACTTGCATGATGTTTATGACACATAGAAAAATCTCATAATGAAAAATTGACAGAATGAATCCTTAATGACTTTTATTAGTAGATTTACTGTGAAACTTTAATTGGTAAAGTGAAAGGGAAGGAAACGACAAAGTAGTTAGAATTATAATAGATCTTTACCTATGAAATTGCCGTTCTGCAGTACTGGCCATTTCAAATCAAAATAATTTTTGTTTGGCTAAGAATTCTAATTTCAAATTAATTTTATTTTAAAAACATGGAATTCTTTTTCCAAAAGTAGTCATTTGTTTATTGATTAATGTTACATTTTCATCGCATTTCAAATTCGAGTAATTATGGAATATGAGTACCGTCGTGGCAGCAACGCGGCACAAGCGGCACGCAACATCAACGACGTTTACGGAGCTAACACTACAAACCTACGCACCACCTGTTATTGGTTTGCTCGCTTCCGTTCTGGGAATTTCGACCTGAAAAATGAACCTCGCGGTCGTCCGAAGACTTTGGTCGACAATGACGAATTAAAGGCGATTGTGGAAGCTGATGTTACACAATCTACGGCTGAATTAGCAGCAGCTTTCGACGCTAGCGTCAAAACAATATTGGTCCATTTGCATCAAATTGGCAAGGTAAAAAAGCTTGACAAATGGGTGCCCCACGAACTCAATGATCGCCAGCGCGAAGTACGCGTCGAGACGTGCCTTGCACTGCTCAACAGACACACAAATGAAGGAATTTTGAACCGCATTGTTACCTGCGATGAAAAATGGTTTCTGTTTGATAACCGCAAGCGCTCAGCAAGTTGGTTGGATCCCGGTTCAGCACCTAAACAATGCCCTAAACCAAAACTTACCCCTAGAAAAGTGATGGTCACTGTTTGGTGGTCTAGCGCCGGTGTGATTCATCACAGCTTCTTACCAAACGGGGTGAGCATTACTGCAGTTGTGTACTGTGAAGAACTGAACACAATGATGGAGAAGCTGGCACATCTCCAACCAGCATTGGTCAATCGCTCGTCTCCGCTGCTCCTGCACGACAACGCGCGACCTCATACTGCACAACAGACGGTCTCCAAGTTGCAAGAACTGGGGTTGGAAGTTCTCCGTCATCCGCTCTACTCACCAGACCTTGCGTCTACAGACTACTACTTTTTCCAGAATTTGGATAACTCCTTGGCGGGAAAAAAATTCAATACCCGAGAGGCAGTACAAAATGCCTTTGAAGAATTTGTTGCCTCCCGTCCAGCTGATTTCTTTAAGAAGGGCATTAATAAACTGCCACTGCGTTAGCAAAGATGCATTGATTGCATGGGTGATTACTTCGATTAATACAAATAAAAAATACATGAAAAAAATTCGTTTAAATTTTTTCATACAAAACGGCAATTTCATAGGTAAAGACCTAATATATAGATTTTGCTATCCATGAAAATGTTTATTAAAAAATTATAAAAAGAAATGAAAAATATTTTTTCCAAGCCAGTGTAATTAATATAAAATTATAACGTAATTTTCGTGTTTCATTTCTTCATTCTCTCGATAATAAAAAAAATCTTAAATAATATTATTTTTCATTGTAAAAACTCATTAGTATTTATTAACACCGATTGACGTTTAGGCAGTGTCTACAGCACGCGCCTGTTCGCTGTACTGACAGTGCTCGCTGCTCTGGGATAAACAAATCCTAAAAATTTCATTGAAATATCTTTTACGGTTTCTCTGTAATCTATTTTTTAATTAAAAATCTCCAAAACATTCTTTTACAAAAAAAAATATTGTAAAAATGAAAATTTTAAATAAAACCGTTTCAGGGTATCATTATTGATAGTGACTACTTTATATTGAAATATATTAATTTGCATTCTTAGTATCTATCTTACTCAGTAAAATATTGTTGACAGGGTTATCGACTTAGTCTAAGAACACGTTTTATTGGAAATCTTATATATCTCGTTCTCTGTACTTCAAGTTACTTGTATAATAAGTTTCACCGTAATCGGATTCTTGATTCAATTGTAAAGCAATCATAACAAGCACGGTCCTAAGAATTATTGTAAAAAGAGAACAAGTTCTTCGTGCCGCCTATGCAATATCCGTTCAGTTTTCTGAACAAGACTTATTATCGTTGCTTTCGTAGCGGATGTATTGATGTGCAGTTATCTGTTAATTAGGCTTCAGTAACGTTGATATATTGACTAATTAGGTAACAAGCATATTCTATTTCATTATACCGATATAACAAAATAATAAACTTAAAGCCTTTATGTTGAAAAAAGTAATATATGGTTACTATTCATGTTCTAAATAATGGAACATGTCCTGTAACGACGCGTGTCGGATTTTTAATAAATCTCATGATAAACAGAAGTCCAATTTTATTACTATTAGACTTAAGTACGTTTACAATTTTAAAATATTTTACAAATCGCCTCTATATTTCACTCAATATATGTAAATACTAAACAATAAGCTTCGTAACAGCAATAGTTTTACTACAATGGGACGTAAACCGAAACAAATCGCAGCCATAGAAACATTTCAAGATCGAAATGTACCGTGCAGACATACGACTTTATGTCTCCGCAAAAAGCAATGAGATTATCGTTTCGTAATGGTAGCATAATATGAAATAATATGTTTTACAGATATTTTAAATCTAATCAATATACTATATTCAGGGATTTATGACGATGATGATTAAAAAAATATGTAAATAATAAATATAAAACATTTTATAGGGTCTTCCAAGACGATACAAAATATATTTCTCAAATGTCTGTATTAAAAGAGGAGAAGATCAAATGTTGAATAAATTCTCTCTTTAAGTAAAGTAAATTTTTAAATTGTTACACATTTTTCAATTAGATTATTTTAGTATCTTCTTCGTATTTTGACATAAAATTAGGTGAATTGACGTCGATTCAATGTAGCTCCTTGAAAACTTATGTATGTCGAACGTAATAAAATCAATATATAAGTATCTTGAATTATTCAGTACACATGTTGAGTTCGAATCAGTCTTTCAAAATGAATGTTTATAACATGATTTAAAATGATGTTATGATTTTCAATAAACGAAGTCATTTAACATTTAAGAGTATATATACTACTTACTATAAATGTAATTTGTTCAAACGATATAAAAATACGTGAATTATTCGACGAAGTTAAAATCGCAAGTGTGCACATAACATGGCTTCGGATATTACGTTCAAGGCTGCTGACATGTAACACAGTAGCACATGACAGTGGTATAGCATTAGAAACACGTATTGTATTGTTTTAAAGTCCGTAAAAGTTCCAGCCTATTGTATTATTTAAAAATAATACCAAATTGTTCATATTTATACGTTGCCAATCTTTTACGTTTAATTAATATGCATTATTTGTTATTGTGAACGGGTTACCCGATACCACAAAATATACACACATTATGTACGTGAAATTCACTGAATAACACACACATAGTTCGAAGAGCTAATTTTACACAAACCACAGTTTCAATTTCAGTTTAAACTCGAAACGATATGTCAGCTACATACATGCTAGCAATTACCTACCTCAAGTAATACCACCTACTATATCGACGTTTTTTCAATTATTATACTATTTAAGTATTTATACTTACAATATCTGCAAATAAACAGAATTTCAGATATAATTATTTTACAAAAGCTCAGTTAAAAGCCCTGGCAAAACTAAATATTTAGCGTTAGTTAATTTATCTCTATTGTCCATAATAAACAAATGATAAAGTGAGCGTACAATAACTGTGCACGATACTCTATGGTAGAAAGTATTCTCAGAATTACTATAGGTTGTAATCATAGTCATTTACGATTACACAACTTGTCTCAGAGTAAAATGTAGTTTTTAATTTTATATACTTTGAATATTTTTTATACTGTAAAATAATTCTAAGTAACAGGTCAAAGTAATACGTTTTACACTTGAATAGTTACGTGACGATTCGTGCCTCTATTAAACCTATATTATAATATTATAAAGCTGGAGGGTTTGTTTCGTTGAACGCGTTAATCTCAGGTACTACTGGTCCAATTTGAAAAATTATTTCAGTGGTAAATAAGTCATTTATCGAGGAACGCTATGGGCTATATATCATCATGTTAAGACCGATGGAAGCGGAGCACCAATGTTTCAAAATCGGAATGTGTTTTTCCTTTGAGAGCTTCCGCTGCCTATTAGCGTTATCCCAAAGTACGAAGTTGCGGACAGAAGCTAGTAATTTGATAATACTCAAATATGAAATTCTAATTTACTTACAAAATGTGAATATAATAATAGGTCTTTACCTATGAAATTGCCGCTCTGCAGTACTGGCCATTTCAAATCAAAATAATTTTTGTTTGGCTAAGAATTCTAATTTCAAATTAATTTTATTTTAAAAACATGGAATTCTTTTTCCAAAAGTAGTCATTTGTTTATTGATTAGTATTACATTTTCATCGCATTTCAATCTTTTTTGTCATCATGGATACGTTAAAAATTCGAGTAATTATGGAATGGCAGCAACGCGGCACAAGCGACACGCAACATCAACGACGTTTACGGAGCTAACACTACAAACCAACGCACCACCTGTTATTGGTTTGCTCGCTTCCGTTCTGGGAATTTCGACCTGAACAATGAACCTCGTGGTCGTCCGAAGACTTTGGTCGACAATGACGAATTAAAGGCGATTGTGGAAGCTGATGATAGACAATCTACGGCTGAATTAGCAGCAGCTTTCGATGTTAGCGTCAAAACAATATTGGTTCATTTGCGTCAAATTGGCAAGGTAAAAAAGCTTGACAAATGGGTGCCCCACGAACTCAATGATCGCCAGCGCGAAGTACGCGTCGAGACGTGCCTTGCACTGCTCAACAGACACACAAATGAAGGAATTATGAACCGCATTGTTACCTGCGATGAAAAATGGATTCTGTTTGATAATCGCAAGTGCTCAGCAAGTTGGTTGGATCCTGGTTCAGCACCTAAACAATGCCCTAAACGAAAACTTACCCCTAGAAAAGTGATGGTCACTGTTTGCTGGTCTAGCGCCGGTGTGATTCATCACAGCTTCTTACCAAACGGGGTGAGCATTACTGCAGATGTGTACTGTGAAGAACTGAACACAATGATGGAGAAGCTGGCACATCTCCAACCAGCATTGGTCAATCGCTCGTCTCCGCTGCTTCTGCACGACAACGCACGACCTCATACTGCATAGCAGAAGGTCTCCAAGTTGCAAGAACTGGGGTTGGAAGTTCTCCGTCATCCGCCCAACTCACCAGACCTTGCGCCTACAGACTACTACTTTTTCCTGAATTTGGATAACTCCTTGGCGGGAAAAAAATTCAATACCCGAGAGGCAGTACAAAATGCCTTAGAAGAATTTGTTGCCTCCCGTCCAGTTGATTTCTTTAAGAAGGGCATCAATAAACTGTCACTGCGTTGGCAAAGATGCATTGATTGCATGGGTGATTACTTCGATTAATATAAATAAAAAATACATAAAAAAAATTCGTTTCAATTTTTTCATACAAAACGGCAATTTCATAGTTAAAGACCTAATATTATGAGGTTGGTGTAATAAGTATATAAACAATATGTAATCTTGCAAAAGCCGTTATTTCATGACAAGATAGACTTCTCTAGAGTGCGCGAAGGGTCTGGCACGGGCAAAATCAAATCTGCTCTGAGTGGATGATTATATGAATGCAACAGATAAGCAGCTATACAAATAAAATAGTAATATGTCTCGTGAGAAATGTCCACAACCCTTGAAAACATCTCACGACCACCACTACCCTTTTTGTCCAGAGTGGAGTGACTGATAATGAAATACTTTGTATAAGGTATATACGGAATCTTGAAAGGAATATTCCTTTAAAGTTGAAAGTCTAATATTACATGATATTCAGTGTAAGAAAACTTTTAGATAAAAAAAACCTAAAAATAGAACGATTTAAAATCAAAGACAAAACCCGTCAACTTTACAAAGATTACTAATTCGACATTAGTAATTAAATATAGTACTAAAACGAAACCAGTGTACAAACTCATACTTTTAATCGTGAACCTGTGAACCTACTCTCCTGCTGTACGTTTCATGTTATTTGATTGTGTATATTAAACCGCGGAAAAGCATTTAGTTAGGTCATAAACGTGATATTTGAGACCAGAACGAAGTCCCTACGCAAATTCTGTTATTTTTGGATTTATATACCATAAAGGGCAGTACAATCATTTTACAGCCCTACAAAATTCGTTCAGAAACGTATTTCAGTGTCACGAAAAAACGAATAATAATAATAATGATATGATAGTTACTCAACGTCAACGTCTTCATCCGATTCACAGTCCCTTATTTAAACCATTTAGAGGGTGATATTCCAAAATCTTCTCTAAGTGCATATTTACGTTACAAAAGGAATTTCTGTGCCGAATGTAATATTTTTAGACTAACCGATTTAAGTTATGGGTAAAACACGTAAAAAAAACCCCCTTTCCTTTTAAATTAAAAAAAAAAAAAAAAAATAAAATTAAATAAAAAAAAAAAACCAAAAAAAAAAACCAAAAAAAAAAATAATAAATTATAAATTTAAAAAAAAAATTAATTTAAAAAAAAATAAAAATTTTATTTAATAAAAAAAAAAAAAAAAAAAAAAAAAAAAAAAAAAAAAAAAAAATAAAAATATTTATAATAAATATAAAAAAATTTTTATAAAATAATATTTTTTTTTTTTTATTTTTTTTTTTTAATATTTTTATTATTTTTTAAAAAAAAAAAAAAAAAAAAAAAAAATTAATATTTTTAAAAAAAAAATTTTTTTTTTTTTTAATAATAATAAAAATAAATTTAAATTAAATAAATAAAAATAAAATAATGTAATAAAAATAAAAATAAAAAAAATTAATTGGGGGGGGGGGGGGAGGGGGTGGAGCCGCTCACAGAAAAGAATAAAAAATAAAATAAATCAAAAAAAAAAAAAAATATAATAAGTAATAAGGAGAAGGGGGGTGGGGAGGGCTGGAACATATACCTAAGAAAAAAAAAAAAAAAATAAAAATAAAAATAAAAAAGAAATAAAATTTAAATAAAAAAAAAAAAAAAAAAAAAAAAAAAAAAAAAAAAAAAAAAAAAAAAAAATAATAAAAAAAAAAAAAAAAAAAAAATAAAAAAAAAAAAAAAAAAAAAAAAAAAAAAAAAAAAAAAAAAAAAAAAAAAAAAAAAAAAAAAAATAATATAATAAAAAATATAAAAAATTAAAAAAAATTTTTATAAAAATATATTAATAAAATTAAAAAATAAAAATATATAATAAAAAATTTTAATAAAATAAATTATAAATAAATAATTTATAAAGTTTTTAGTATATATATTATTATTTAGGGTTATGCGTTGTTTGTTAGTTAACACGTTGTGCGGCACGTTTACTATAAGGTGGTACACGTTAACTTTGATTTCCAGGCCGCAAGGCACGGAACGTGTGAAAGAAACATTTTCACAATTTTAAATAAATAAACCTGTTTACAAAAACCTCGTTAGTAACTTTGAAAATTAAAAAGATAAAAGAAAAGATAATGTATTATGAATATAGGTTTTATATATGTAAGTTAATTTCGTTAGCATACTGTACAATTTCTTTACTAAAATCTAAAATATGGCCCTGTTCAAAAATAATATACATAAAACAATTTCTAACTTGTAATTGTAACTTGCATAATTTATATTTACGGTAACCTAATTTTTTGTTCTAAAAACGAATGTGTAAAACAAGGCAATTGGAGTAGAGATTTTACTTAAAGAACGGGGTGCGGAAAGGGAGCTGGTATAGGAATACTGAGACTCTGTAAATATTGGAAACACACATTTAAAACAAGAGTAATTATGTATTGAACAACGGCTATAATTTATTTAATTTTTTCGTTAAAATTCGTTATGCTGGTCTGCAAGTCTTATGACAGCTGGTTTATTCTGAAACGAACAAACCAAAAAGGCAATATGACCGAATTCTACGATTTTGTATTATTCAAACAAATACTTAAAATATTATATTTCTAATAAAATACTATTTGATAGAGCTAGGTTTATCGCACCATATAAGAATATGCCGTCTCAGTTGATCATACAGAAATACCCTTATAAAGTAAAGTATATTACCGCCGCACACGTCGTCTAAAGTATATGCGTTAAACTGCCACGTAGCTGATCGATTCAGGAGACACTGAAACAAAAAATATACTTTATACACGTGTAAATAAAGTTGATGTTTATCGACACATTTACATATCCAATATGTGTAATGGCATAAAAACGCAAGCAGAATTCTCGCGACAGCATTGATATAGTTTTAAAAAATACGTCGCGACGCTTTCACGTTACTTTTAAGTATTCTTTTGTTAACACCCGCCTTCAGAATCAAAACATGATGGCAATATATGTAACATGAGAGACAAAAGAGCCCATGAACCGAGAAATTTATTTTATGAATTGTAATGAACGATGGTTAATTATTTTATTAGATAATAAAATGTATTATCATTTTTTTTTATATTAGTGTATAAAAAAAGTAAATTTTTACGTATATGAATATTGTTTGCAAGAATTCGCTGCGCTTTGATGACTGGGTCACGATTGGTGATAACTCATAAGCTCTTAATTACTCGCGAGATCCTCGAAAGATGTGAAGTTTTCTTAGCCATCAGATTTTTTTTTACATTCTACTGTTTAATTTGTACAAATTATATTCAAAGTCAACAAAAAAAACATAAGCAGTAAGCGTCATAACACAAATACGTATTTTATTGTTTCGTCATAGTTCATACTTTGTTGTGCTGATGGTAATATTGTGAAATTTGAATTGTATTAGCAAAACCTCCTAATTCCTTAATAAGCATTTTGCAATTATTTATGAAATTGCGACATATTTCCAATTAGCTTACTATGTTAAATATTATATTTGCTTCTTGCAAATTTTTATTGTGTAAATATTTTTTTGTAGAGTGAAAATAATCAAGTAATGGGAAAATATCGATATATATGTGATTGACAATTTTTTTCCTAAAATGTTTTTAGATTATTTAAGCACATTACAATAAAATAATGTTAAAAAAGAAAATTAACGTGTTAGGTACACTTCCTGCTTTATTATATAAAGCGGTTTATAAAAGCCTTATTACGAAATATGAATATACTGAAAATGTTCAAATAAAGACAATTTATCATCCTAACTAATATTATAAATGTGAGATCGTTTGTTTCTTCTGCTTTCACTTCTTAACTATTTCACTGATTGTAATGAAATTTCTATAAATATTGTGAGTAATACCAAAAATGATTTAGAATACCTTTCATCTAGAAAAAATGTACTATACCTTAGATCAAACCTACACTAAAGCGAGCGAAGCCGCGAGCAAAAGTTAGTTTTAAATTAAAGTTATTTGTTTAGCAACTTTACCTCATGCACTAGAGGAAATAACACTTGTGGAAATCAAATTGTTATATCTGGCTTCGGTTTCTGGAGAGAACATATTTGAAGTTATACTTCTTTTGGCGCGTTAGGGAAAAATGATGAGAGTAAATTTTTACGATACGCGCGCACACCGTCACGAAAAACCGACACCCTGAAGTTCGCTATAGCCAACATTTTGTTTCTTTGTATTTGTTGTTTGTATTTCTTTGTATTAAAACTTTCAATGTATTAAATACCTTTTTTCTATTGTTAGTATCGTTGTTTTTAGAAATATAAGTGGAATAAGGCGAAAGATAAAATTTTTAATTTAAAATTGTGTACATTAAAAAGTCTTGTTTTTTGTACAATACATTGTTGCTTACTATCTTGTATGTTATTATTTCTGTGTAACCACAATCATTCATATATACATTATGCATGTATACATTATACATTATTATCTTTTAATAAGTTCTTATGGTTTACTCAGAAAATAAATAAACATAACAACGTTGTTCTTACATAATTCTGCTCTAAGACTGACCGCAAACATATCAGGGTGTATTCGTCAATAAAGTTATGTTATGTATATGTCTCTAGTTCTCATAAGCCTACGTTTCCGTAATAATCTAAGTTATTTATATTTTCTCGAGTGTTCCTTTGTATGCTAGAGTTCCTGACCTCTTATATTTTTTTATAGTATAAAACAAAGTCCCCTACCGCGTCTGTCTGTCTGTCTGTTCGCGATAAACTCAAAAACTACCGAACGGATTTTCATGCGGTTTTCACCAGTGGATAGGGTGATTCACGAGGAACGTTTTAATATATAATTTGTCAAGGATTTTTGCATAATCAGGGCGGGACAACGTCTGCCGGGCCCGCTAGTATTTTTATATAACAATTTTATATTCAAATACATAAAATGAGGTTTCATATTAAACTAGCTGTGCCCGTAGCTACGCACGCGTTTCTTATTACTAATTGATACTATTATTTATTGCAATTATATTTCTTGTATTAAATATCCAATTTTAGTGTGCTGAAGCGGGTCCTAGTGGACAATTATAATCAAATGGATGGTATAAAAAAACTAAATAAAAAAATTTGATTTGATAATTTTCAAGCTTAATATGGTTCAGTGCTCAGCGTGTTCAGAGACCACGTCGGTCTTAGGTTACCTCTATCCTAGCATGTTTACCATTTTGGAGCACATCTTTATTTAACATCAGGTGAGGAGATTTTAGGCAAAAGTTAAAACCTATAGGGTGTTATTACAAAAAAGTTAAACACGTATTGAAATCTGCTTTAAAAAAGTTTGGATACTTTCGTATTAAATGCACCGCGCTCGCCGAACGTTCGACATCTTGCTCTTCTTATCTCTGTTTGATTAGGTTAGGTTGGACTTGCGAAAAAGGATAACACGATTTTACCGCGGCAGCCGTCGGCAAGCGCGGTGCATTTAATACGTAAGTATCCACAGTTTTTTAAACCAAGTTTTCAATACGTATTTAACTTTTTTGTAATAACACGGATATAGTACCAAAAGAGCACTTAAGTGTGCTCATTTTTACGGTAATAGGTCAAACAGTTTTGAGATTTACCGATCTCAAACCTACCAATATACACTTTTATATAGATACTAACTGATACCCGCGACTTCTTTTGTGTCTTCCTTATAACAAAAAAGTCCAAACAAGGCAGTAAACTTGTTACTTTTAAAGGAATATCACAATAGTTTTACCTAATTTTCACAGGTTAAATTCTTAGAAATCGTCTCCTACTGAATATCTATACATTAAACAACAAACTCTTTGCAACGTTGTAACGTTTTGCATCTCAAGAGCTATTTGAGATCTACATTAATAAATGCATAATGCGCTCGCATACGGCACAGGATGTATAATATACTTTAGTTTTTTTTTTAAATTTTTATTATTAGAGTATTTATATTAATATACACATGTATATTACATTAAGTTGAATTACAGTTTTAGAATTTTCCGTAATAATTATGAAGAACGAAAAATATGTTTATGGTTCTCTTATTCGCATCGTTGCGTCCTTACTCAGTGTATTTGGAACGCAGACCGACGTCCAACAATATGTCACAAGAACGTATAAGTTAAGCACTTATAGTGCGTGTCGACGCCTCATGAATACAAACTAATGGCATTTAAATTTGTGACAGAGGTACAATAAGACTCGGTGAGGCGATGTACTGCGGAATGACCATGTAGGAATTACAATATTTAAGGACGTCGCTTAAAGATTTTGTGCAAAACGTGCGTCAACTAAACGAATCATGGATAACTTTCTGTGTACCTATGAACCAGAAACATAGTTGTAAATATAAACATCTATAAATATGTATATGTATGTACAGTTTTGAAGAAATAACTACATTTTAGGGCTTAAAATATTGTTTGAACGCGCTAATCTCAGAAATTATGAGTTAGATTGAGATTCCAATATTACTGTAAATTATGTATACATTGACTTGGAACATTAAATATATTATCTTTATTAGATTTGAAAAATTATTGTTACCTTTTTTTATTACATACTAGCTTTTGCTCCTGGCTTCGCTCACGATAGTGTAGATTAAAAAAATAAAGTACAGTCCATGTTACTTGTAATACAGCTTTCTATAAGTAGTTCTTTCTATTGGGTATTTTTATGGTTTATTCATTACGAACAAAAAAATAAACATTTTCTCTTTATATATAAATTTCTTCTGTACGCGTGTATGTCACTGAACTCCTCCTAAACAGGTGGACCGATTTTGATAAAATTTTGTGTGCGTGTTCCAGTGGTTCCGAGAATGGTTTAGAACCACAATTGGGCCCGGTAGGCGGCTCTGCGGTTGAATTTATTAAAGAAGATTTAGGAGCTATTTACTATGTAAAATGTAGGTCCGAAAGAATACAAAAGCAATAAGGAAATAATATTTCGGGCGAACAGTGTGACGCGACGACGACGTATTTGATGTGGAGTCAAAATTTGTCGCTAGAAGAGAATGGAGCATTAACGAGAAACACCGAATTGTAAATGCTTATGTTAGCGAGGTACCAACTATATCGAGCAGATCAATCGCGTGGTTAGGTCGTTCTTTATAGAAAATCTGTTTAAGCTTACCTTGGTGTGTAAATATAAAATAAGCTATTTTAAAAATTAAACACAAGTTAAACCTAAGAGCGCGAATAGGTTGATTAAAAATTCAAGGTATATGTATAATTAAACAAATCAAAGGTCCTGTACCTTTGATCCTATTGAATCAAAGTTTCAAAAAAAAGTTCGAAAAGTTACCTATACCTAATATTATAAAGATGGAGGGTTCATTACCCGATGCAAAATATCTATAAGAGTTGTTGAGGTATGTATGCCAGGTACACGTATATGTTTCAACAACTCATATGTGTATGAATAGTTAGCTTAGCTTAGATTAGCTGAGATAGGTCGCGAATTGTATGTATCAGGCAACAGCCCAAGCCGAGGTGTGCCGTGCACCCTTGAGCACTGAGTTGCCCAAATAAAATCGGCTGAGTGCCTTAAGCGCTCGCCTTAGTAGTCCGGTGAAGCTGCTAAGACCTTGCTAGGTCAATAGCGTAGTCAGTTCGAGGAAAAAAAAGATGGAGGGTTTGTTTGTTTATTTGTTTGGTTGAACGCACCAATCTCAGGTACTACTGGTCCGATTTGAAAAATTCTTTCATTGTTAGATAAGCCAACACACATGCAAATGAAAAAGTCGTTTACGTTCCAATTACCTTCTTCATCCTACATTCAATATTTTTAACATGACTTACGTTCCATACCTTACATGCCCTTTGAAATTAACTGGTCAAATTGTAGGTTAATTTTACTCTAATATGACATGTAAATTCATAATATACATTAATAAATAATTTTTCTTTAGTAAATTTATGAAGCCACTGAAATAATTATTATTCTCTTTGGTCTTATTGAATGTCAAAATGAATTAAGGTCGAATTACGACCACTAGGTGACCACTAGTACGTCATAATTAGACAAATGTATGACACCATCTTATGACCGTCATAGATTTAAATTAAAATAAAAATTATAATTTACTTTGTAACCTTCACCAATTCCACGATATAAAAGAGATTTAGGAATAGTATACAAAGAAAGAAAGTACACAGAGTGTAGCAGCTTTTTCCCATATCAATATGTACAATTCGATTGAAGACAAAACCATCAAGGTGATTTTATTTGTTTCAAGAAAATTAGCTTGTATCTTGTTCCGGTGCTTGGCGTGCGCTTTGAAAGGAGGAGAGACGCGGTGCGGACAATCGAATCAGGACCAAATTAGACTATAAAGCAGAACTAGCAAATACTAAGAGCCTCACGTAGCGGAGACCTCGCGATGTGTATATAAAATATATGTTACTTGGAAAAATTTACTCACTCAGTTGAATCTAGAAAAGTCTGTGAATTTATTTTATAATTGTATTACCATTCAAAATATGTTTTACTCGAAATATTTGCAACAGGATTCGCACCGGCTTAATCCAACTGTCAATCGAATCACCCGACTGCCAGACTCCAATTCAATACGTTACTTCATTATTTGTGCATGTGTGTACATCGTTCGCACATATACTTGACATATATATTTTTATAACTATAAATATTATTTAGTTTTCCACCGATTTTCACGGGACTTTCACAGGTAGATAACCTTATAGGAAGTCATTTAGATTTTCTATTTTAGACTAGCTGATACGTGCGATTTCGTCCACATGAAATTTAGCAAAAATACGTTGTTCACTGTAAACATTTGCGTAAGACGTGCGTTGTATTGGATTCCAAGAATAAATATAATTGAAATTCATATATCTGTACCTATGTATGTAATTAGAATTATATTGTCTTTTTGGTCATTCTGGCGGCCATTCTGTTTTATTTACCGCGCTTTCGTCTACATAACTCAGTAACCATAGTAACACATAAGAATATTGTATCGAGTTCTACGAGCACTATTTAAATTGTTGAATATTAAAAATTGCTTAGAAAGATATAAAGTTTTATAACCGGATTTATATTTATGTAAGATTTCAAGACATTCATTGTTTACAATTCAACATTATAATTATTAATAGTAATTTTGAAGATAGAACGGGTCTTTTTAATAATATATTAGACTATAAACGTATTACTTGTACAACAATATGGCGATATTATATCATTATAATAACATCTTTAAGTCATTGTTTCATTAGTACCTTATACGGTGTAAGTGAGCACTAAGGTAGTTATATGGTGGGTTAAGGTTCCAAATATGTTACTGATGACAAACCTCATTTGTTACTGTTAGTATTTATATATCTAACTAGCTGTTACACGCGGCTCCGCATACGCTTTTTCAAAATGTATTAAAGAAATGTAAAATTATGAGCAAGTGTGTACATTACAGAAATGCTTTTTCAAAAACATTTGTAAGTACGACACGCACGCCATCTTCTGTAACATGTAGTGTGTACATTAGATATGTGAATAATAACAGTGTATCGAATGGGATGGGATTTATTATCAGCAACATACCTGGAACTTTAACCTACAATATAGTACCCTCAGTGCTCACTTAGACTACATAATAAAATAATAAAAATTTTAGGCTTTACATTATCGGACAATACGTGTTAAATCTTTTAATATGACCAATAAAATCATCTATATATGCCCAAATTGTCAATTCTTATACGCTGATATGATCACTGAGTTATGTAGACGTAAACGCGGTAAATTAAACAAAATGGCCGCCAAATTGACCAAAAAGATAATATAATTTAAATTACATACAAATATATGAATTTCAATTATGTATATTTATTCTTGAAGTCCAGTAAAGCGCACGTCTCACGCGCTTGTTTACAATAAACAACATATTTTTGATAAATGTCACACGGACGAACGCTATAATTTCGGATATCTGCCAGTAAAATTCCCGTTAAAATAGGTCCAGCCGTTTCGGACATAGCCCGAAACAAATAAACATACATACAGACAAAATATAATAATATAAAATAGCGACAAGATTAAAAAAAAACATTATTTTAAGCTATATCAATTCACCGAAAAGTTGTTATTTTAATTTTACATACACACACTTTATTTTTATCATACGTAATTGATTACAAATAAAACATTGGGAACAAAACAAAAGTAGAATAAACATTTTGAATAGAATCACAAAATAAACTTTAAAATGTTTGCGATAGAAAGTTACCACGTTACCATGGCAACGTGTATAATACTAACGCTAACACGCAGCTAAAAGGAAAAAATACCCCTATTTTGAAACCTTCTTCATTGGCGCTCCGCTCCTATTGGTCTTAGCGTGATGATATATAGACTATAGCCTTCCTCGATAGATGAGCTATCTAACACCGAAAGAATTTTTTAAATCAGACCTGTAGTTCCTGAGATTAGCGCGTTCAACCATACATACAAACAAACAACTCACATTAAATGTTTTACGTACTTAATTTTTGAAGAGAATATACTTCACTAGGCTGGCTGAGCGGTATTTTTTTTGGCAGGAGATAAACTTATGATTTCATGTCATGACATGCTAGTAAGCATGACCGAACGTATTCCGCTTGTACGGCGTGCGTCAGACTAGCGACGCGTAGTATAGGGACCTGTGTACACCTAATATTGATATTTTGTATTGAGATTGTGCAGCCCACCATATGTTTGATTTGTTAATAAACTGAATAAAATGTATATAATTATTGCTCAGAGCGCCAACAGATGTCAAAACCAGAATAAAGTTAATAGAAATTGACAGATTATGAAATTGAATTAATGCGGACTTTATTTTATTTATAAATTCAAAAATGAACAGTTATTCCATTGTTTTGAGTTTTTTGTAGTAATACTTCTTTAGGCGCGACTAGAAGGTAACTGGACGACAATGCAACGGAAGTCTGCT
The DNA here is from genome assembly GCA_036509395.1 of Antheraea yamamai. NCBI lineage: Eukaryota > Metazoa > Arthropoda > Insecta > Lepidoptera > Saturniidae > Antheraea > Antheraea yamamai. The sequence goes on from AP028424.1 coordinate 13,120,189, forward strand.
ACGGCAATATGACGTCACGTTTCTGTACCATCCGGTTTACCAATTGCGTGTAACCGTCACACGCAATTGAAGTAATTATTTTTAAGTTTTAGTTATTATATTATTTTTAAGTTAGTTAATATAATATATGTATGTATAGTGCTTTACTAGTGGATTCGCTCATGTTAATGTAAATTTGACCTACCTCCCGGTAAAAATATTTTTTTACAAGTGCCAATGTGAATATGACTTTGTTTATTACGCTTTCACTTCTTAATTACTCAACCGACATCTTAAAATTTTGCACACACATTATAAGGAGTACAACAAAGCACATAGGGTGGTACATTCATTCAGAAAAAAAGTTAATATTAGTAAAGAACTGTATGAATAAAAGTGATATGTAATTTTGTGTTCTTGTGTAATTAGGCCAAATTAAAGGTTTTCGTGTGCAGTGATCCTGTGCATGCATGTATTAAATAACTAAAATGTTGGATTTTGTTTCTCTGTATTTTTTTTGTAAAATTTTTCGTATTAAATTTTCCGTTTTATAAATTAATCGTTGCAGTATTTTAGGTAATGAAATGAGAATAATGAGATAAGAATAAAAAGTATGATTTAATTAAAGAAAAAAAAATGAAAGCAACAAACATTAAACATCAATTTGAATAGTTTGCTTTACGCATGCCAAAAAAAGCGCGATAAGGCACGGATAGTAGATCTAAAAAAAAATCTGATGTTTCAAATTTATATGATTATTTCGCTTTAATACACCAGCCGCAAGCGTATTACTTACGTCAGTTTGTCCGAAAAGAAGGCTGTCGACCAGACCACCTTCGGGCAGCGATCTGAACATCACTTGCTTACTCCGCCTTTTGTGTTGTAAAGTCAGGTACTTTCCGACAAGCCTGTTCTTTTCTTCCATATCCTCCAGTTCTTTTATGTCTTGCATGACACGGGTAACCAGTTCCTTAGAACGGCGTGGTGAGTCGTAGGTCCTGCGCATGGGCATGATCTCTTCACCTGCAGAAAAAAAAATCTTGCATTACAACATAAAAGTATTTAAAAAAGTCGAGGCAGTGACAAGTACTGCCGATAGAAGTGGAAACACAAAACAATGAAATAAATGTGTTCTTTTTTGAATATTTTTTTTATACCACGACGTTATCAAACAGCATGCGGTCCGCCTGATGTAAAGCGGCCACCGCATCCTATGGACGCTTGTAACATCAGAAGTGTCACATGCGTGTTGCCGACCCTTAAATAAAATAAATAATCTTCTTATTAATTACTAGTGGGCCCGGCAGACGATGTCCCGCCCTCAGTATAAAAAAATCCTTGACAAATTATATACCAAAACCTTCCTCATGAATCACTTCATCCACTGGTGAAAACCGTATGGAAATCCGTTCAGTAGTTTTTGAGTTTATCGCGAACAGACAGACAGACGCGGTAAGCGACTTTGTTTTATACTATGTAATGATGATGATGATAGTGTGAATGACAATTTTAAAGTCAAGAATTCGTGTATTGAAATTATTAACATTAGTTTGGTTTTCACATCTATTGGCACTCGGAGCGATAATTATATACATTTTTATAAAGTCTATTAATCAATCAAACGTATGATCATCAAATTATCAATATTACATGTACACAGGCCCCTATACTACGCGATGCTAGTCCGAGGCAAGCCGCGCAAGCGCAATACGGCCGGTAATGCTGACGTAGGATGTCATGACGCGAAATTACTAATTTATCTCCAGCCAATACCGCTCAACGCGTCTAAAAAAGTTTTCACTACAAAAACCTACTTGTGGAAATCGTAACGGACACAGACGGCTCTCTTACAATAATAATTTTGAATAGAGTACAGTTTTTCAGTTTTATCAATGAAATCTAATTAGAGGATTGTAATTATACAACTTTTTGTCATATATGTTCTTAAACAGAGTTCTCATTTAAATATATTGACATGATAGTAATAAAACTTAATCAACGAGATTATTACAATGAACAATGCTATACTAATTCGTATTATATCAGAAACAAAGCTATTTTATCAAACGCATTGTTGACAAAAGCTTTGATAGAAAGCCAGTAAAATCAAGTACGAAATGTGTGAAATAATGTTACGGAGTATCGAGACAGTCCATTACAAGATCCTGTGAAACTCGTTATGCGTTCTTGTCAAATGTGCACGATACCTCGCCGATACGAATGTGCTTCCATTAAGGATAATATAATAAGAAACCTATTTATTGTTATAACATAAATAAAATAATGAATAATTAGATTATAATAGTCGATTATCGTAGTGATTCTAATAGAAAATGGTTAACTCGAAAAAAGTACTAAGTAAAAATTCTATACATTATTTAAATGACAAACACAAAGGTAAATGATGCGTTAAAGTGTCAACTATCAACTAAAAAATCAACACTTACTAATTGTCATTGTAAAGCCCAGCATATGTTAAATTACAACGGAAAATGTCAAAATCATCTGATTTTGTATTAAACCATTTAATATAATTAATTTATCAACTTATTTTACTTACTAGAGTTTAAATTTATCAATATTCAAATATAATATTATAAATCTTTAAAACGACTATCTCCTACACCGTTAAAATTCCTATCAAAGTAATATAAAATATTCCAATTTGGTCTAGGAAGCTTTCGTGTAGCATAATACTATTCAACCTGATCCCTACTGGGACGTTCCAGCTATTATTCTGGGCGGTAGGAGCTTTTCATTTCATCAAATTTCATATTTCTTTTTATATAATGTAGAAAAAAATATATACATAATTAACATTACCAAGTAGTGTCACTTGTAATTATTATTATTTTAACTTGCAGTAATACGATTTTATAATGATTAATACTATTCAACCTGATCCCTACTGGGACGTTCCAGCTATTATTCTGGGCGGTAGGAGCTTTTCATTTCATCAAATTTCATATTTCTTTTTATATAATGTAGAAAAAAATATATACATAATTAACATTACCAAGTAGTGTCACTTGTAATTATTATTATTTTAACTTGCAGTAATACGATTTTATAATGATTAATAACTCTCATATTAATAAATTAATTGTTGTGGAACCGGTGCCTGGGTACGAAAAAAAGCATTTTTGTCTTCATCCTCCTATTATTACTTATAGCACCTTAATGTATCGTTATACAATTAAGGTTGTAACTGTTTTCCCTTAGACAAACTATGAAAATGAAAAAAATATCAAATATACATTGCTGGTAATAAAATAGTCGACAATAATGCTGTTGTAACTGTTATCGTAAGTTTTAAAACTGATATCGTATTTATATTGATTCAAACAAAATATCACTATCATTACATATTATAAAACAAAGTCCTCTGCCACGTCTGTTTGCGATAAACTCAAAAACTACTGAACGGATTTTCATGCGGTTTTGACCAATAGATAAAAAGTGATTCCTGAGGCAGGTTTAGGTATATAATTTGTCAAGGTTATTTTTATTATCAGGGCGGGATAACGTCCGTCGGGCCCGCTAGTAATTGTCAAGGACTATAAACCCTACAATATATATGTATCTTGTTATTAGTGACATTATTCAAATAATTGATTAAAAAATATATACTATAAGAAGAAATTGCGAGTTATAAATGTGTATGTAAATTCAATTCTTCTACCTTCTGCATTGTGGGGCAGTATACCAAACTTGTTTGCTCCCAAGCTAATTTGTCAACCACTGTAATCGTATACGTAGATTTAAAACATGAACTCTTGCCAAGCATAATAATTATGTGATGTAAATTCCATCAACTCGCTTTAAATAGTCCGTTGTTTGATAAACAAATAATTTGTCGCAAGAAACGCGAAAAGCACTTCTTTTTAAATGTTCTTCAAATGTTTTGTGTATAGTAATAATAATGCAGCACATATAGTATAATACGGAAAAAGTAATATAAGGTTACAATTAAATAAAACCAATGCATAGTCTTCTATAAAAGTAAACCGTAAACGAAATAATGTCGATAGCGATATATAATGAAAATTTCCAGCGTAATTAGGATACTTAGTAAGCGAAGTGCAAAATTTAAGTCTCGAATATTCCACATACTATTACGATAATTTAATTATTTATCATTTTGCCGATTACAAGCCAACAATCTCTAGAACGTCACTATAAAACGGAGGAGCACAACCGTACACGTATGTTAGTAACTTGTTCGATGATAAAAATAACTATTCAAATTGGACAAAGCATTGAGAGTCAATCTCAAGATGTATTCAACTGTAATAAGGTTTGTTTGTACATGTTTTTTAAAGCTAGTAGTATATGATAAATTTATGAGACACTAATTGCGAGTGTAATAAAAATTTTGCTTTTCTGTCCATTTATGTATCCAGTGAAAACATACAAGCCATCAAATATTATGAGATAATCAAGAATGCTTTAGGATTCGTAATCATCATCATCGACGCCATCATACAAACGTACCTATAAATACATATTTTTTATAAAGCATAAAAATAAATTGAAACCATTAACCACGGAATCATTAAATACGGAGATATGAACTTAGGATCGACACTTTACTGCTTTTTAATCAAGAATTTTTAGTTTAAAACTTGGTCTCGTTATTAATTATCCGGTCTTCATCAGATGAGCTTTCATATTTGCCGTTAAGCTTCAGCAAAGTTGGCTCGACACTGAGGCAACTTTACGGTCTGGGCATCAGCCGACTTAGACAAACTAGACAAGCACATGTAGACATCGAGGCGCCCTTGTACTTGCAGATCTACATAATTAATTCGTGCCCAAGTCCATTACCCGTAGATGACATTATAGCAACCGGAAATCGTCATACTCTTCTCTCTACGATTTTCCATCTTAATCCTTAAACCTCCTAAAGGCCAAAGTCTTTAGGAATAATTACTGTGCAAGAAATGCATGTGGAGTCGTGTTACATTACTTATTACTCGTACTTAGTTATTCCTTGAAATACACCCTAAAATATTATAACATATAACCAAAGTAAACGTGAGTGTAAATCTATCTAGATGATTTTGGTGTGTTCTTTCTGATTTTGCCGTCAATAATGATAATGCAGGTCGTCCTTTGCATGTAGAATTTTGTCTGACGTACTGGCGTTGACACAGCTTCTAATATTTTTAAAAATATTGACATTAATTGGCAATATTCACAACTTTATAGTTTAGTAGTGTTAATACTCCCCGTTTAATAAAAAATCTAAAAGCAGAAATGTGCAAGGTCATAAGTTCTCATCTCTATTGCGGAGGAACCGTCCGAGTCAGACGTGAACGTAAAGGAACTACTACAACTAGGTGGAAAATCGCTACTTGAATTCTTGTGTTTTTAGCGTTTTTATCGTTTAAAATTAATCATATTTGAGGTGTCATCATAAGGTTTATCAAGAAAAATGTATAAAAAATCAAACTTATTTAATACTTTGACTGCCACATTGTTAATGTATGACCGGCCACGGTTTCTCTTGCGACGGTATAGTGGTAATTAAAGACCGGAGCGTTAGATATTTTTACAATTGTAAAAATTCATCCGTGGCGTCCTAAAATAAACATGTGATTACGGCGTGGCAGTCAAAGTGCTAACTAATATTATTTCACTTTTTACACTATTTATGTAAAAAAAATTAAACACAAAAATATCCTTTGCTCACAAAATATTTTCTTTATAAACAATATTATCCATTTACTTCTCTATTGCGCATGCGCACGACACCGCTCGCCTCACTTATCCACGGCAATAAATCACATCGCTGAAAGTGTAGTGATTATAAAACATTATATTAAATGAAGATATCTATTTCTTTAGATATGGGTCAAGTGTTTATGAAGTGATACAAAAAAATAATAGTAATTTATCCCGTAGCTTTTGCATAATGCGTCTTTTTTGTCATCATGGATACGTTAAAAATTCGAGTAATTATGGAATATGAGTACCATCATGGCAGCAACGCGGCACAAGCGGCACGCAACATCAACGACGTTTACGGAGCTAACACTACAAACCAACGCACCACCTGTTATTGGTTTGCTCGCTTCCGTTCTGGGAATTTCGACCTAAACAATGAACCTCGCGGTCGTCCGAATACTTTGGTCGACAATGACGAATTAAAGGCGATTGTGAAAGCTGATGATACACAATCTACGGCTGAATTAGCAGCAGCTTTCGACGTTAGCGTCAAAACAATATTGGTCCATTTGCGTCAAATTGGCAAGGTAAAAAAGCTTGACAAATGGGTGCTCCACGAACTCAATGATCGCCAGCGCGAAGTACGCGTCGGTGACGTGCCTTGCACTGCTCAACAGACACACAAATGAAGGAATTTTGAACCGCATTGTTACCTGCGATAAAAAATGGATTCTGTTTGATAACCGCAAGCGCTCAGCAAGTTGGTTGGATCCTGGTTCAGCACCTAAACAATGCCCTAAACGAAAACTTAGCCCTAGAAAAGTGATGGTCACTGTTTGGTGGTCTAGCGCCGGTGTGATTCATCACAGCTTCTTACCAAACGGGGTGAGCATTACTGCAGATGTGTACTGTGAAGAACTGAATACTATGATGGAGAAGCTGGCACATCTCCAACCAGCATTGGTCAATCGCTCGTCTCCGCTGCTCCTGCACGACAACGCGCGACCTCATACTGCACAGCAGACGGTGTCCAAGTTGCAAGAACTGGGGTTGGAAGTTCTCCGTCATCCGCCCTACTCACAAGACCTTGCACCTACAGACTACTACTTTTTCCAGAATTTGGATAACTCCTTGGCGGGAAAAAAATTCAATACCCGAGAGGCAGTACAAAATGCCTTTGAAGAATTTGTTGCCCCCCTCCAGCTGATTTCTTTAAGAAGGGCATCAATAAACTGCAAATGCGTTGGCTAAGATGCATTGATTGCATGGGTGATTACTTCGATTAATACAAATAAAAAATACATGAAAAAAAATCATTTAAATTTTTTCATACAAAACGGCAATTTCATAGTGAAAGATCTAATATAATTATTCATAGATTGAACCGATTTTCATCAAACGGAAACTAAATGTTACTCGAGGGTATAGTATATAATTTTCTTAGTTGTACCATAAACTTTTTCAGTAATCCGAAAACTAGCAAATAAACAAACACATATTTCTAAAAATGAGTTAAATGTATTTACCTACTCCTTCTTAGTCAATTGCAATAATTTTTTGCACAAAAATTGAATGTACAGACACGTTAAAGTTACATTATTCTTATATGTATAGACTTTTAAGCAAAAACAGAAGTATCTAGAAAGATATATCGAGAGTAGATAAATCAATAGCGTACTAAAGTCAAACCGGGATTATAAATGGCGGCGAGCGGATAGCGAGCAACAGGCAGTTGGTACTAATCTAAGTCGTCGGATAAAGCGGAAACTCTATTCAGTCGTTTTTAAATTACTCGGCACAAAATTAAAGATAAAATTCATCTATATAGATATGAATAGATAACCGAATGTTTATAAGCGCATCAATACAGGACGGCTGTATCTAATTCAATAACTAATTTTTATTGTGTTTTTGTAATTGTCAGGACAAGGAATATAAGACGAAAATTAAAAAAAAATCGTATGGAAAAGACTGGGTTTAAAATCGCCATAAAAAAATTGAGATAAACAAAATACAGTAGGAATATGTTCAAAAATATTGACAGAATTGACTGACATACGAATGTTGAGTTCTCATTTTATCTCACAACATGACCACACCTAACTAAAAGACTCAGCCTCATTTTTCTCATTAGTAAACTCGTACGGAGCCGGTGCGGAGAGCCAGTGTAAAATAAAACTTGATTTGAAATAATAATACCTTTACAAATGAGGATGTGATAAAATGTTAAACTGGCGTTTGACAATCGATGCTAAATAGGAGCTACACATTCGTATAATAAGCATCTAACAATAAAACCCCCATCCAGTAGTTTCTGAGACAATCGCGGACATACATACAGATATGCGGATCAGATATAGAACCTCCTTTTTTGAAGCCGGTTATAAAGAACAGTAAAACGCAGTCTAATACTTGTCACGAGTTAAGCCCAGTATTTATCTGAAAAATATATTTATTTAAGAACAGCCAGTGACCAATATTTATTTATTTATTTATCATAACAATCAACAACAGTAACATAAAATAAGAAGGTAAAAACATACATGGAAAAAACTTAAAATTATTTATGTCATAATAATTATAGTTGACTACAGCATTAACCATCATAAGATGCAATGCGGAAAGCAATAAAAGTAGAAGAAAGAATTATAAAAAAATTAAGAAAAAAATAAAATAATACAATTCGATAATGAATAACTTAAAAATTAAGGAAAAAAAATCCTGCAGAGATTAATTAAATAAAAAACTAATTTTTGATTTGAAATTTAATAGGGAATTACTAAATAAGTCTATCCTGTAATCTTTTTTAACAAGGTCGTTATATTGTTATACTACACATGAATCGATACTACATATGAACAATCTATAGGCACATGGGCCTTTAAAAGCTACCACAGCATGCACTATCTGGTAGACAATATTGAACTTTTTACCGCAAGTTTAATGTACTGCGTGAAAAATTAAATATAACAAAATATAATGATGAATATAATGACGCATTTTATTACATACTAGCTGTAACCGCAGCTCTACACGCGTTTTTTTTTAAATTGCATTAAAGAGATATAAAATTGTGACACCACATACAATTATAGAAATGCTGTTTAAAAACAATTGTAAGTACGACACGCACGCCACCTGCAGTGACATGTAACGTATACATTAGATATATAAATACCAACAGTGTGTCAAATGAGGTTTATCATCAGTAACATGTTTGGAACCTAACCCACCTTATAACTATCTCAGTGCTCATTTACACTGTATAAGGAACTAATGAAACAATGACTTAAAGATGTTATTATATTGATTTTATATGCACATATTGTCAATAAGTAATACGTTTATGGTCTAATATCTTATTAGAAAGACCCCTCCTATCTTCAAAATTACTATTAATAATTATAATGTTGAATTGTAAACAATGAATTAGTTGACCTCTTGAAATATTGCATAAATATAAATCAAGATATAAAACTTTATATCTGTCTAAGCAATTTTTAATATTCGATAATTAAAATAGTGCTCATTGGACTCGATACAATATTATTATATGTTATTGTGGTTACTGAGTTATGTAGATAAAAGTGCGGTAAATAAAATAAAATGACCGCCAAAATGACCAAAAAGGCAATATAATTAAAATTACAGATATATGAATTTCTATTATATTTATTCTTGGAGTCCAGTAAAATGCACGTCTTACGCACATGTTTACAGTGAACAACATATTTTTGCTAAATTTCATGCGGACGAAGTCGCGGGTAACAGCTGGTCTAAAATAGAAATAAAATAGAATAATCCAAATTACTTCCTATAAGGTCAGTTATCTGCCAGTGAAAGTCCCATGAAAATCGGTCCAACCGTTTTGGAGATAGAATTGCGGACGAAGCCGCGGTTAACAGCTAATCTAATTTAGAGTAGCCTAAGTAACCCGCTGCAATTTAAGCTATCTGCCTGTGAAATTCTCGTCAAAATCTGTCCATCCGTTTCGGAGATTACCCGGAACAAATTGACAGGACAGACAGACAGACCGATAAAAATTTTAAAAATTGCTATTTTGTTATCAGTAGCGTGTATACTTTCATATCCAATCAGTTTTTTTTTAAATTTTAATATTATACACAAGCACTTCATTTTTATTAGGTATATGTATAGATTCTTCTTACATTGTATTTTTTTTTAATTTCAATGTACAGACACGGAAAACTAAGTTATGACACGTACATATAGTGAGTGTATATTTATATTTACGAATTAATATAGAAAACATTACCGAATCTTTCCGTGAATTTGATGTAATCAATTCACACGTTTATTATATCTGTGTTGAAATGAGAACAGAAGTTACTTTTAGTATAATCATACTAACTAAACAGTTAAAAATAAGGTTCATAAGATTGTTAGTACGAAGTAATCAAGCAAACTATTCATTCGACTGCGAAATGTATTCTATCTATTCGACAGATGATACTTGCATTCAAATAAGTGCAAATTCAGTAATATGATTGCACTAAAGACATCAAATTTATCATAGGCTTGTTAGTTTGAAGTAATCAGGCAAATAATCCATTCGAGTGTGAAAAGTTTCTTAACTATCTACTTGATAAGTAATATATTATATTCTAAGAAATATAAGCTTCATAAAACTTCTCTTACAGGTAGCAGCTTCGTCTGCGTTAAACTGTTATTTCTACAGTTAAATTCCCAGTAATAGTTATCTGTTACAGCTAAATTTATTGTTTGATACTTCATATCTGTAGTCAAAACATCACTTCTTAAAATACTTATTTTATGAGTCCGCTTAGTGTAGATTTTCTATAGATACTAATAATACGAAGTAACTGTAAAAATTGCTAATAAAATATTACTGAAATTTATGTAATTTAAAAATAGGTTGTTAGTGCTCGCGATTTCGTTGACATAAAAATGTATGTTGTTCCTCGAGGTCTACATGTTTCTTTGTGATGAAAAATGTGTTGTTATTTACCAACATTAAATTACCTCTACGAAATTCATTATTGAAAAGCACTTTTACGTCTTACACTCTATAATATCATTTAAAAGTTCACGGGGTTTAAGGTCTTCAAACGTATATAAATATACATAAAGAGCTTCTTTATGTCTAAAGATAGACACCATAAGATAGAGATCCGCGACAAATTCTGCTTTGAGTTGCAGAATCGTTTAACGTGTCTGAATATGACTGAAGACAGTAGCAACACGAAGTGGGCTAAGATTAAAATGGTTTATGCAGAAACCAGTTCCACTGAACTTAGTTATCGTGCACCAGAGCGAAAAGATTGGATGTCGCAGAGGACGTGGGACCTTATTAACCAAATATGAGCCATAAAAATGCAAATAATTATGTGGAAAGTGACGAAAATCTGAGGAGCCAATACGTAAGGATAAACGACGATAGGCCGACACTTTAACACAACAAACACAGACACACAGTATACGAGAACTTTACCATGCTACTAAAATCGTTGCAGGTGTCGTAACCCCAAAAAAGCAACCAGTCAGAGCTAAGAATGGCGAAGTTATTGCGACAACGGAAGACTACTTGAACGATGGAAGAAACACTTCATGGATGTCTTTCGCGGATCGATTTCATTAGAAACAGAGTCTAAGCAGAGTAGGAAACCCTACCGATTGAATAGAAACATCAACCCACCCTCCTACGATGATGTGAACAATGTGATCCGTAAACTTAAAGAGAAAAGAACCCCAGGATCAGACTTAATATTTGCGGAAATGCTTAAGGCCGATGTGGCAACAGCGGCAGCAGTATTGACTCCTCTTGTTAAGAAGATCTGAGAAAAAGAGGAGTGGCCAGATGAATGGAGGACAGGTCTTCTGGTAACCGTGTCCAAAAAAGGTGACCTAACCTAGTGCAACAACTGGAGAGGAATCGAAAGTTTTATGCAGTATTATCTTAGATCGCCTTTCAAAAGCTATGGAGTTAATACTACGTGCATAAACGTAAACCGAATCAATACGCTGCGGATTATCATGGAACATGCATCGGAACTTTATTAGAGGTTTATTCTATTTATGTCGACTTTGAAAAAGCCTTCGACACGCTGCGTTAGTCTGCAAACGATTAAAAGAAATTGGTGTTCCCTCCAATCGTTAACCTTACTAAGGCTGTGTATGACAACTAATCATGCAGGTTACGCCATTATGGATTGCTTTCGGAGAGAAATAACATGCACGCTGGTGTGAGACAAGGATGTCTGCTGTCACCCTTGCTGTTTCTTGTGATCCTGTATGGCGTCATGTAACGTGTCAACGTTAACGCCCAGTATCTCATAGACTAGGGTATTACAGACCAATTACAAAATCTGGTTTACACTGTCGATCTATGCTTGCTTAGTCACAGGGGGGTTGACATGCAAACTTGCAGCGCGAAGCGGCATTTGTTGGTCTCAAGATAAATGTAGGAAAAATTACGAATATGTGACTAGGTTCGAAGACTAGAACTCCGCTTTTGGTAAGGAGAGAGCTGGTAGTACTAGTCTCCAGTTTCATATACTTTGCTAGTATCGTGTTACCAAATGGAGGAATAAAACTTGACATTGCATGCCGGATCGCCAAAGCGAAGGGCGCCTTCGCATATCTCTCTCTACTCTCTAGAAGAGTGAAACTCAAAATATTACAGTCTAACGTCAAGTCAGTCCTACTGCACGGGTGTGTAACATGAAAGACTACTAAAAATCTTACACACCAGCACCAAGTTTTCGGCAACTGCAGCCTACGTCAAATCTTGAGAATCTTTTGGCCAGAAACAATTAGCAATGAAAAGTTGTGGAAAATGTGCCATGAAGATTCCATACACCATCAAGTGCGAAGTCGAAAATGAATACGGGCCGGCCATACTCTACGAAGGGGCAACAGTCATATTCCTAAACAAGGATTGGATTGGAATCCCCAGGGTAGACGGAGGCGTGGTCGACCTAGACAGATCTAGCGAAGATCTGTGCTCGCAGAGTCTGCTAAGATTGGGCTTACTTGGAGTGAGGTGAAGCGTGAAGCCATCGACAGAACGAGATGGAAAAGTATCGTGACTACCCTATGCTCCGCCAGTTTGGTGACATAGGATCTCAGGAGAGAGAGAGAGAGGACTACCTCACCAGTGGGAGTTACGAGTTGCGATAGGAACTATTGTAGAAAGTTCAATCCTGAGTAATTCCTGAGGTCCAACGATTTGACAGAACACAGTGCCCTCGAGTTATAAAAAAATACATCAAAATTTACGTGTATTTTATATGGGAAATCTCACGTCTTGGTCTTGGTTGTCAGTACTTAGAGTTAATTTTAAGGACTGAAATTTTCAGCAAATTTTTTCACATATCTCCAACAAAACTTGCGTCGGGACCAAAAAAATAGTCGTATAATAAAACTATACTATACATATCACAAGATCGTAAATAATCCGAACCAGTACTTTGATTGAAGTATTGAAAATTTTATTTATTTTAACTTTTAAAGAAGATTTGATAAAGGATTCAGTTTAGAATAATAGTAAATAAGACATCTAAAGTCATGTATTATCAAAGTTATTAAATGACGTATTTAAAATCAAGATTCTGATTGTACATCGTTTTTAAGAAGCACGTTGGATTAATATGAATTTATTTCTTACTTAAAGAAAGTACTTAAAATTAAAAGATACATGCATACATATACATGTATATGATCTTATAAATAGTACAACGCTTTCAATATATTTTATATGGGAACAACCCATAGGTGATGTATAGAAAGTAGGTACGGCGCTTTGAATACATTTCAAGCCCCCAAAGCAGACTCATGGACAGTCTCTCGTTTTTGTGTTTGTACATAGATAGGATAGGTATGGTAATAACGTATGGGTTTTTGAAATACCAAAGATTAACAGGGAAGAAAATTTGCGGAAAGTAATGTTTAAATATTTTTTCATCTCATTAAACTAACATATAGAACCTTCATGTTACACTAGCGTAATTATATATTTTGTATTCGTTGTTATTATACTAATACTAATCATGCTAAAAATATGAATAAAACTTTTATTGTTCTTAGATTTAAGAATGAAAACACTTTTTAGGAGTTATCTTTCTAATCTAAAAATGGTCACATATGAAAAACTCTGCCGAGTTAGTTAAAAAAAGTACTGAGAATATTTTTTATATTCATATAAAGGTAGGTTCTAGTTAGGAAATGTAGGAAAAACTTAGACAGTTAATACCGGGATCATATCTAAATCATCTTACATTAAATATTCTTCTCTCGGATTGCATGCTACTTTACTTTTCAATGGAGACACTTGACCAGCGAAGTCAGAAGTTTATTTTATTTGAATTCACAATTAATTAAAGGAATAAAAAGGATATTCACTATAGTATATATAAAATAGTATATTTTGCTAGATATAGTGTAATATAGAATATAGAATATTCAGTCTAGAAATAGCATCTTGATGCCTTTTTTTTATTTGAGGTAAACCTGCGTTAATATATCATATACCATGATTATCGAATGCACATAATAATAGTAACCCACGAACAAAACAACTTTATAAAATTAAATTTGTGCTGAAAATTAATATACTTTCAGTCGAATACTTGCATTAATACTTTATACGGTTATTACTATACTGTTACAATAAGTCACTAAAGTTAACACATTATGTAATTTATGTTATTTACATCACCAAAAAAGAAATAACCTTGATTAAAATCCAACAATTTTATTAGTTTCCTTTATTTTTCAAAAGATTTTTATGATTTTGAAAATATATTAGTAAAATACCACATTTCATACAAAAGAGATAATATTCACCTTCAGTAAATGTTCAAGCTAATTATTTTTCTTCCTATTCTTGATTGTTATCAAAATAACAATAAAAGTGAGATGTATAATTTATTGATAGAAAATTCTATTTCAAAAGTCAACACACATATTTATATATTAATATTCTGTCTGTTATAGTTTATATTCCATTAATTTGAACACTATACGTACCTCGTAGGTGGCGTGAACAGCGACTACAGGAATTTATACTTTGATACCGCACGAAACTCAAAGTGACGATTCACTAGGAAGAACGTTCATATCATCATCACGAGCAAGCGGTCGACGCACGACTAACTTAGTCCTTTTCGCGGGCTTTAAGTTGGTTGCACATGCGCAGTCCGTAACTCACCTCGTCTACCTCTATTTTTCTTTCCACGAATAACGAACAGATTGCACCGCGCCTTCGTATAAATGAATCTGTACATCCTAATGTTTTATGACTAAATCATAATAACCTTTCAATACATATCAAGTAAATAACGTCTGCAAGGTTTCTTTCGTATATATTTTTGTATACGCACGTATGAAATGTTACAAGCCTTTCATCAAAGGTAGGTGATTAAATTTAGAATCTATACTCTATAAAGCTGAAGAGTTTGTTTGTTTGTTTGTATGGTTAAACGCGTTAATCTCAGGAATCACAGGTTCGATTTGAAAAATCCTTTCTATGTTAGATAGCCCATTTATCGAGGAAGGCTAGGCTATGTATCATTACGCTAAGACCAATAGGAGCGGAGCGCCAGTGAATACTGTTTCAAAATCGGGCTGTTTTTTCTTTTAGCTGCGTGTTAGCGTTAATATTCAATACGTTGCCATGGCAACGTGGTAACTTTCTATCGCAAACATTTTTAAAGTTTATTTTGTGTTTTTATTCAAAATGTTTATTGTGTGTTTGTTTTGTTTCCAATTTTTTATTTGTAATCTATTACGTATTATAAAAATAATGTGTGTGTATGTAAAATTGAAATAACAACTTTTTGGTGGATGGATATGTCTACAAATAACAAAAAAATATTTTTATTAAATACTGTTAGTATTTTATATTATTACTAGCAGGCCCGGCAGACGTTGTCCCGCCCTGATTATGAAAAAATCCTTGACAAATTATATACTAAAGCGTTCCTCATGAATCACCCTATCCACTGATGAAAACCGCATGAAAATCCGTTCGGTAGTTTTTGAGTTTATCGCGAACAGACAGACAGACAGACGCGGTAGGGGACTTTGTTTTATACTATGTAATTATATTTTGTTTGTTTGTTCCGGGTTATGTCCGAAACGGCTGGATCTATTTTAACGGGCATTTTACTGGCAGATATCCGAAATTATAGCGGATGACATATGCTATTTTATTTGTTGAACTGTTACCCGTCCATTCGTCCGGGTGAAATTTTTCAAAAATATGTTGTCTATTGTAAACAACCTCGTGAGAGGTGCGCTTTACTGGACTTCAAGAATAAATATACATATGTGAAATCCATATGTTTGTATGTAATTTAAATTATATTGTCTTTTTGGTCTATTTCGCGGCCATTTTGTATTATTTAAATTTTTTATTATTTTATTATGTAGTCTAAGTGAGCACTGAGGGTACTATATTGTAGGTTAAAGTTCCAGGTATGTTGCTGATGATAAATCCCATCCCATTCATTACACTGTTATTATTCACATATCTAATGTACACGTTACATGTTACAGTAGATGGCGTACGTATCGTACTTACAAATGTTTTTGAAAAAGCATTTCTGTAATGTACACACCTACTCATAATTTTACATTTCTTTAATACATTTTAAAAAAGCGCGTAAGGAGCCGAGTGTAGCAGCTAGTGTATTTAATAAAACCACAAATTTTCATATCATAAGAATGCATAATCTATACATATAATAAAAGGGTAAAGGGACGACATCTGTACACTAAATAGTTTAAAGAAAAAATACTCAGGAGGGCTAAGAATCAACGACAGAACACATTTCCATGGTTTTAAAATGTTTGTTTGTCTGTCGTTTGTACGGGATTCGCGCTAAATCTACTAGACGGGTTTTGATAAGATTTGATATGGTAATAGTTTATACACCGATATTACATTTAGGACATGTGTTACATATATGTATATCACATTCGTATGTATGTATATCCTACATAGAAGATAATACAAAAGAGAAGAAATTTAAGCAAGAACTACTGAACGGATTTTTACGAAAGTTCGTAAGATTTGCAAGCTTACAGATATTGCCATTACTACGTTGGTCTAATTCACTTACCTCCATAATTCAATGTCATATGGTATTTTCTGGTGGGGGATATCAGCTAAATTAGATACTATATTCCTACTACAAAAAACAGGCAATACGCGCAATTTATAAAATGGGGCTTCGCATATTAATCACAAAATTTCAGAAATTGGGTATCTTAACTTTTTTTTTAAACTGTTTCAGCAAAATGACTGCACTGTACCTGATGGAAAGTACAGTACAGTCTATAAATAACGGCGACTATCAGTGTTAAATAGCAATGGCAGTCATCGCTATCATGCCGACCTGCAAAAGTGCTTCTTCACGCCTCGTTTGAAGGACCCATGTCATAAGGGGAAGGGAACAAACTGGCTGGGAGACGATTCCACATCTTCACAGTACGACAAACTTGGCTCTTTCGATATATTAGTGATAATTTAATGTATGTCCGTCAGCAAAAACTGAATTTAATAAAGAACCGACATAACTTAAATACTAGAAAGAAATTGTTTTGAGAAATTATTCGTCTCATGTTTTAGGTTCAGTAAGACCAGTAATAGTTTTTTAGAAAGATAGTATTAGGTTTTACAACATAGTAGCAAAGAATATTATCGATTTGCCCGATAGTAAGTTGAAGCATGTCAAGGTGGGTTTGATGTCTAAAAGCTTATTATAGGATGGATCAATATGTGAACGATACTGATGTCTGTAACTAACACCTCTCTCTGTACATCCGTCAAGAATGAACTTAGCTATGTCTCAAATATATACAATGTACCTACATGTTGTAGTGCCATGCTGTGCCTCGGAGAACAAAATCGTTCACAAAGGGTGTGGCCAATTAAATCGTCGATGCCGAATTTTAATACACTATACAATTCTATGATTTTATTAACCACTGTGTTTATAATTGAAATTTCAAGCGAACGTTGTCATGTATAACACACACACGCAACACAGGTAGCCATGTATAATTTTAACCCTTCGTTTGCATTAAAATTTTCAAATATATTATTTAGAATAAAGAACTTCACTCAAGCACGAGTAGTGTTTTTTTGTATTGTCTTCTAACTAGTGAAAGGTAAAAGGTAGTAACTAAAAATTTCGTCAAATTACTTGTACCTACAATACTAAAACGCTCTGACAATTTATTTTCTCAACCACATCTATACGTTGAAGTAATTATGTCTAAGTGCTTGATTGTTCGTACTCCGCGTTTATGTTTTGTGTCGTGGCTTCGAATCCTACATTACAAGAATGAGTTTACGATTACAGAACACGTCGTGAGCTAACCATAGCATGGTGATAAAGCATTGAATACCTGGTTAGCTAACTATCTATTTGAAGTCTGTCCCCAAGCATCTTTGTTTTTTTTGCCAGTAGTTGTAACTACTCCTACTACTACCATAGTCTACTCCACGTTTAGCGTATCAACGTCTTTCCAAGCACATCAATACTTTTTTGCGTCATGACATGCTACGTAAGCATGACCGGCCATATTGCGCTTGCGCGGTTTACGTCAGACTAGCGACGCGTAATATAGCGGTCTGTGTGCATGTAATATTGATGTTTTGCAGCTCCTCATGCGTTTATTAAAATATTTTATAAAAATTTATATTATTATTAATAATTTATTGCTCCGAGTACCAACAGATATGAAAACCACGCCAATGTTAATAAATTCACTAAACAAATTCTGAAATTTAAATATTGTCAATCACACGTTGTAATATGAAAATTCGAAGGAGAACAGATTTGTTTTGAATTTTCACTCCTGTCGGTAGTTCTTATGACTGTCTCGACATTTTTTGTTTATAAAATTTCTTCGTTTCTTTTATAATCGCACTACCTAAAATAACTTTGATTCTTAATAACAATACCGCCGGAAGAAAATGCCTTATGGCATTAAGCTCGCCAGGCTACAGGCTATAAAGTACACTAAAGTGTTCATTTATTTAGGTTTTATGTAGAAAAAAGTAACTTCTGTTCCCGAAGGATATCCGATTATCCGATTATATTCTCGATATATATCGCGATTTAACTAAATAGAAATATGGATACGCACTAACTGGTAATACTAAAACGGAATATAATATTAAACTGTAAAGATGAAATGTATACGCCTCGCTTGTCACCGACATTCAGTCCAATATAACACATATCGTTGGAATTATATTAAACAATACTAAGCGATATATTTACCGCTATTATACATTTTAATTTTGTTGTTTAAATAAGTATATTTCGTTTATAATTTATAGTTTTGAGTTATATATGATTTTTTTTACAATAGGTATTAACGACTGTTCCATATTATAACGGACCAAAAAAATCAAACGCATTGAATTAATAACGCGGGCGAGTAAAGAACTCATGTTACTAATTTACGGGAAACTGTTATACAAAATACTCAAACCTCTTTGAATATTCTGCAGCTGAAGAACTGAAGACCCTCACCTTAAGTTAATTGCAGTTGGCTACTTTATTTATTACTAGCTGACCCGTGCAACTTCGTCTGCACCAAATCTGTTATTACCCGTTCCAAATGTATTTTTATACGCGAGAAATATTAATAAACCTAAAACCCGATTGCAACGACATCTACCGTTTCCAATTGTGAATCCAAACTATCCAGGGACTCACTCAAACATATACCTAGTTGGTATGTAAGAAATCTTTTAAAATAAGCTTAAAACCCGTTCAGTATCACCTACCGGGTCCAATTAAGATAAAAACTAACCTCCATATATTGGCGATAAATGAACTTTTGCCGATTTCAATTACGTTCCTTGTTATTAACTATTGAAAATATATATTTTCCAAAATAAACATTATCTATAATATACCTTTCTAACATTGAAAAAAAATTGCAAAATAGGATCGGAGATGCCAGGGATTTCCCGAACACAAAACGATAAAAATATGAAATATAGCTTAAATGTTTAGCTAAACTGTCTGCTATATATAGCACAAAGAAAATTTACCAAAAACTGTCAAGAATATGATTAATTACAAATTTTTGACTTTCATCCGTTATACTGGCGAAATCTTTTTTTTCGACTACGCTATTGGCCTAGTAAGGCCTTAACAGCTTAACAGCGGTCTACTAAGACGAGCGCTTAAGGCACTCAGCCGATTTAATTTTGACAACTATCTCAAGGGTGTACGGCACACCTCGGCTTGTGTTGTTGCCTAGTTCATGCAATTCACGACCTAACTTGTTTTTACGTGGGGAAATCCCTCATGGATACGCCACCCTCGGGGGATAGAGTGGGTTATGTCCGACTCGCACGGACTAAAACCCCACGGTGTACGTCTGCCGTAATAGTTGGGGCGATACAAGATCTCTATAGATTTCATCGTGTCGCCCCAGCGGTTGTCCCAGCGGCGAAACTGCCGCCGCCGGACCCCGTCTTGTTAGGAGACAGCCGTGTACACACCGACCGTCTCCTCCGTCCGCCGGACCGGTGTAATAAGAAGATGGGCCCCCCGACCGATCTTCCCTAGTCCGGTTACAGTGGGAGAAGGCAGACAGACTGCCGCCTCCTTCTGCCGGTCCTCCGTTGGCGGACAAGGTCACTTATAGGGGCCTCCTCGCAGAAGGTGGCCACAATGTTCCACACATCCTCGCTGCCGAGCATGGCTTTCACCACGCTCGGCAGCGAGAGATCCTGTCCTACCACCGCGGTCAGAGTGCGAATTCGCAACCTAATTGAGCTAACGTAAGCTAAGCTACATATACATACATATATAAGTTAGTGAGATATGTATCTGTACCAAGCATATATATATATATATACCTCAATAACTCTTTTATCTATTTCGTGTCGGATATTTTTTTCTGAACTAATGCTGTTCGATAAGGGAAAAATAAAACCCTTCCACTTTCATGTGTAGGCATGTGTGCATGCACGTATGTGGAGATGATAATATGTGTAATGTTGTTGCAGTGATTTAAGATGTTGTGTCACTGTATTCGCGCGAGCAGCGTACTGAAGGGCTCCACACCGAGGGAACGGACCACGGTGGCGTGGTCTGTGGTTGCACGGGCGTGGGCGTGAACACGCTCTGTTTGAAGAGACAGGCTGGTACTGATCGTTCGCTGCCGTTATATCATCGGGAAGATCGGTAAAAATATTTCGCGGACGTCTTTTGTAATACGCGGATTTCGGTATGGTCTCATAATTTGCGGCGGATACCACTAACGGATTGGGGTGACTCGCGGCTTTTTGAAAGTAGGTGGTAGTTAGTGATTTTACGTGCGCCCAGACAGGCGGTATCTCAGGTCCCTGTGGAGATCGGCTCTCCGGACGTACCATGGGGCGTAAAATTTATAATTGTAGTTGTACTGTTTACCGGTTTCACTAAATCCCAGTTATTATTAATACTTATATGTATGTTAATAAATCTGTAGTTTTTCCTGTAGATGTTTTTACCCAATTTGGGGTAGGATTGTTATTGTATTGTACGTTTGTATTTCAATAATAAACGACTTGACCGATTTTTATAAAATATGGGAATATATATGGGAAACTCAAGACATTCCTCGATTGATATCAAATACAAGAATTGACAAAAATACTTTAAAACATTAAAATATTCTTTTGTTTATTTTCAACCGATTTTGACGGTATTTTATCAAAGATATTTTGATCGAAAACTAAATTTTCTGATGACAGTTCTTAACGTCTTCAATGCAGTATATTTTCAGTATGTTTTCGTGATTAGTTTGCTAAAGATGGAATCAGTGATTTAATAGAACAATATCATGGTGGCAAATAACTGTCTAAGTGATTTAACTGAACAGAATAAAGCAACTTCCGATAACGTACTTTCCCTGTGAGTATGTTTAATGCGGCCTTGAAATTTTATGATAATAATTTGCATGAAGTGCTTAAGGTAACTGAAGTATTTTCGATGAAAGTTTCCAAACGGCTTGACTTATTCCGACTCTCCCAATAATCAACATTATTGTTCAACCAATTTACACAAAACCTTGAATAAACCTTACAATTATATACCTTATAGTTATAAACCTTCCTCATGTATCAACTTATATAATAGTGAAAAGCGTGCGAAAAATCGTTCAGTTTTAAAGTTTCTCGCGAACTAACAGATAGACAGACGTGGCAGAGCGCTTCTTTTTATAATATGTACTGATACGGAGAAAAAATATATTATATCTATTTTGCAATATCTCACGCATTATTTACAAAAAAATTAAAATAAATAAAGAGCCGCGGACACAGCTACTTACTATATAAATAAATACTTAATAAGAACACATTAGACTATAATTACAGTTACAGTGTAGTTTATTCTCAGAAAAACAATTTTCCGAATAATATCAGTTTTCGAGATCGCCGCCTACACACAATCCCACACTTTACCTATTTAACACATTAATATAGATAATGTTTTTTTTTTTATATTATAGGAGGCAAACGAACAGGCCGGTCACCTGATGTTAAGTGATCACCACAGTCCATAGACGCTTGCAAGTTGCCAGCCTGTGTTTGGGGGTGAGGGGAGAGAGGGATAGGGAAGGGAGAAAGAGAAGTGGGCATTGACCGAACGCAACGCAAAAACTATTACTTTACGTCGGTTTTCTATGAGAGGGTGGTAGTATCCCGGGCGAGCCGACCCATTCATGTTGAAACCAGTAATAGCTTCAGCGTGGCTATACCAGGTATTCATTGAATACCTATATATATATATATTCATACATTGTATGAGGCCTTAGTTTAACAGTGAATCGATATGTACCATTGATAGTGTTAACAATAGACTGGAAGCTGAAAGAACATATAGGAATATTAACGTAACTCCTATTCATATTTATTATTACTATAAAAAGAATTTAAATTAATATATCTTAGGTGTGTATCTGTGCATACTTATTATGTATTATGTACAGAAATATTTAAAAAATATGTTCCTGGAGATCGAGATAAACGTTTCCGCTTTTTATATATAAGAAAGAATTGAAAGTATATAGGAATTTCTATTTCTATTAGAATTAATATCACGAAAAAACTGTTCATATTACTGTAATAGGATTTTCCATAACGTGTGTATTAATGGTCAAGATAATTAAGTTCAAGTTAGAATCTACATGGAACGGTATTGAGTCTGATGTAAAAAACAGTATTTATATACCTATGCGATAGAAGTCTACGATAATCATTTAGACAAATGCGCGATCTGTAAACGATTGGCAAAAATTCATACTCTATCCAATAATAAATAAGTAACATGACAATAAGTACACAATTTTAACAAGCAAATTTTAAATAATTGTGAAACCAATTTCATAATTGCGATTCGAAATATTCACTTTTAATTTAACTAGTGGGAGCCCACTGGTCGACATTCGACCATAGTTCATTGAATTTTTAAAGTTTGAACTTTATTAGGGTTCTTTTATCAAAGGGTATTATTATAACCTCTATAATCAAAGGCTTTCATCATGCCTACTCAGTTACTTGCCACTTTTTTTCATTTGGGCGCGTGGTATTTCTGGGTGATTTTGAATTAAATATAGTCTATACATTATGAGGAATAGTGATATGCCCAGTATCATCATTTGGAAAAGTAATGGATACACAATAGAATCAAATTATGAATACAAAACAAAGATGTTTATAATACTACCATTAACTTTTGAAAATGAATTCATTTTTGTTCATAATTCATCATCAACTGTACTAAATATAATTGCTACATCAAGTTGAACTGCATCATTGTAACCGCGGAGATATAAGTCATGGATTACTTTCATGACCAAACAAATTTTCTTATTTTGATTTTACAAAGTATTTTTCGCTCATTTTTTATTGAATCATCATTTGAGTACACTATAAAGAAATACTAAACATTAAAATATTGACATTGACTTTGGAAATATTGATTTACTCTTATGGCAACATGAAGCAAAGTGACATAAAGTGAAAGCAGTCTGTCACATAAAAAATTTGACATTCAATAAAACCAAAGAGAATAATAATTATTTCAGTAGTTCCATACATTTACTAAAGATAAATTATTTATCAATTAATATTATGTATATTATGAATTTACATATTATATTATTCTAAAATTAACCCACAATTTGAGCAGTTGATTTCAAAGAGCATATTGTAAGGCATGCAACGTCAGTCATGTTAAAAATATTTAAAAGGTAATTGGAACGTAAGAAGGTTGAAGGATGTTCGAAACGTCTTTTTCATTTACATATATGTTGTGTAAAATTCAAGCAGTAGTGTGAGTAATGTATATTTTAATTAATTTAATATGATTGTAATGCATTTTATATAAAAAAATAGCTTTGTGCACTTCTCTGCCATATAAACTTTAACTATGCCAAATTTCAAGTTCATCCGTTCGCGCAATTCGCTTAAAAAGGGGTGCAAAGTTTTGGCTTCACGTGTTAATGTATAAGATATGTTATAATATCATTGTTGAATGTAGAATAAAAAAGGGTAATTGGAACGTAAGAGTAAAAAAAATACATACAGTCGAGCATACAAAGTATTTTTCGCAACCTTTTTTGAAGTTTGGCAGTATGGATTAATTCCTTCGCCTGTCCTATTGGACGAATATTATTACTACTTTTTTGAAGTCTGTTATTGACGGATGTCAAAATGACTTTTTTTATTTACATGTGTGTATATGTTGTGTAAAATTGGAGCAGTAGTGTGAGTAATGCATATTTTAATTAATTTAATGTACTTATAATGCATTTTATATAAAATAAATAGCTTTCTGCACTTCTCCTCCATATAAACTTTAACTATGCCAAATTTCACATTCATCCGTTCACGCAATTTTCTTAAAAAGGGATACAAAGTTTTGGCTTCACGTATTAATATATATGATATGATAAATAATTTGATTATACCAGCAATGAATTACCCACGGTAGTTTCGAATGATCACTTTAAATTCATTTTCGATCATTTAAACCTGGTGCTCCCGTTAACGAGGCTGCCACTTTCACGGATACCAAATTAATACGTACGTAAACATTTCATAATTACTAGAGAGTCGACACCCGGTTTTTAATCGTAACGTTGATGAAAATGTAACATTGTTATTTATCTACATATAAACTTCAACACCGTTTAATCTGACACTGAAATTTGACACACCTAAATTATTTTATACAGAGAGATTTTATAGAGCGGATTTATATGCTAACAATTGTACTCTACGCTAGATAGCACTTCACCACATCAATATGTGTACCGTTCTTCTGATCGTCATAATGTCTATATGTAGATATATGGACACGAAGAAGTAAAACAATATAACCTAACTATCTATTACAAAAGTTATTAATTACTTCAGATGAAGATAATAACAGCTAATAATAATAAACACGAGAGAAACCGCGGGTATAATTAAAATAATATAAAGTACTTATATGTGTATATTCAAACCTAATGCATTAAAACTATTGTTTTAGACACGCAAATTGGAGTCACGTGGCGAAGACAGCTGGTGACAAGCAACAATAACGGTTCGCGTTCTTCTTATTATTTACTAGCTTCTGCCCGCGACTTCGTCTGCATGGAATAGGTACTTTGAGCTAATACTAACACGCAGCTGAAGATCTTAAAAGAAAAAAAAACGATTTTGATACATTCATCATTGGTGCTGGTCTTAGCGTAATAATATAGTCTTCCTCCATAAATGAGCTATCTAACACTGAAATATTTTTTCACATTGGACCAGTAGTTCCTGAGATTAGCGGGTCCAACTAAACAGTGAAACCCAGCAACTTTATAATATTAATATAGATATATATTTTCATTAAAAAAAAGGAATATTCCATGATAAACTGAAATAAATCTGTTTAAAGCGTGTCGCGCATATTTTAAAACCGAAGCGTACAACTGGTAATCTTATTTGACGGCACGGTGTTGATTGCAATGTTATAGTCATCAGTTAAATATTGTCTTTTAAACACTCATTTGAAAGTGTGACAAGATTGCATTAATTATACTGTACCTAGAAAATTGTAAAATAGATTCCTTCAATAGACAGTAAACTTAAGACTAGTGTGGGAAAAAAATGAGCGACAAATGTTTACACGAACAGGGAGAAATGAAGCAATAAGCATTCTATTGCTGATAATACAATAATAATCGAAAAATTATCTCAACATCAAATTCCTTTTTTTCTACAATATCCTGTTTACTGATCTATCGGATAGTTATTAGTGTTTAAATACACGTAGGCGCACAATTATTGAAATAGAATATTCAAATTGCAATTAAGATTGAATAATACACAATCAAACGTGTACGCCATTGGTTGCGACGGCCGTACATTGTTCCACAAATACAATATCGTCGACAATTCATACCTATATACATACACTATGTTATGAAGGATATACGTAAATTAGATTATTATCCGTGATATATCTAATCTCCATTATTATTCTTTTATTAAATAAATGTCATTATTAATCAATACAAGACATATTATTAAAAAAACTCACTTTCAAATGGTTACATTCACAAAATTACACAAATACAGAAAAATTATTAATACCACAATTTAAATTATAATTATAAATTCGGTTATTTAAAAAACAATTCACCCATTACTATCATAAAACAATCTTGCCTCACTCGGAATACCGTGTTACGCAATAATCTCACATATTTAGTTAATTCAGATTAAGTTATTTTTTTTTCAAATGAAGGCAAACGAACTAGTGGGTCACCTGATGTTAAGTGATCACCACCGTCCATAGACACTAGCAACACCAGGGGAGTCGCAAATGTGTTGCCAGCCTGTGTAATGGGGAGGGCGAAGGGGAAGGGTGGTCGGCCTCCGACGCTCTCACTGACCGAATGAAACGCAATAATGCAAGCACTGCTACTTCATATGTTTAAGTCACTGTTTCCTCTAGTTCTCATTATATGAAATTATCTACGATACGGTTTGTAACCAGTGCTGATACCAATATTACTGTAAATTATGTACACATTGGCTTGGACCATTAAAATATATTATTATTAATTTAAAAAAAATGTAGTCATCTTATGAAAATCAAGTATACGTCGACCTACAAGATATAAACCGAGTTATTATGTTAATAATACAGACAGCTTAAACTTTTGTTAAAATACACTTGCATTATCTTTTTCAAACAGAAATCAGAAACTATTTACAAGATACATATAAAAGGTGAATTTTAAATAAAGGCGATCATCAGGCTTGCATTTAATCTGCATACACATTCCCTTCAATAAGTACAAGAATAATGTCTGTCCTAGTGATCACGTTAAAATGTCTACTTTAGTGATAATTTATAGTGCTCGTAAAAGATAATATTTCCATGTCGTCTTACGTAGTAAAAAATCTCCTTAATTTATAAACATGACGTTAAATTATCTACTCGTAGTCTAGTCTCCGTTACGCATATTATATCAAGTGGTGATAATATTGCAGGTGTAGTGAGAATATTATGTAGCTCACTGAAGGTATCACATACTACTTTTATACCACAACTATTATGATAATTGCAACCATCAAAGGGACCTATATTTAAAGATAGCTATACATATTTTGTAAATATACTAAACGGACTAATAATTAGATTGGCTAAACCTAACTTATTATTAATCAAGTTGAAGTTATGCCAAAGAGATCGACCTAATTATTTCTATTGAACTTCTACGCCCGTATAAAAACCTATTTTTTATTTCATCCCGATATAATTGTCATTTGTACAGATTGATATTATTAAATGTATTTGATATCTGTAATGTATCTGTATGTATGCCATATTATATCTGTAAAATGGTATGTGTTAATAAAAAATAGATTACGTGTGCAGCAGAAGGCACGTAGTTACATCACAAATATTATTAATTATCATGTCTCAGCCGCTTTTATTTAATGATCTTAAAACAAACATTTTTATCAAAACTCAAAAACATGATTAATATATTTATACAGTACTAAAAACTGCGCGCGACTTCGTCTATGTCAAATTACAAGATAAAACTTAATAACCATAAAAAATCACTTAGGTGTCCTTGCCAAATGCGAGCCTTGTTAACCAAATGCGAGCAATACGTTGACAAAATTTTGTTGTAATCGGATGAACTGTATGGCAAAATTAATTAATCATTACATAGTATAAAACAAAGTCCCCTACCGCGTCTGTCTGTCTGTCTGTTCGCGATAAACTCAAAAACTACCGAACGGATTTTCATGCGGTTTTCACCTGTGATTGCTGAGGAATGTTTTAGTATATAATTTGTCAAGGATTTTTTTCATAATCAGGGCGGGACAACGTCTGCCGGGCCCGCTAGTTAATATATAAAAGACAAAAAGAAAAGCAGTTTTTAGTACTATATAAATATATTAATCATGTTTTTGATTAATATATTAATTAATTATTATTAATCGCTTGTTAATCTCAGATATATATAAACATATAACGAAGAACCATGTTATTAAATTATTTTACCCATGCATAAAATTATGCATGCTATCTGAAACCCACATTCATATTGCAAATCTCTTAAAAAAATACAAAAAGAAGTTAAAAGTTCAAAAATGATTAAGTTTTAATAAAACAACTTCAATAAGAATGATAATAGTACAGTGTCTTAGTACGGAGTGGCGTAAAATTTAAAAATAAATGAATGAGAACATATTGTTTTGTAAAAAAATCGTTATAGTCTGTATATGAGGTATTTTGAGTTTCATAGTATATATTGAAAGTTAAATAAATTGCCTAACTTAACTGAAAAAAATGGTGAAAGGCGACGACATCGGACCTGTTCGAATGTGCAAAAATATCAAGTAACTTTATACGTATTGGAAGGGTCGATAATAAGTTTTAACTGCTATAGTATCTTAAAGATAATACAATTTTGATTTCAATTTAAGACTCTAATATTGTTTAAAAGAATCTCACCAACAACCTATAACTTACCAAAATTTCAAAATGTGTTGTTAGCTATATTTTTTTTACCTTTATGGTATTACTGCTAAGCATTGATTTCCGTACCTTTGCACGGTAAATCTGACATATGAAAATCCATATTTGTGTGTTGGTAGATATTCTATGTGCTGCCATACAGTTCATCCGATTACAACAAAATTTTGTCAAAGTATTGCTCGTATTTGGTTAACAAGGTTCGCATTTGGCAAGGTTATAGGTATAGTACTGTTAACTGAAAGTTGGTACATATATATCAACGCTTACAAAGTTACAGGCGACTGCTAGTATTAAAAAAACCGTATACTTAAGTTAATTATCACTAACGATCTCTTTCATTTTCAAGCGATCGAAGAGACTAATTACTATTCAAGTCTTTTATTCGTATCATTATTAAAACTGAGCACTATTATTGAGCACTCTCACAATATTCTTCAGACTTCGTTTTTACCTTGCTACATATAACGTTTATTTATAGAAATATAAAGCTCAAAAGATTGTTAGGTTTTCAGTTTTTTGTCTGTTTGTATACAATAATCTCTGAAACAACCAGTCACATTTAAAAAACTAATTTTATAACGCACTTATTGAGGTAGGTTATGAGCTATCTAACATTTATGCTACGATCCGTGGTAATGTTGCAATTAACCGGAGGCACTGTAGTGCCTCAAGCCAAGTACACGTTCAACAACATATGTAATAATGTGTGTGAACGTGTAGGCGTGAGGCTACAGTGCCTCTTATTCTCGAGTCAGATGTCAACATAACCTCACCATATTTTTAACTTGATTTATTTTATTACTACGTTTACGCCAACACTTTACACTAGCTTCAAATATGTTAATTATTCGTCCTTTCTACAAAACACCAACAACTACATATTTTGTTTTTATAATTATTTAATGTTATTCTAATTTATAAAATTTTCGATCCCCCGTTTTGTGATTCTACAAGAGATTTTACTAATTTCGGTCGAATTTTTTATTTCGAAGTTGGTACAATTTAATTATCTGCGGATAGTATACTATGTGTAGTATCAGAGTTAGTTCGTTTCCATTTGGTGTCTCAGATCCTCTCTGGATAGTTACTCAGCTCCAGATTTTTTATTTTTAAGTTGGTACAATTCAATTTGCTGAGGATAGTGTACTACTGTAGAGTATCAGAGTTATTCCGTTTCCATTAGACGTCTGACAAATTAAGCGGTTAATTCAAATTTTAATTCATTTAAAATTTTCGTTTGAATATTTGTAAAATAATTAAATGCAATTTTATTCTACTTAATGTTTCATTATTCTTATGATTTTTTATGTCATCATTATTATTATTATTCAATTTAATACAGTGAAAGCTGTTAAAAGTTACCTAGTTCGTCTTTCTCGCTCTTGTTAGCGTTTTATGAGAAATTGAGACAGACTACGGTAACTTTTAACAGCTTTCACTGTATTAATATTTGAATATTTGTTGTAGATATTTGATGTAAATATGTAGCATGGGTTGTTGTCATTACTTTTCCGGCAATGAACTGTGATGTCCCTAGATGCATCCAGCAGGTGACACCACTTATCGAAAAGGCGCGAATTTGAATTATTTCAAATATTTTATTAATTTCTAATTCAAATTTATTGTACCTTATAATTTCTATTACATGTCCGGATGTAAACTATATTGCCTTTCGATGCACCCAGGAGGTTTGACAAATTAGGCGGTTAATTCAAATTTAAAATTCATTTACTATTTAATTTCGGGTATTTGTAAAATAATTAAATTCAATTATGCTTTCCATCATTATTGCTATTATTTTTTTAATTAATTAAAGAACTTGCCCTCAGTTGGAGTAATATTGAATCAATACAGCGCGATTACTAATATGAATTATTATTACCATGATTTAAAAAAAACGCGCAAAAATTCAAATTTAAAAATTCAATTAAAATTTTATAATTATCATAACAAGAATAAAAATAGTAATTATTATTTTATATCTTAAAAAACCATGCGAGACTTAAAGTTATTATTAAAAATTTTCAGTTTTATTTTAGAAAGCGCGCGAAAATTCAAATTTCAAAATTTTACTTACAATTTTATTTTTACAATTGTCATTTATTATTATTCCATCATTATTATTATTATTAATTAATAATTTCAAAATTTTACTTCCAACTTTATTTTTACAATTGTCATTTATTATTATTCCATCATTATTATTATTATTAATATTATTTAATTAATCAAAGAATTGGCCCTCAGTCGAAGTAACATTGAGTAAATACAGCACGATTACTAATATGAAAAATTAGTAATTTAGTCGAATTGAGCGGAAGTTTGAAACGACGATATTCTTTTCAAAACAAATGTTAATTATGATTTCTACGAATTGTGTTACTCATAAAAAAAAAATTATAATAACAATAGATAATAATACAAATAATAAGAATAATAACGACAATACTAACAATAACAGTGAAGATAATACTGATAATAATTATTATGGTAACAATAAATTAATGATAAAAATCGATTCTTAAGGAGTAAACTCCAATAAACTCCAAAAATTTTAACAGGTTAATTGTGTTAGATATAATAACAATCCGAACAAAAACAGTTTCACTGTTAAAAATTGCGCCAAGCACACGTTCACAGCTTATGATTTAGAAAAAAACCAAGGAGAAAATTTCACTTTACAAAAAGAGGTAAAATCCGAACAAAAATTTTTTTTGGTAAATTTAACAATTAAAAACCATTTTTTAAACGTACTTGGCGTGCGTCATTGAGTACCCCAAATTTTTTCATGTCTGATAATTAAGGACAAAGAACTGGTGTGAGAAGCGATTTTACGGACAACAATTCCTCCTGCCTCTCCTCACCAAGTCATTGACCCTACTGATAATTATTTTGATGCAAGCATATGAATCTATACATTAAATATGAAAAAATTTTAGGTACTCAATGACGCACGCCAAGTACGTTTAAAAAATGGTTTTTAATTGTTAAATTTACCAAAAAATTTTTTCAATTATTAAAAATCATAACGGCTACTTGGTCTGTTTTTTTTTTTGATTTTACATCTTTTTGTAAGATGATAATTTCTCCTTAGTATTTTTCTAAATGAAGAGTTGTGAACGTGTACTTGGCGCAATTTTTTACAGTGGAACTGTTTTTGTTCGGATAATACATAGGCAGGCACATATCACAAGGCACGCTACGTAGAACAAAGTGATACGATAAGTGGGCCGTGCGGCGCGACGCGAAGTGGGGCATCGATGGCTGGAGGGCAGGAAAAATTAAACGTGATTGAAATCACGGGCCACAGATAGTTCAGAAATAAAAGTAAAATTGTTATAGCAAAATAAATTGTTATTTAATATGTGTACTGATGTAACGTAAAAAGTTTTTCGCAAAGTATTCTTATTTCCAGTCTGAGTCATAATTCACAGAATTCTTTTTTATTAAATCCATGGAAAATGAAATTCCCCGAACGTGTGTAAAGGTTGTTAGAAGAGATTTTTTTCTTCAAGTTTACTACAGAGTTCATAGAAAAGAAAATATTGTATCTATGGAAAAAGTAAAATTCATTGAATGTGTGTTAATATAATATGTAATATATAAATATGTTAATGTGTTAATAATATATGACAATCGCTGTCGGATTACGGTGAAGGAAAACGTTATGAGGAAATCTGACCCTGAGAAATATTCTTGTAATACCACCGTATGTAGAAAAATATATAACTGAATTTCTCAGAGTTTGAAATCGCCAATACGTCGTGGGCTGGCGTGGTAATTATACTCATACCTTACTACAGGAAGAGGCCTATGATCCTCCAAGGGAGCTGATACAGTCTGATATGATGTGACAATGTATATAATATAGAGTTTATTATGTATTTCTAATTATGTTATTACATATAAAGATATTAAGACCATATTCGAGTATAGGTTATTTAAAGATAACTATGATTAAAGAAAATACTGAACTCGTAAGAGCTTAAACAAATTTATTATATACTATGTCGAAATCTATAAAAAAATAGAAAAAAAAATGGTTGTCAAATACATTATTGTACCACGATTTTCATAAGTAGTTCGAGTCATATAGAAACATTGTAAAATATATTTTTAAATCTAAGATTTGCGTTTATTACTTTGCTCGTTATTGAAGGAACCGCCTCAGAAGATATTGTAGTGATCTAGTTTTATTTTTAAATAGGTCATGTTGCTTGGAAGCATCCGTAAATAGATGCTTCCTTGCCAGAACCTTTTTCAGATAATACACATAGCAAAAATTATAATTAAAGCACACTGTATACACGAATCTTGCTTCAAGCTTTTGCCACCTTGCCGGTGTTTTGTTGAAATAATCTATCTTTGTTAAATGATCTTTGACTGCAGTGGGTACTTATTTGAATCATAACTCGAAACAGTTGATAAGTGCATTGACGATACATAACAGAACAGAACAGTTAAACATAACAGAACTACAGAACAGTTGCAGTTAAAATCACAATTATCAGGCAAAAAATCACAGATTGTTATCATTAATAACGTTTGAATTGTCAAGTACAACGTCTTAAAACCCGTGACGATAATTTTCAATCGCAAGATAGTTTCAAGAATCCGTGCAGACTAGTTGCAATCCAATCCAAAAGATTTATTTTACATCTCTCATCAGTCATAAATATGTAGTTGTCTGAAATCGATTTTAAACCATTCAAAATACTTTGTCGGTTCTGGTGCTTTGTAATCCTTGATAGGACAAACAATTGCATTGTAATAGAGTACCGTAGTAGACGCGCTTCAATCTTCATACTTGTTTTTATTCCCTAGAACACAGCGTGCTTTGCGCATAATTAAGCGCTCCAAATATTTTACATTTTTCATACTTCTGATACGATAAAAACGAATACGAAACGAATACTGATAAAAGTTTAAAATTTAAAGTTTGGACGTATTTTCGTAAAATTTAAACGTTACAGAATAGCCCGCATTGTGATCTATAGCTATTTCAGGGATAGCGATGTATTCCCTCGCTGAAAGTTCAAACACTGCATAATTCGAACTCCCAGGTTCTCAAACATTTAGCGATCACAGCCGTATGTACAAACATTGCTTTGCATATCCAGTGCATACAGTGGCAGCAAAGTAATCTTTTTACGAAAACATTCGATCGTTTGTTAATCCCAGCTTTTAGATGAAATCGTTTGTTGTATATTTTTTATGGAAAGTAAAAAGTTTCCGCTATGTTGAACATTAAAAACACATTTCTGGGCCACCTGTATCAATTTCACTGTCTCTGCTATTATATCTAGTATAAATGGACAAAGTGTTTTGCTAAAAGGATTATGATCCTAGGTTTATCGATATATTTACATAGATCTAAAATATTTTTTCTTTCAACAATTTACTTTCAAATTGTGTTTTTGTCTGTGTACTTCATTAAATTATATATTATTGGTTTCATAATAATGATTATTAATAAATCAAAATAAGAGGCTTTGATTACAATTTTGTTGAAGGCATCTAAATAATTAGGTTCACAGCTCAACAATATGTTTATAAAAACATGTGACTGGGAATTGTTTCAAAATGACATATTAAAACCAAAAAAATATATAGTTCGTTTTAATTAAATGTTCTAATTAAAAGGTATTCAGTAATAAATATATCAGGCACAAACATAATTAGTTAGTTAACTTTAAAGTTCGGCTTAATTTTTATCTAGTTACTACATAAATTGAAATAACATGAAGGAGAGAACAAACTAACAGTTTTTTTAAATCAAAACTTCGTATAGGTGTTCTTTAAAATTCTGATCCGCAACCGTTTTGTGTGACAAAAAGTGGTGTGGGTAAACACTGTGTCGGACAGTCTCGTCCGATCACCGAATATACGCAACATCGAGCGTACACAAGTAAACACATTACTTGGATGGGTGACCGTCTGGGGACACCACGAGACGTTGATTTTTTGTTCTATCTTTTTAATTAAAATATTTCCCTGTAATATAAAAGTTTCCCTTCTATCATGTCTTCACGACACGCCCTGTTCTTTTATGCTTCTTCCATCCTGTATTAAAAGTGCAGGTTTACAATAAAAATGAAAGTAAATACAACAAGCAACAGGTAATTTCAAATAAATACTCATACTACAAATGCAACGCCTTAATCAGGATAATATTAGTAATAACCGCCCGCGACTACGTAATGGTTAATTATGATATAAGATTTAATAACAAAAAAAAATACAGATTATGGTTTTCAAAGGGAATGTACCCTGTTATCATTGAAATAAAATTCATAACCCAATCATTAGCTTCAGAAATGATCTTCTACAGAGAAATAAGCTTTACCTCTTTATAATAGAAATATAAATTACGATATCGAACAAAATATTGATCAACAGCCGGAGGATGGAGGCATGCCGGCCGACCGGCAAAAGGCAGGCAATTATGTAATCTTTAATAAATAAATATGTGTGAAAATAATTTAATATTATTGTTAATACTTAATCTTCATTGAATTTAGTATGTAATCTATATTACGCGTTTATGCAATTATAATGTAATGAGAAAAATCTTCATCAATAAAAACTCACTCTATCATTGTCTGTCACATGAAGTAGAGCGCGCAATGCATCTTTGTCACTCTCACTTTTTAATTATTTAGTACTATCCGGGCGCAGTTTAACTAGGCAACCTATTTGCAATATGTCAATGTGATTAATATCTATCATTTATTTCTTAGCACTAATAAATAACAGATGAGAGTATATATTTCTTATGTGGGATCTATGGGCTATCAATTTAATGACTGAATTTTTACCATATCTGAAAACTTTATTCTGGAATAAATACGGAAATCAATGCATGGGATTCGACATCGTAACACAAAGCACAGTGTACGATTAATTAAATTTTGCCGTAAACAAATTCATCGGTCGTACAATATCCAGAGGTATATGTAATATTAATAAAACTATAGCGGTCTAGATAAGTCATGTTTATTTTAGTAGCTAATACGCCAAAATTTACACAGTGACAGGAAAAGTGAAGGGTGAACGAGCTCTAAGGATACCGCTAACCACATACTACAACCTGGTAGAAGTTTCTAAGTTATCTTAGGTAATACTACGAAAAACTATTATTGTGCTTGATTTGTATCGTTTGGTTAGGTGTGGAAACAATTGTATATTGTAGAACTAAATACCTACGTGTAATACGTATATTCTAATTTATATGTATGTGTATTGACAGATCAAATGGATAGTAATTCAATTAGTTCCACCAATTACGATTCTGTTTCGGCTGATTGGCTCGTGCACTCACCACAAAGCCTGGTAAAGGTATGTATAGGCCCTAATTAACAATCAGCGTTGGTTGTGGCTGATGCATGCATCACTCTCCTAATATCTGTAATTCGGCTACATTGAATTAATGACAGAACGTTGAATACAAATTTCAAACTATGTACTTACCCGTAATTAAAAATATATGTTTATCATAAGAATAATATAACAATACACTATACTGTATTAGAATAGAATACTTTTGATTTACACTAAATTAGTTCGGTTCCTTCAAGTATCTGAAATAAGCTATTTACCACAACCACTTCAGTGACTTATATTGTCAGGTTCAATATAAATGTATATAACATAATGTCATGTTTACTTTGCTTAATAAATAAATGCTGTACATTTCTGAAGACGGTATTAAGCGTAATGAAGGTTATAATATAAGCAGGTTCTAGAGCTCTCAGCATTCTTGACTATATATTATTTCTCAATATGAAAATATCTACACCAGTGAAGTAAGACCCACCCACACGTTTGGATGTCTGGTAAAAATGAATGTTTTTATTTGTAACATTGTATTAAATTATTTTATTGTCCTAATAATAACCGAAATATGACCTATTTTAGTTAAACGGTTTTCGTTTTGTTGTTTTTATTTTTGTAATACTAGGTAATCAATACAACAGTGTATACGATTAAAAGTCTAATTTTCAAATAGCTACTACTAGGGTGGGCCAAAAAAAACTTTTAATTTTTTTTTATTAATTACCATGAAAATATGGTCTGAGATGACGAAAAAAAAATTGTGTTAAAGTTTCAGCTCTTAATATTGATATTAAGAGGTGGCGCATTAGAGTTTTTCCTTTTTTCTTTAGTCCCATACAAAAAAATTCATATCTCACCATTCGTTGTTCGTACAGCAAAATTTTTCAAGAGTTTTTTGTAGGAAATTGAACGTTCTACAAAAAAGGTTTCCTTCATTTTTTTCGCACGCCTCGCCATTTTAAAGATATTCAAGATTGAAATTGAAAGATTTTAAGGTACATTTCTTTTTTGCTTCTGAATTTTGTAAGTCGTTGACAAATGAACGTTATGAAATGAGCAATACATATTTCTGCAGGAAATTAAATGCTCTACAAAAAAGGTCTCTTATGCTTAGTCGATTAGAATAAGCGCTTGAAAGATATTTATGATCAAAGTTCAATACTTATCGCTCTTACTAATTTTTCAACATTTTCAACAAATTTGAAATTTTTTTTGGCCTACCCGAACGTATATGTATATAAAAAATAATTTAAATAATAGATAAAAGTATTTTTGTGCTGATAAAAACTTAAATTTGCATTAATTTTTTCGAAACTAATAAATTATATTAAAATTTTCCGAAGAAAATGTTGAAAAATTAGTAAGAGCGATAAGTATTGAACTTTGATCATAAATATCTTTCAAACGCTTATTCTAATCGACTAAGCAAAAGAGACCTTTTTTGTAGGGTTTTATTCTAAATATTTTACCAATATAATACGGGTGTACTCCAGTAAATAAACAGATGAAATTCATCGTTCCTCTTTTGTGCTTTTTTTAACATTTAAAATATCCTTCCAGTCAACACATAATTGTTATAAAATCAATTTATAATATCAAGGTTTTACATATTAATTTATAATATTAAGTGAATGCGGTGAAAGCGCAAATGAAATTCAGTGAAGTAGTATTTTCGTGGTCCAAAATACCGTGTAATACAGAATATCGAATCGGATCTTGTCTTCTATTAATAGGGAACACTGTAAAAACTATTTATGTTATTCAGGTTTATTATTACATTTTTAATAGATAATCAAGATGTCGCGTTGTATTTTTCGTTAACTGACTCACTAGCGGCTATTCGGGGATCGACTCGTATGACGCTCTGCACTTCCCGAATAGTGTATTTACAAAGTGTCTCATGTTGTGGGCGGCTCGTAATATGAGGTGGGAATCGATTTAGTAACGACCGAATAGTACACAAATACCAAACATTTATATTCACTTCACATTCTTATCAGGACTAATTCTTATTAGACCATAATTCATTTTGATATTCAATAAGACA
Organism: Antheraea yamamai; assembly: GCA_036509395.1. Classification (NCBI taxonomy): domain Eukaryota; kingdom Metazoa; phylum Arthropoda; class Insecta; order Lepidoptera; family Saturniidae; genus Antheraea; species Antheraea yamamai. Next base: position 13,158,265 of record AP028424.1, read on the forward strand.
AAAAGAGAATAATAATTATTTCGGTGGTTTTATAAATTCTTAAAGATATATTATATCAGTATTTATTAATGTATATTATGAATTTACATATTATATTATTATAAAATTTACGTAATATATATAACGTAATAATTTCAAAGGGCATGTGAGGTATGGAACGTAAGTGATGTCAAAAATATTGAGTGTAGGGTGAAAAAATGTAATTGGAACGTAAGAGTCAATGGGAAGACACTAGAATAGCGCGATAAGAGTGAAAGAATAGATAGATAAGAAATGAAATAACGCGAAAGAGATAGTTTAAGTATTATTGTGATTAGATTAAGGGAGACGAAAAAAACAAAGATAAAGGAAGGAAGATGTCTTCTTCACTTACATGTATGTATATGTTGTTTGACATTCAAGCAGTAGTGTACTCGTATATAAAGTTTATTTTCATTAATTTAATGTATTTGTCATACATTTTACATAAAAAAATATGCACTTCTCCGCCATATAAACTTTTATTATGAAAAATTTCACGTTTACTCACGCGCTATTCGCTTAAAAAGGGGTACAAAGTTTTCGCTTCACGTATTAATCATTACATTGTATAAAACAAAGTCTCCTACCGCGTCTGTCTGTCTATCTGTTCGCGATAAACTCAAAAACTACTGAACAGATTTCCATGCGTGAAAACACCAGTGGGTAAAGTGATTCATAAGGAAGATTTTGGTGTATAATTTGTCAAGGATTTTTTTATACTCAGGGCGGGACAGCGTCTGCCGGGCCCGCTAGTATATAATATAATAGATAAGTAGGTTTTACAATATTATATTTCAATTTTATATATATGATAATTTAACACCCGAGCGCGTCAAATATTTATATTTATTAGACCTTGTCAGCCGCATGACGCCTGAAACTGAAGAATATGTTTCGATTGCACAAAATGGTAATTAAATCCAAAAGCAAACAAAAAAAGCTATTATTATTTAAATATACAGAATTTGTACAACAAATATAAACAAGCTTTTCTTACTAAGAAGATTCTGCAGACTACATTTCAAACATTGCCACCAGGGGATTGTATTTCTGCTAAGAAGTGGAACGCATGATGTTTGTGTATGCAAGAGTCATCAAAATATAATATTGCTTTTGTATTATCTTAAAAACGAACAAATTTTTTTTATTACCCTTTAATATTTATGAAAGGATATAGATATTTAACAATATATCTTGATAAATTAATCAGTTTATTTCTAAAGGTTGACTCGAAGTCTATTTTTTAATTAAAAGTGTTAAAAATTTTCATTAAAAAAATATTTTTAAAAACCGCTTTAGGTCTTAAATGTTGATAGCGACTTCTTTATAAAAAAATACATGACCCTAAAATTCAGATTTTATTCAGTTTATTGAGATTTTAATATTGTGAAAAACATTATTAAAGCCTTCAAACATTGATAATTTCGTTACGTACAGTAACATTTACTGAGGAACAATTAATTCATCAAAACGATTATTATTCCCGAGAGGCCTGCGCTAAACTATTCGATTAAGTCATAAAAAGTGGGCAATACCCAACCAATAAGCGAATCTATCGTGGAAACCCGTTTGTTGTAAAGAGCTCGACATAAACACCTTTCTTCTTTTTATTTTAACATCTACGCCCTGGATTTAGTATCAAATACAAAAGGACTTATGATAAAAATGAAGTGGCTCAGGTAAAAAAACTGAATAAGTGATATTTCCATCAAAATAAAATTATAACAAAATATTTCAAACGTGTCAGCCAAACCGGTGTCATTTCTAATGTGTTATGTGTCTTAACACATTAGAATAATAACTGTAATTACTGTATATTCATCATTCTCGTTATTCCCTCTGGTTTCGTGTTACCTTTATCTCAAAATCAGCAGCAGACATATTACATAATGGATCAATCTCAATGTAACAGGTAATTTATCGACTAAAGCACTATTACGCATTCATTCCTACTTGGAAAATTAAGTTCCGAATTATGTTTTAAATACTTTTAAAAACATATTAGATACTAGCGGACTCGGTAGACGTTGTCCGGCCCTGATTACTAAAAAATCTGTGACAAATTATATACCATATATACAATAATGTTCCTCATGAATCACTTTACCCACTGGTGAAAACCGCATAAAGATCCGTTCAGTAGTTTTTGAGTTTATCGCTAACAGACAGACAGACAGACGCGGTCGGGGGCTTTGTTTTATACTATGTAATGATAATAATTAATAAGTATAGATTATTTTACCGATTCTACCAGTCGCCTAGATACAAGGTCACCTGGCTTTGATGATAACAGTCATTGCATTGACAAATCATTATCTAGTAGCTTACCAACATAATTTATAATTAAATCTAATCTCTTTTTATATTCTAGGTGAAATAAAATATTATTGAATTAAAAAAATTCTGAATCTCCAGTTTGTGTATCGGCAACTACATTCGTGAGTCAATCCCTCTAAGCTTAGTATTTTAGCATCTCAGCCTACACCATAACTAAAACTCAGGTGTGATTATTGTCAGACGTTAAAATCTATACGCTAAAGGAAAATACGGAGCAAATGTTCCGAATTGGAAGCTACTCTGTATGTAATCTCCATTGTTGTTATTGTATTCTTACGGTAAATTGTGTTATAAAGCAGGTTTAAGCAAGCTTTTTTCACTATACTAGTGGTCGAATACGACCACAATTCATTTTTTTTTTAAATTGTAATATTATTGAGGATTTTTTTATGCTAAAAACCTAACTATTGTAGATTGTTCTAAAGGTCTTGAATAGAGACATATGGACAAAATATCGGTTCGTCGATGGCTTTTTTGTTTTATTTTTTGATTTGTTTGATTATTTTTTTGTTGATAACAATAAAAGTCATCGGTAGCGACAAAACAAAAAAAAAACGTCGAGGCAGTCATAAGGACTGCCAACAGAAGTGAAAACTCAAAGCAATGAAATAACTGTACATTTCTTTTGCATTTTCAAATGAATTGTAGTATTCATTATTTGTGTATTGAATTTATTAACATTAGTCTGATTTTCACATCTATTGGCACTGCGAACAATAGTTATATGTATACATTTTATTAATTAATTAAACATATGACGGGCTGCACAATCTCAACAAAAACATCCATATTACACGTATACAGGCCGCTCGCTACATTACGCTTAGCTAGTCTAACGCAAGCCGCGCAAGCGCAATACGCTCCATGACTCTTTACTATCATGTCATGACGTGAAATCATAACTCCTTGTACGTAAATACACATTCTTAATTTGGGCAGAACAAAAGACTACAATAATATATGGACAACAAGAGACCTAATCCCATGAAAATTATTTCTATACACTTTATAGATTTTAACGTACGACCACGTTCTCACCTCTTGTTAAATGACGATATGATCCAAACATCTAAACCTTGGGAGACCCGTCAAATTTTAGAGTTAGGAAGAAGGCTAATAAAACACCTACTAATGCGAACTCATGCTCCGAGGTTAACATTTGCGTAAACTACTTTCGTGAAGAAAAGTTACCTAAATGACAAAAGGACGTAGCGTATGAAAAAAGTCCCAGAAACAACATACGCTATTAAATCGAGTTGACGAATGAACCAAACCAACATTTTGAATGTCACCAAATTGAAAGGCGATTAAAACAAAATAAGCTCTACAATAGTCAAATTATAGTTGACAACAACATCGTTGTAAAGCAATAAAATAAAATAAATAAATAACCAATAATAAATAAACTTAAAATAAACCATAATTAATAATAAAAATCATCCAACAACAAAATACATATAAAACTAAGAAACTAAAGAGAAGGTAACAAAGCTTACGACTTCAATTCTATAATAAAAGCAAAAGCGTTACAAAATTTAGTGACTAGTACAACAAAAAGTGTAATTATATAAATAACAATAAATGTAACAATAGAAATATAATATAATAGCAAACAGAAAACAAACAACAATGAGAAATGAAAGACTACCCAAATATTATGAACATCGGAACACTGATAACAGAGGGACCGTAAAAGACATTGACACATGTGAGACAGACCCTAAAGCGTGCGAAAGCAAATCAACAAATTAAGGAGGTAGGAAAAACAACAACTAGAAAGGATACATAAACTAACGAGAAACCAAGAACAGAGAGAATTAAAGAAACTAGAAAAACAACAGAAACTATGAATCAAGAACAAACGAAGAAATAATCTGTGTGTGAAGCAAAGGAAGGCATTAAAAACATAAAATGAAGAGAAAGAGAAAATCAAAATACCAGCGAATGCCAGAAAGTAAACAAAACATAGTTGAGATAGAAAAATTAAAATTTGGAAAAAAAGTCTCTGCCTACCCGCGACAGAGGAGCCCCGCCGACTGGAAAATCAGATCCCAGTCAATGAATAAAAATTTAAAAAAAACATCTAAGTCTATAGCACTGGCACTCGAGTGCAGCTGTCGGTGTAATAAACCTGGAAGTTAGTCGGACATGCTTAGATAACGCACTAACATCATGTTGTGGTGTTATCATGATTATTTATTGTAACTATAACTTATAACGAAAACCTCCGGCTCATTCGCAAGATTTCGACGCTTCGCCAATCGATGCACTGTCCAAATACTAACCACAAAATCACCATCGCTAAAATGTAATGTATGGTTGAATGAGATTTGATAGATGCTATTAAAGAAAAACTAGTAAATTATATTATTTAACTTAAGAGTGTCATAATTGTATATTAGCTGACATAATTGTGTTTTTACTTCAAAGGATACCACCAATTCACTAAAGATGACATATTTCATTTCTTTCGAAGCTATACCAGGGATTATTTTACAATTTCAGGAACCTATTCTCCGCTGACAGACCAACCGTGACAATAGCGAACTAAATTTAATCCGCTAGCCAGCGTAGCATACCAAAGGCTATGCTGACCGAACACTACAGAGAAATGTCGAGTATATGACCTTTTACCAGAAAGCGAGTGGAATTTATTTTATCATACTGTCTCTTCACATATAATATAGTAACATATTTGCATGCATTTGAGAAAGTCGGAAAGATATACACACACATATATATATTGTATACGTAGTTTTATAATATTTGAAAGATATCCATAGAAATATTTTTACACTTATCTATTATTTTTAATACTTATCTAGGCCTATTTATATCTTCTATACATATAATAAAAATGAAGTGTCTGTATGTAATATCAAAATATATTTTTTTTACTGATTGGGTATAAAAGTATACAGACTACTGATAACAAAAATGCAATTTTTAAAATTTTTGTCGGTCTGTCTGTCTGTCTGTTTGTTCCGGCTAATCTCCGAAACGGTTGGAACAATTTTGACGGGAATTTCACTTGCAGATAGCTGAAATTTATCTCCAAAACGGTTGGACCGGTTTTCATGAGACTTTCACCGGCAGGTAGCTGACCTTATAAAAAGTAATTTCGTTAATTTTAATTTAGACTAGCTGTTAACCGTGGCTTTGCCCGCAATATTATCTTCAAAACGGATAGACTGATCTTCACGAAACTTTCAATGACAGATATCTAACTTTATAAAAAGTAATTCAAGCAATTTTAGTTTATACTAGCTGTTAACCGTGGCTTCTCCCACAGTACTTTTTCCAAAACGCTTAGACCAATTTTCACGGGAATTTCACTGGCAGATAGCGGACTTTATAAAAAGTAATTTAATTTATTTTAATTTAGACTAGCTGTTAACCGTGGCTTCGCCCGCTATGCTATTACCAAAACGGTTATACCGGTTTTCACGGGACTTTCACTGGTAGATAGCGAACCTTATAAAAAGTAATTGAGGTTATTCTATTTAGACTAACTGTTACCCGCGACTTTGTCTGCATGAAATTTAGCAAGATTTCAACTCATTCTTTATTTTTACGTAATATGTAAAGAGTTCCATAATACAATTTCTTGCGGAACAAGCGGTTATTTTTTGTATAGTCACAAAATCTTAATTATTATAATGTGAATGTATATTAAATGTAATGTAAATCTTTAAAATAATATTTTAAGTTATTGTTTCATTAGTTCCTTATACAATATAAGTGAGTACTGGTAAGGTAGTTGTTATATTGTGGGTTAAGGTTCGAAATACGTTGCTGATGAAAAACCTCATTTGGCACGCTGTTAGTATTTATATACCTAATGTACACGTTACATGTTACCTTTAGTGGCGTGCGTGTCATACTTACAATTGCTTTTAAAGAGCATTTCTATAATTGTACATAGTCTCACAATTTTATAATATTTTAATACGAATAAAAAAACGCGTGCGGAGCTGCGGGTACAGCTAGTAAATAAATAAGACTCCAGCGTACTATAGGATTTTATAAATTAAACAAATTCCGCAATCAGTTACACAGATTACAAGAGATTACCTTCTTAAGATTACATTTAAACTCAGAAGCTATATATTAATACTAGATTTTACTCGCAACTTCGCTTACAATAATGTAAATTTGCTTATCTTCGCGCAGCACGCTGTCTAAATATGCTGCGTGGTAAGAACAGTGTCGCATTCTCACTGCGTCGATACGTGTTGTTGATCTCTCGCTACTACTAGCTGTGGTAAAAGCCAAACTTGGCAGCAAGACAGTATGGAATGGTGTGGCCTCCGTTTGTGAAGAGGTGGTCGCGCAGAAGGAGGCGACGGAGAGGGTTCGTGAGGAGGGACCTCTGAGCGGCTCTCTAGCGAGCATAGCGCCGCCTCCTTTTACCACCGTAGCCGGGCCTGGGAAAATGAGTCGGGGCTCACCTTCCCATTACACAAGACCGGCGGACGGAGAAGACGGCCGATGTGTACACAGCCTTCTCCGAACAAGGTCGTGGCTGGATGATGTTTAACGCTAGGACTACCGCAGGGGAGGCACGATGAACGCTGTAGAGATGTCATACCGCCTCACTGCTGCAGCCAATGTACACCGTGAGGTTTTAGTCAGTAAGAGTCGGACACTACCCTCTCTCTTACTCACGGGAGGGAGCAGGATTTCTCCACGTTAAAAAATAGATTTGACTTATCCTTCGGCAACTATACTTTTTTTAAGATGAAAGGTACCCTATATTCTTTTCTGTATCACTGAGAACATATATATGAAATTTCATTATTTCATGATTGAGTAGTTAAGGTGTGAAAGCGTAACAAACAAACTCACTTTCACATTTATAATGTTAATTAGATTTAAGATTAGTACTCTTTATAATACATACTCTTAGGTGGTAGAGCCACGCTGAGGCTATTGCTGGTTTCAGCATGAATAGGTCGGCTCGCCCGGGATACTAACACCCGACACACAGAAAAACGAAGTGAAGTAACAGTGTTTGCATTATTGCGTTTCGTTCGGTCAGTGAGAGCACTGGAAGCCCACCCCCCTGCCTCGCCATCACCTCTCCCCCTCCCCCCAAACTCAGTCTCGCGACGCCCTTGCGACTCCCCTAGTGTAGCTAGTGTCTATGGACGGTGGTGACCACTTAACATCAGATCACCTATTCGTTTGCCTCCTATGATATAAAAAAATACACAATAGTTCTGAACACAACATTTTTTTATAACATGATGTAGGCTTATATCACTATACGTTTAATGTCATTACATAGTATAAAACAAAGTCCCCTACCGCGTCTGTCTGTCTGTCTGTCTGTTCGCGATAAACTCAAAAACTACCGAACGGATTTTCATGCGGTTTTCACCTGTGGATAGAGTGATTAATGAAGAACGTTTTAGTATATAATTTGTCAAGGATTTTTTCATAAATAACGTCTGCCGGGCCCGCAGTAATATTATATAATATGCTTGGTGTATTGAAAACAAATATGACAACTACAACACAGCTTTAAAAAAAGAACGTTACGTTACCCTTTCGAGCTCATATATACACGTTAAAATAGAGCTGTCGACTTTATAGAAAAAGTTGTTAAAAGTTAAATAGTTTAACTTGAATATTCATACGAAGTTAAATTCAAAGTTTGTAAAAAATTCTTCTTTTCTTATTCTTATAACCTCTTTTATATGTGTGTTTTTATTATCTGTTGTAATTACCGTAGATACATTGAATAGCAAATTGGACTAAATATATAGGACGAAAATATGCTCTGTATTTAATTTTCGCATACTATTTACATGTCGACCTGTTGAACGATACTGGAATTGATGGTTTGCCGCATCACTTAATAACGAATAGCATAAAACATTCTCCACGCCAAAACCACGGTGTTGGAGTATATAGATCTCACATATATGAATACATTCATCTATCTATTTATACATATAATGAATATGAAGTGTCTGTATGTAATATCAAAATAACATTTTTTTTTATTGATTGGGTATGAAAATATAGACGCAACTGATAAAAAAATTCAATTTTTAAAATTTTTGTCGGTCTGTCTCTTTGTTCCGGGTAATCTCCGAAACGGCTGGACCGATTTTGACGGGAATTTCACTAGCAGATAGCTAAAATTAAAGCGGGTGACTTAGGCTACTCTATATTAGATTAGCTGTAAACAGCGATTTCGTCCGCAATGCTATCTCCAAAACGGTTGGACCCATTTTCACGGGACTTTCACCGACAGATAGCGGACATCATAAAAAGTAATTCAGTTTATTTTAATTTAGACTAGCTGTTAACCGTGGCTTCGCCCGCAGTTTTATTTCCTAAACGGTTGGACCTATGTTCACGGGATTTTCACTGGGAGATAGCTGATTTTATAGGAAGTAATTTAGATTATTGTATTTTATACTAGCAGCTACCCGTCTTCTCTTCTCTACTTCGTCCGCATAAAATTAGCAAAAATATGTTGTTCAATGTAAGCATGTGCGTTGTACTGGACTCCAAGAATAAGTATAATTGAATTCCATATATCTGTATCTATGTATGTAATATGAATTATATTGTCTTTTTGATCATTTTGGCGGCTATTTTGTTTGCTGGCTAGTTTGACAATATGTTTATTTTTTTTAATATTATCCCCTTGAATTACGTTTATGCGGCTGAAAAGACTGTAATAAAATTTAGGATATAAGTAGGTTATTTCATTAATTAGGGCATAGTATACTTTTTCTATTCTCTTATTAACCGCTCAACAAAACGGGCAAACAACAAGTAGTTAAGTATTATATTTTTTATACTAAAAGCTCTCCGCACGAATATTGAAGTCATTAAAAACTATAGCTTACGCGTAACAATTACAGGCACCGACAGTTTCGAAACTCGACATCTGTAGAGCAGTGTTAATTCACATCGTTTGCTGTGTAACTTTTACGAATCATGAACTTTCGCTTGAATAATTCCTATATAGTTGGCTCGTTAGCATTTAATGCTCAGATGCAGTGAAGTATATCAAATAGGAAGGCGATATCTCAGAAAACTTGTTGGCTTCTAATAGTTATATTAAATTGCACTATGAAAACTACGTTATTAGTTACACAGCAATTTAGAACTTAAACTAGATGTGTCAGATCACAAAATATACGTCCAGGATTGGGTCAAACAGAAATAATTAATAAGCAGAAATACACTTTGCGGCTTTTATTTTATTTGTTGTAATAAATAGTTCAGATATAGAAAAACGGGCCTCCTATAAATATTCTCCATGTTCAAATAGTTTTCCACCTTATATCAGTTCTCATTAAGATAGTTTTACCGGTAGCGAAGTTGGTTTTCTGCAACGTCTCTCGAGATGGATAGCTTAAAAACTTTATATATATCCAATAAAAATTATTTGGTAAAACTTCTTACGACTTGGGTAAAACATTATTATCCATTACGTAGAACTGTTGCTAAGTGTAAATGCAAATTTTTGCCTTAATCTGGTTTCACGGTAAGGCTTGAAATATGATATTATGTATCCAGCCAAAGTTGCTGGTTTGCCGCCAAGGCCTCGTCTCCACCGGACGACACAATTTTCTTAATACATCAATTAATTAGAAGTTACGAATCGATCATCACTGTTTGATTACTGAAACGACAATTACGTAAATAGACCGATTGACCTTGTAACAGTTTATACCAGCATGTCCTGTCTTACGTAGAAAATCTGACATACAGTAAATTACCTATTCACTAAATTACCATTTATTTATATTGGTAAATCGGTGCATTTGACTGTTTTTACTTCAACATACCTAAATAGCTAAGCTTATTAGCTTTTTAACGCCACCAAATTTTACAACTAACATATAGGTATCTTCATAAACATTGAATTATCCCAGAGAGATACACCACAGGATGGTCAGAACCTTTTACAGGAAACTCTTACACGGGCTGGTATACACCGTATATACTATACTATAAAAGTTGATCGAAAATACCTATTTATTTTTAAAATCACATTGAGTTTATTCATCATACGGCCTAAAACTGACATTGAAATTTATATAAAATGTTCAAACGAGTGTACCATTTGCTAGATGGTAGGATATAGCAATGTTCTTCGATACGCCCGCAACCTCAATACACCAATTTTTCATACAACATACATATTCAATATAAGTTATTTTGGACAATACTCTCTACAACACTGTTTTTGAAACAAAAAAAAGTGTGTGTGTACTTACGTACACGCGTTAGAAGTTATACTTCTTTGGCGTAACAAGATAAAAATCTTTTCAAAAATTTTATCTTTCGCCTTATTCTACGTTTGTACAAAAAACGACACTAACAATAGAAAAAAGGTATTTAATACATTGAAAGTTTTAATACAAAGAAATACAAACAACAAATAGAAAGAAATAAAATGGTGACTATAGCTAACTTCAGGGTGTCGGTTTTTCGTGACGGTGTGCGCGCGCATCGTAAAAATTTACTCTCATCATTTTTCCCTAACGCGCCAAAAGAAGTATAACTTCAAAAAGAAAATCGATTTACAAATATAGGACAAAAATATACTAAGCTGTTATATCTTCACCTATTTATATACAAATTGAGAACAATAGTGTATAAAATACAAGAAAAACTGAATCACTAAAGCGAAAATATTATTATCCTTTTTCTAGAATCGAGGTATATAAGCTCAGTGGAGATAAAAATGTAGGTATTAATTAAGTTGAAAGAGAATATAAACGAATGTAATAACATTAATTTCGTTGTAAGTGTGATACAAAATAGAAGAGAAATAAAAAGGAATTTTGGGTGTGAAATCGTTTACACAAGCTCGTAGAGGCGCGAGCATATTTTCAGTTCATTAAAATTTTAAGCAAACAAACATGATAGGTTTTAAAAGATTAGTTTTGTAGTAATAAGGTAGTCAGACGAACACGTTGTTGATTTTATATTCGTTTGAAAGTCAATTGTGTTTCATTATTTTTAAATGCTCCTTTTGACGTAATTTATGAGTAAAGCCGCCTAAACTGATCGTAGATCAATGGTTTATTTTTATATTAAAAAAATGAATTCAAGAATTCAAGTAATTTATCAAATGTATCATGTACCAGTTGCGCCTGTATAAAATATTAACAGAACTATAATTATTATATTCCTCGCGATTTATCTATATATATCTATCTTAATATATATATTTCTTGTGTGCGTGTGTATGTGACTGAACTCCTCCTAAACGACTGGACCGATTTTGATGAAATTTTTTGTGTGTGTTCGTGGAGATTCGAGAATGGTTTAGATTCACAATTGGACCCGGCAGGTGGCGCTGCGATCAACTTTTAGGATTTTTTTTTGTTTTCAAGGCAGGACAACGTCCGCCCGGTCCGCTAGTATATATATATATATATATATATATATATATAAGAGATTCCCACCTATATATTGACTCATCACGATATCTCTGGAACCATAAGGCGTAGCGACTTGAAATATGGTAGGAATATTCCTTTCGCCGAGTAGAGGTCAGCTAAGAACGGATTTTACGAAATTCCACCCAGAAGGGGGGTTGCGGGGGCGTTAATTAAAAAAAATCACATTTTAAAACTACAGCTCTTATAGGTATGAAACTTAGTCAGGATATTCTTTTTGGCATGTTTGAATTTACTAAAAAATAATTTTATGATATTCCACCCCCAGAGGGTTGTGCGGGGCGTTGAAAATTTAAAAAAAAAATATCTTTCAATCTATAGCTTTTATAACTCTGAAACTTGACCAAAACATTTTGTTTAGCATCTTTGAGTTTACTAAGAACTAATTTCATGATGTTTCACCCCCAGGGCTATGCAGGGGCGTTAAAAATTAAAAAAAAATGTTTTTTCCAATCTATAGCTTTTGGAACTCTGAAACTAGGCTGGAATAGAGTTCGGGAATAATGCCCTTAGAAAAAATGCAGGTAAAATAAAAATAAAAAAAAGTCAAAATATTTAATTAATAGCTGCAATAGATTCAAAACTTGAAACGATTTTTTATTTCGTCCTGTTAAACAACCAAGAACAAATACTTCGAAAAATAATGTCTCAAAATCGGGCACTTTTTTCCTTTTGAGAGATATCGTTAATATTATATACGTTGCCATGGTAACGTGGTAAGTTTCTATCGCAAACATTTTCAAAGTTTATTTTGTTTTCCTATTCAAAATTTGTTATCTATTACGTATTATAAAAATAAAGTTTGTGTATGTACAATTAAAATAATAACGTTTTGATGAATGTATATGGCTACAAATGACAAATTTTTTTTTTTCTATATTGTCTATATTTTTATATTATTATATTTTGTCTGTTTGTTTGTTTGTTCCGGGTAATCTCCAAAACGGCTGGACCCTATTTTAACGGGAATTTTACTGGCAGATAGCCGAAATTAAAGCGGTTGACATATTGTACTTTATTTGTCCGCGGCTTCGTCCGCATTGCTATTTCCAAAATGGTTGGACCGATATTCACGGGGTGTTCACTGGTAGATAGCAGACCTCATAAAAAGTAATTTAGGTTTTTTTTATTCGCCTTCGGCCGCAGTGCAATATCCGAAATGCTTGAACTGATTTTCACGGGGCTTTCACTGGCAGATAACTCACCTTATAAGAAGTAACTTAGACTATTTTATTTTGCTACTCAAGACTTCGTCTGCAATATTCTACTATCTCCTAATCGGTTGGACCGACTTACGGGACTTTTACGGGCAGATAACTAGCGAGCTCGGAAGACGTTGTCCCGCCCCGATAATAAAAAGAAAACCTTGAGAAATTATACTTAAACCTTTCCCATGAATCATTCTATCAATTGGTGAAAATGGCATGAAAATCCGATCTGTAGTTTTTGACTTTATCGCGAACAGACAAACAGACAGACCAGAGAACTTTGTTTTACACTATGAAGTGATGAACTGTTACCTGTGTATTCGTTCGTGTGAATTTAATAAAAATAGTTTGTTTACTGTAAACAAGCGCGTGAGACATGCGCTGTACTGGACTCCAAGAATAAATGTATGTAATTTGAATTATATTATCATTTTGGTCAATTTGGCGGCCATTTTGTTTTATTTACCGCGTTTGCATCTACATAACTCAGTGATTATAGCAACGTATAAGAATAATACAATTATATCGACAATATGGGCATGTTTCTTCTATATAATAAACAATTTAACACATATTGTTCGATAATGTATAGTTTAAAATGTTCATTACATTCTTATATAGTGTCAATGAGCACCGAGGTTGGTACATAGTAGGTTAAAGTTCCAGATAAATCCCATCCCATTCGATATACTATTCGTATTCACATATCTAATGTACACGTTACATGTTACAGTAGATGGCGTAATGTAAGATTGTAAGTAGGTGTGTACATTACAGAAATGCTTTTTCAAAAATATTTGGTTACAACAATAGTTAATTAATACATTTAAAAAAACGCGTGCGGAGCCGCGGGGGACAGCTAGTATGAAACTAATTTAATATCATTACCTGAACAATTATTCCTGTATGAATTAAAACATATTAGTCATAATCATAAAAAAAACATTTTAACACAATATATTGTATTATTCACAATATACATAATCAAATATTGATGGTATTTGCATGACTCATTGCATAAGGATTACCTACTACTAATGTCACAACATCTGGTTGCCTTATATTGCTCAGCATATTTGCCAACGTTAGCGTTTTAAATTTCGTTCAAAAAGTACTTATGTAGAGTAATTGGTACCAGCCGAAGCTCGCAATTTTAAATAAGTTTAGGTTTAAACTGTCATGTGTAAAAATTGTTCTACAAAATAGGAAAATTCATCAATTCATTCGTGAAAAATGTAGAAATCTCGTAATGAATTTTCAATTGAAGAACTATGATCAAAGAAAACGTCGCAGAAACGGAGCGTTGAAATATTATGAAATTCAATGGCTCTGGATAGAAACCGATTTCAAAAGTAAAAATAAAATCTAGTATTGTATTTCTGCAGGATTAAAGGCTTGAAAGCACCTGCGTACCATTCTACAATTCTATTGTAGTTATTGATTAGGAAAAGACGAGATTTCTAAAAGGTAGGCTTATATTTACCTCAATGACTAAGTCCGTGTTGTAATAATAAAATTATAAAAAACTAAGCAGCACGTTTTATAAAACCCTCAGCAAGCCCTATCTTGGACTAATTACAATCTATAATAGAGCATGTTCGTAACGACGCGGCGGTCGTACTTCGTGTTACCGTTCGTAAATGTAAAAATGTCTATACATAAATAAGTGGGGAAACGGATAAGGATTTTCTGCATTCTTTATTTTGTACCTATTGAAGAGCTTTAGTATTATTTTTAAAAAATTGGATAAGCTTTTTTAATCTATGGTCGAAGTTCGACAACTGGATGAGCACTCGTTATATTAAATAGGCAGAACAATAGATACCAAGCCTAGCGATAATAATGTACCGTGTATGGTTTCTAAAAAACTGCAGTCTTCGAGTGCAAGCCTTTGCAAAACCTTACAATTAATTCATTACTAAACTGGTTTCTACCGTGCATGGGCACCCTTCGTATTACTTTCAATAAGCTCCTCTAGGTCGCCTTAAATTTATCTAATCACGCATTTCATGAAGTGTTGGTTGCGACACACCTGTGGTATATGAGATATAATCTGAAAAATAAGATCCTACAAAAACATCTGCTAACGGACAAGCGGCTACTGAACGACGCGACGCAGCGGAGGTACGTGAAAAACTCGTTGATTTATTTAGAAAAGACATCATTGAAAATGAGTTGCTACCGCCAACAATTAATGAAATTTTGGCTTATTTGCTGAGAAATATCATTTTTTGTTAATGAACTATGAAAGAAGTGTATTAGGTTTAAAAATAAATATACTATGCTGTACAAATATATGTAGTCATGATAATCGTGAAAAGCGTGGAAGGACCTAAACTTTGTTACATCTTCGTAGATGCTATGAATTTGGGTTGATATCGACTTCAAATACGTTTAATTAGGTTTTTTTAATTTAATTTGCTGAATTTAGTTTGTTTTCGCATTTTACTACTTTATTGTTTCTTTAGTGTTTTTTTTTTCATATTAAAGTCAATTTAACTATTATTTCTTTTACACATGCTTCCACTTCTGTTCTGTTTCTGATTACGACATTTTTTGTAACAATCAAAACTCCAGATTTAATCCTAGTCAAAACGAAACATGCTCACACACACGAGACAGCTGTTCTAAGACGCTGAAGAGTTTTATTCCATTGTCTGAAATGTCTATCATCAGATTAGGTTTGATGTACCATATTTTTAATTTGTATTGCAACTACAAGTTTTTGTTAAAACTAGTTGACAAAAAAAGAGTGAAATTCATATAAGCGTTGGTCATTAAGATTGCATTTTATTTTAATTTGAATGAGCCCAGTATCTGCAAATTTAAATAAAATAAAATCATTGAAATTCGTTTAAAGTCGACGATACTACGTAGACTAAATACGCGGACGAAAAGTAGATGAAGATGAAATAAACGATATTTCATCCCCTTAGGGGTTGAATATTTTATTCATATTTAAATTTGATCACCCCTGAGTATAGGTATCCAATTCAAATTAAAAAAGAATCATAAAAATTAGTGCACAAGGACAAAGATACCGATTAACATACATAAAAATAATACATGCAGCCAAATAAATATAGTAACTCATTCATTCATTTTTAGGAAGTCGGTTAAAAATAGCAGTCCTTGTATTAAAGCATTAATATTTTCAATTGGAATTGATTTTTTTTGCTTAAACAGACCTTCATTTCTATAGTTATGTAAATTTTTTTTTTCACTAAAATGAAGGTGTGAG
This sequence comes from Antheraea yamamai, assembly GCA_036509395.1. Lineage (NCBI taxonomy): Eukaryota > Metazoa > Arthropoda > Insecta > Lepidoptera > Saturniidae > Antheraea > Antheraea yamamai. The sequence continues at coordinate 13,174,512 of AP028424.1, forward strand.
TCCGGGAATCGAAAGTTTTTTTTTAGGTGAGTCTAAAAAGGAGAAAATTATGCGTGACATTTTATGAATTTTCATTAAAAAAATTAAGTTAATTGACGAGAACATTTCTATGGTCACCATATGTTTTGCATGTTGTAATGGCGCACATTCGCGTCGCAAATTGTCACCACATATGTTTCGGTAACTGCACTTTGTAATTATCTCCTGTGTAAACTTAATGTTTGTAAGGGGCCATTTAAGTATTACGTAAGCGCTGATGGGGGGTGGGGGTGTCCTTGATTTGATTATTTTTGATGACATAGGGGATGAGGGTCCGGGTAGTGATTACGTCAGCAATATTTCGTGAGATTGTGGTTAAAAACTAAACGATATAGTATTTTTACAATTTACCAAGGTAATAACTCAACAACAAACGTACCGTATATTCAAAAATAATGGTATACGTTAATTAATAAAATCTCGTCGTACCTGTAGCCTGCTTTTGAAGTGATACGTCTTTTGGCGCATTAGGGAAAAATGATGTAAGTAAATTTTTACGATGCGCGCGTACACCGTCACGAAAAACCGACACCCTGAAGTTAGCTATAGTCAACATTTCTTGTCATGTTTCTTTGTATTTTTTGTATTAAAACTTTCAATGTATTAAATACCTTTTTTCTATTGTTAGTGTCGTTTTTTCTACAAACGTAGAATAAGGCGAAAGATAAAAAAAAATAAAAGATTTTTATCTTGTTACGCCAAAGAAGTATAACTTCTAACGCGTGTACATAAGTACACACACACTTTTTTTTCTCGGGCTGACTACGCTATTGACCTAGTAAGGCCTTAACAGCTTCACCGGACTACTAAGGCGAGCGCTTAGTGCACTCAGCCGACCTGTAGCCTGTCTCATATGGTTTAGCAATGAAGTATCGCAGTTAAAAGACTCAATATCAATGATATTTACCAAGAACACTAACCAACCTAAGAAATACTACATTTTTAGTATTGTTTTCCAATATCGCGTCATAAGCGTTTAAACGATATAGATACATTTTTGACGTTTTAACATTTACAGTTCATTAAAATCATAGAGGCTACATAGGAATCTTCATACAAACAACTTTTTTTGTAAAGTTTAATATTAAATCTGTGATCTCTGCTAAGATATTCATTAAAATGATATGCTTTAAAAGGAAATTTTGATGAACATTAAGTGTCCAACGTAACGAAAGTATTTAATTGCATAGACAAACCATCGCAGATTTTTCTGTAGGCATTTATCAAATGTTTTCTGTGGACATTTTCCGTAGTACATTATTTTAACGTAAGTCACAACTTATAGTCGGCGTTTTTAATGTAAGCGTTCGAAAACTCCATGTTATTAAGACCTCATTAGAACATGTAAACTTCCTCTACTTTATATAAATATTAGCGGGCCCGGCGGACGTTATCCCGCCCTGATAGTAACAAAAACCTTGACAAATTATATAGCCAAATCTTCCGCATGAATCACTTTATCTACTGGTGAAAAACCGCATGAAAATCCGTTCGGCAGTTTTTGTGTTTATCGCGAACAGACCGACAGAGAAACAGACGTAGCAGAGGACTTTGTTTTATAATATGAAGTGTAGTGTATAATATTTTATTTTCTCTATTTAATGTTTCTCAGTGTATACTATTATATAATTAAATTATTATTTTTATTATTAGTAATAGTGTAAGTTAAGTTTATATGTGATAAAGCGTTTTAGGTCTTCAGTTTAGTTTACTATTTTTTATTATGGATATTGTATTGTTGTTGTTGACTGTTACTATATCCACATGTAAATAGATAAATAAATATACATGTGAATATATACATGTATTATAAATTTAAACATTTCGGAAGAAATACGTTAACAAAACAGTGTCAACCGTATCAAAATCCGTTGTGCAGTTTAGAAGAATTAGGATAACACACAAAACAGGCACAACGAGCGACTTAATTTTAATTTTAATTTTTTATTATCCATAGATATGTTTGTTTGTTTGTATATACTTACTGAAGTTCGGTTTTTATTTACTCATGTGGTGCATACGTTGGAAAATTAATTATTCTATACAGGCGCGTAGGTCCAGATGAAAGACATTCCAAGCCTTGAAACGAATCAACTTCCCATCCCGAGGACGGGATAGAAATAATACCCGGTTCACCTAGCGGCGCTTTTATTTTCCAGCGGTATTTATCAGTTACGTGGAAAATTTCATTTCAGTGCCGTTTGAAGACCGCTTATGTTTTCAAATAAGCTTTAGTTTGTGTACTACGTACACTTCTGCGCGGAATGATTTTCCATATTTTTCAATGCGACAGATAAGTTTGTTCTAAATGTGTTCTATCGCATTTAGCTTTTGCTGGAAAGAATATTTATTATATTCTATTGCGTACATTATTACTTGATAACGCATTGTTGCGTATTTATAAGATAAATTAATTTTTGCTTGTAAAGGTCTAACGAGGATCTGAGGATCTTTAAATATATTATCAACTTTATAACTTAAAACGCATTTTGAATACTTCATCAAGTTGTAGTAGCAGTTATTCAAAGCACTTATGTTATATAGACGTTATTTAGTTTGACACAAGAATAAAAAAACATGTTCACACTCGTACAACCGTAAATATGTATCGCTGCCTTTGCTAAGAGAATTAAAAAATTGTAAAACTACATTAAAGATATTTTTATTATTATTACATTATAGTTATTTTTAACATAGCTGTTATTGTAATCGATGTTAACTCGATTAAAAAACTTTGATAATCATAACTAACAAGGCAAACCTACAAAAATTTAAGGTTCCTATGTACATGTAAAAGCAAGAGAGGTAAAACTTTAAATCCCATTAGAAAATTTAAAAAAATATATATTTTTCTATACGAGTCGATCGTTTTTATATCTTTGTTAGATAAGTGAGAATTATTTAAAAATGTCACATTTATACATTCTGTTCATCGGGTCTTAAAAGTTATGTATAGACCATATGAAAAGCTTATGATACATTTCCCGAAAAATTGAGATCAGACGATCGCAAAGCAAAAGTGAATTACAAAAATAAGGCCGTCTACATTTGGTGCCTTAGTATTCTACATAAATTACCACAGGACATATAAATTTGGGAGAACCACAAATGATTACAAGATTATTTTTTCCCACCTAAAAAAATAATAATCACTAATATTTAAAGTAATTATATGAATAGTCACTAAAATATATAACAATAACGTATAAATATAACTTGTAATAGGATTTATAAGTACGAGTATATATATATATATATACACTAGCGGGCCCGGCAGACGTTGTCCCGTCCTGATTATAGAAAATTCCTTGATAAATGATATACTAAAACCATCCTCATGAATCACTTTATACGCTGGTGAAAACCGCATGAAAATCCGTTCAGTAGTTTTTGAGTTTATCGCGAACAGACAGACAGACAGACGCGGTAGGGGACTTTGTTTTATACTATTTAATGATATATATATCGCGAACAGACAGACAGACAGACGCAGTAGGGGACTTTGTTTTATACTGACTAATGTGACTAATGACTAATGATATATATATAGCATTACATAGTATAAAACAAAGTCCCCTACCGCGTCTGTCTGTCTGTCTGTTCGCGATAAACTAAAAAGCTACTGAACGGATCTTCTTGCGGTTTTCATTAGTGGGTAAAGTGATTCATGAGGAACGTTTTGGCATATAATAAGTAAAGATTTTTTTATATAATCCGGGCGGGACAACGTCTGCCGGGCCCGCTAGTATATATATATATATATATGCAAGCCGAGGTAATTTCAGAGTCTGTTGAACACCTTGAAATTTACCACAATATGGTTTGCAAGATCATTGAAAAATAATTATAAAAGATCATTCAAAAGTTTGTACAGATTAGTAATCACAAGGACAAGTATGGCAGTCAATGATTTAAAAGCGATTAAGATATTGTTACAATGTGTATGTCCGGTTAAACTATGTATAATGTGGAGGAAAACCCTAGTTTAAATAATACAAGTCAAGGTAAGCGAACGCAAAATGTAGGACCACAGCACACACTCCCCCTTGAGGGGTCTACCATCTTGACCCCTGAGACCGCAGTTGGGTCCTCTTAGGAGAGAACAACACTTGTCGGAGGAGCAGATGTAGTGCCGATCGGGCAGTCCCTGCTCCCCCGGCCAAAAGGTGTAAGAAGGTACCATGGGATTTTAGACCGTGCGACTCGAGCATATACATCCTCTGCTGCCCGGTAAAATGGATGTCCGTTAGAGATATTCCCATGAAAAAAAAGGACCTCAGCATAATTCGTTGCAGCATCAGCTTACTAGTGTGATTTCTGATCAATGTCACGTATACAATGTGAAAAGTGCGTATTCGAATGGGTGTATGTGTTTTGAAATCTAGTAGTTTGCTTTGGTAAATTGAGCACATGTTTACAATTTGGTGAGCACAAATGTCACGTAAAATAGCCAATGTTTAAGAGAGATACACAAAATGGGGTTTAAAATACGATTACAGTCAATCGAGATCCTAGATTTTTGTAATGAGTACCTCAAACAGCAATCTATTAACCCTTCTAAATTTAAAACTCTAACCCATGCATAAACAAAATTCAATTCGCTTAATACGAAATCCATACAAAATCTAAACAATCTAACATCTCAACTAGGACTGTAGTCAAGTCGGTCACCGATAATTGAGTACTCGCGCTCTCATATCTGGAGCATACTATTTGCGTTTCCGTTTGACTCGAGTATTCACCCTTATTTGCTATTCGAATACTGCCAATTTAGGTATTCGAGTCTTTCGAATAGTTATCAAATCCAAGTGAAGAACTGCTATGCTCTTATATAACAATGTAATACTTAATCACGCAATTTAGTTGGAAAAAATGAATACTAATATCTATGTTTTGTGATATTCCTTCGCAATAAGAGCCTGTCCAGATGAAGCGATTTACGCGCGAGTCGACTCGCACGCTTCAAAATATATTGCGTCCAGATACCGCGTTTTACGCGCGTTTCTACCCTAGGAAACGTCGCATACGTCGTACGGATAGACGACTGACGACTATGTCGACTCGCAATTGACTCGCGCGTAGTACTGGACGCAGCAATGGGGCCTGAGTATCAAGAGGCGCGCGGCGCTCGCGCGTGCGACGCGCTAGTCAAGAGTCTCGCTCATAGCACGCGTTTTACGCGCGAGTTAGGAAACGCGCCGCACCATCTAGACGGGATATATGTAGCTGTAGTATCTCGAGTACGCGCGAGTGTCTACGCACGAGTCGACTCGCCCTTAAAACGCCTCATCTGGACAGGCTCTTACTATTGTCTATCACATTATACAAACGCGCCAAAAGAAGTATAACTTCAAAAACGAAACTTTTAGCCATTTTTTGTTAAGCACGGAAAAATGTTAGTCACGCCACTTTCAATAAGGTTGCATTGTCTCGAGCCCAGAAAATTTATTTTGTTCTTTGGAAATTATTCAATACAGCTTGCGTTATTCTATGTGGCTGTGTTGATGTACTTAGTATTCTAAGATTGAGGAAATTGATGGTAAAGTAAGGGCAGCATCCTCATTGTCCTCACCAATGTTAGGACACTTCAGAATCTAATGAATCGGGGAAATCAGAACGGCAGATGACGAATAACCTATAGTATATTTGGCTACACTGTGGCATTCTGGTTTTTTTTTCTAGAAATAGGTACCTTTGCGTTTTCCAAATACATACGTTATCAGTCCGAAATAAAAATGACACAATTCTCATAGAATTGTTGATTCTCGCCACTGCATTTAAATTGGGAAACAAAATTATGTCACTTTTTTTTTGGCACCCAGTCAATTTTTTAAATCTGCGCACACGGTTTGCACCAGAAATGTCGAACATTAGCTTTTTTGCGAGTGTTTTATATCTTTCTTAAAGTAGTAACAATATGTTTTTTTATTCTAGGCAATAATCATATTTTTGTTTACTAAATATCAACTAAACATAAATGTAAAGAATGTCGAGATTATTCACACATTTTCAAGATTTTTTGCTCTAATCACTTAGTGATATAGAACAGAGTACTAGACCACAATATTTTTTATAATTTGTGCCAACTAGCTAAGAAAATATTACCATTATCGAGTTCAATGAGAGTAGAATCATTAAATTAGGAAAATATTAGTTATCGTGAAAACTTTAACTAATATTTTTTTTACTTATTAACTCGTACTCAGCATGGATAAACTATCAGAGGTATATTATTTCGAATACTTTTCCAATGTAGACCTTACATGTTATCATTTATGAGATTGGTTAATACATATTAGAGAATATGAGGCTGAGTTATCATTGTTAAAGTACATATTAATTTGCTTTCCGTACGAACAGAAAGCACAGGTTTAAGCTATATATCGACGGTGGAGAAGCTAATTGACTAATGTGGGTTTCATAATGCTTGCATGCTAGTCAAATAGCAATTCCATCGTAAAGAATGTTATTAGGTATTTACCTATGAAATTGCCGTTTTGTATGAAGAAATTTAAACGAATTTTTTTCATGTATTTTTTATTTGTATTAATCGAAGTAATCACCAATGCAATCAATGCATCTTTGCCAACGCAGTGGCAGTTTATTGATGCCCTTCTTAAAGAAATCAGCTGAACGGGAGTCAACAAATTCTTCAAAGGCATTTTGTACTGCCTCTCGGGTATTGAATTTTTTTCCCGCCAAGGAGTTATCCAAATTCTGGAAAAAGTAGTAGTCTGTAGGCGCAGGGTCTGGTGAGTAGGGCGGATGATGGAGAACTTCCAATCCCAGTTCTTGCAACTTGGAAACCGTTTGCTATGCAGTATGAGGTCGCGCGTTGTCGTGCAGGAACAGCGGAGACGAGCGATTGACCAATGCTGGTTGGAGATGTGCCAGCTTCTCCATCATTGTGTTCAGTTCTTCACAGTACACATCTGCAGTAATGCTCACCCCGTTTGGTAAGAAGCTGTGATGAATCACACCAGCGCTAGACCACCAAACAGTGACCATCACTTTTCTAAGGGTAAGTTTTCGTTTAGGGCATTGTTTAGGTGCTGAACCAGGATTCAACCAACTTACTGAGCGCTTGCGGTTATCAAACAGAATCCATTTTTATCGCAGGTAACAATGCTGTTCAAAATTCCTTCATTTGTGTGTCTGTTGAGCAGTGCAAGGCACGTCTCGACGCGTACTTCACGCTGGCGATCACTGAGTTCGTGGGGCACCCTTTTGTCAAGCTTTTTTACCTTGCCAATTTGACGCAAATGGACCAATATTGTTTTGACGCTAACGTCGAAAGTTGCTGATAATTCAGCCGTAGATTGTGTATCATCAGCTTCCACAATCGCCTTTAATTCGTCATTGTCGACCAAAGTCTTCGGACGACCGCGAGGTTCATTTTTCAGGTCGAAATTCCCAGAACGGAAGCGACCAAACCAATAACAGGTGGTGCGTTGGTTTGTAGTGTTAGCTCCGTAAATGTCGTTGATGTTGCGTGCCGCTTGTGCCGCGTTGCTGCCACGACGGTACTCATATTCCATAATTACTCGAATTTGAAATGCGATGAAAATGTAACATTAATCAATAAACAAATGACTACTTTTGGATAAAGAATTCCATGTTTTTAAAATAAAATTAATTTGAAATTAGAATTCGTAGCTAAACAAAAATTATTTTGATTTGAAATGGCCAGTACTTCAGAACGGCAATTTCATAGGTAAAGACCTATTATCATTATTAAACAAGAACCAAACTTATTTGTTTTATTTATCACTACATATTATAAAATTAAGTCCTCTGCCACATATGTCTGTCTGTCTGTTCGTGATAAACTCAAAAACTACTGAAGGCATTTTCTTGCGGTTTTCACCAGTAGATAAAGTGATTCATATGGAAGGTTTAGGTTTATATAATTTATCAAAGTTTTTTTTTATTATCAGGGCGGGACAACATCTCTCACCTCTCACCCCATAATATCATAAGATATATCCAAACAAAAATTATGTCCCAAGGACCGCTCTTAAATTCAATTTTAAGAAGTCCTCCATCGAACTTTAGATTTTCCCATTTAAATAACATAGGAATCTTTTTTAACATTATCGACACATTTTGAACAGTTTGAAGTTATACTTCTTTTGGCGCGTTAGGGAAAAATTATGAGAGTATATTTTTGCGATGCGCGCGTACACCGTCACGAAAAACCGACACCCTGAAGTTAGCTATAGTCAACATTTTGTTTCTTTGTATTTTTTGTATTAAAACTTTCAATGTATTAAATACCTTTTTTCTATTGTTAGTGTCGTTTTTTCTACAAACGTAGAATAAGGCGAAAGATAAAAAAATTTAAAAGATTTTTATCTTGTTACGCCAAAGAAGTATAACTTGTAAAGCGTGTACATAAGTATACACACATTTTTTTTTATTTATAAATAGATAAAAATGTCAATAACTGGTATATTTCCTCTTTTAATTATTATTAAAAAGCGAAATTAACATCATAGCGGCATTCAAAATATTAACCACTTTTATAGTACTTCAAATAAAAATATGGCTTATACGAATACATTAAACCCATGTTCAATGTAAGTACCATTACCGTATATTCATATTTATATTAAATACCCACAGTATCGGTCTAACGAGTAGATAAAATACAATGTATTGTTTATTATAAAAAAATATATATAAAGATTGCTGTGTATAATTGCATCATCGATTCAGTGGTATAACGCAAAATCGCAACAAGCATTCAAATGATAAAAAAGTTGGTAAAACAAGAATGATTCCTGATAAAAAAATCCTTATCGTTAATTATCAAACGACCTAATTATAGTAATTTCATTTTATATTTTAACTACCAATTTATAATTTACAAAGATGATTTAACATGATTTCGCTAAAACTAAATTTTCGATGTTTTTATCTTTACGATAATGTAATCGATTGACCGTTTTCGATAATTACACATTAGAGTCTATTAACGTGTTTGACATATGTTTCAATGACTATCGATGAGTTACATATTTGTGATACGTATCGTAGCGCTATCTATCGCTATTCTTTTTAATGAAAATATCTTTAGCCGCTTTTTAGTAGGAAATTATTTTTAATATAATAAATTGCCTAAGCAAGGAGAGAAGCAAAGAGGCAGATCCACAGTCCAGATCATCGTCACGACTTCTTCTGGTATGTCTGTCATAATTTCTAGTTCTCTGCTTCCGTTTAGTGCATTTATGTTAAATAAAAAAATTAAAAATATACTTGTTTAGCAATCGTTATAAATATGAATATTTGTTTATTACGCATTCACACCTTAACTACTCAACCGATCAACATGAAATCTTGCACACCTGTTCTCACGGGAACAGAAATGGACGTAGGGTACATACATTTCATCTCAAAAAAAAAGTACAGTTCACGAATGATAAGTTAAATCTACATTAATGCAATCGAAGCCGCGTCTAAAAACTAGTGCAATATTACCTATCTATATTAATAAAATGGTAAGAAGTCTGCCGCTGTGCGCGCATTACATGAAAACTACTGGATAGACTTCAATCAATATATTTTTTTTAAATCACCATAGCTTCATTTAACACAACACTAAGAAAATGTGATCTTTATAAGCACTACGTGTGTGTGGTTTGTTGTCGTGGTGATGTAAGGCAACTATGTAGACAAAATATCTATATATTAATACGTGAAGCGAAAACTTTGTACCCCTTTTTTAGCGAATTGCGCGAACGGATGAACATGAAACTTGGCATAGTTAAAGTTTATATAGAGGAGAAGTGCATAAAGATTTTTTTTTAATATAAAATGCATTAGTTATACATTAAATTAATTAAAATATATATTACACACACTACTGCTAGAATGACACACAACATATACACACGTGTAAATAAAAAAGACGTTTCGTCGTCCTTCATTTTATTCTTACTTTCCAATTACCTTTTTTCATCCTACATTCAATATTTTTAACACGAGTTACGTTCCATACCCTTTGAAATTAGCTGATCAAATTGTAGATTAATTTTATAATAATATAATATGTACATTCATAATATACATTGATAATTAATTGAACTCAAATAATTATTATTTTCATTGTTCTTATTGAATGTCAAAATGATTTATGGTCGAATCTCGACCACTAGGCGATCACTAGTATATTGTTAAGTTAACGACGCAGACGATGTAGGAGTATTAGCTAATTTAAAAGATTGTAATAAACGAAAATATGCTTAGGCACAGCAATATTACATATATAAGTAAGTATTATAACAAGAAATTATGTTATTATTTTATTGGAATACGTTCTACGAAGCGTTATAATAATATTAATGAATAATAATGAAATATCTTATCGAAATGAAATAATCATAAAGGACTAAAAGCCTACTTATTTGGTTTATTAATTGTCGTGTCCTTTAGCAAGCTTACTCGAATACCTTACACGTGGCAATAAACATTATTGTCATAGGTAAGAAAAGGCTCTCTAAAAATGTTACATCAAAATCAACAAAAGCCTTTATCGGGGATTTGTATTTACGATTCATTTGATATCGAGTGATCAGTATTCGTACCGTATGACTAAATGTCTTCTCTTTGAGGTCTACAGCTTCCAATATTTTTTTACATTTATTTTACCGAGTTTTATAAGTTGTTTTATATTTTGTACTAGCGGTCCCGGCGGACGTTATCCCGTCCTGAAACTAAAAAAAAACCTTGACAAATTATATACCTATAAGCTCCTTCATGAATCACTTTATCTACTGGTGAAAACCGCATGAAAATCCGTTTAGTAGTTTTTGAGTTTATCGCGAACAGACAGACAGACGTGGCAGAGGACTTTATTTTATAAAATGTAGTGAGGTACATAAACTGGTTGTGGTCATAGCTAGGGTTGCGTAAACTACACAATTATTCTTAAGGTGGTTTTTTATCTCATAAAGGTTATTAAGTATTAGGTGGTTTATTTTATTTCTGAATATTTATTACCTAAACAATACGGCCAAATTGGATATCCTAAAGGATATATCTATAATATTTATAAGAAAATTATTTAGTTCGATTAAGATTAATGTTGTGTTTGTATTCTTTATTTAATTAATTTACTTTTAATCACATAATTTCCGCAATCCCATTATGTAATACAACATATTAACATGAAATCAAAAAATAAACCAATGATTTGAAAAGTGAATCGCATAAATTAGTTTAGCGGTTTTGGAATTAAACATTCAAACCAACATATAAACAGGTTATATAAAGAGACAAATATATACACAGAGAGACGTTATCTTATATAGGATGTAAAAATTGTGGTTAATATTTAAACTCTCATGGTAGACTGAAATGTAGAGGAGGATGAGAAACGATTAATCCTGAAAGGAATACTGGCTGTGAAATGTAATTACCAAACGGTATTATCGATAAGTGTTGGTTACAGATTGGAATCTGAAATACTAGTGTCTCAAGATAAAAGTATGTAACTTAAACCGCATTTTGGGTTATGTTTCTTGTAGCTATTAACTGAGCGTGTACCTTTTTTTACATGGGCAAATCCCTAACAGTTAGCCATCCCCCGGGTAGCTAAGGGTAGGTTATGTACTATTCAAACGGATTAAAACCCCATAGTGCCTTCTCACAACTTGTGGCCGGGGAAACAGGGACTACCCTATGGGCAATACGTCTGTCCTCCGACAGGTGTTGGCCCCTCGTAAGCGTTGGCCTCGTTGGCCTTTAACCTGCTGGAGGGACGAACATGGTCGGGTACATCGACCCTAGGCTCCGTCTTCGACGGCCGAAGTTCGACGCCTAATCGCCGATGCCGCGTGATTCGTCGACCGCGGGAGGAGAACCTGGTAGTCTGTTCCCTTTCCTCTCAGCCACCTCTTTTGCAAGCATGACTGCCTCGAAGGAGCTTCACCCGACCTCGCCCTCGACCATCTTACAGGCGATGGTCGAAAGTGAGAAATCCGGGTCAAAGGCTGCGACGAGCTCGCGGCGTGGCAAGTTCCAGACAGAACGTCCAGTCACTGTTTGCTGCGCGATGTCTCTCGCACAACCACAGTAATGACACTTTGGAGTCGACTTTCGGCCTATGTGACACAGGTAATACAGATACATGTTGAGCCAGTTGCCGGAAGTGTTCCTTGAACGTCCATCGGCTATCGAGGAAGAGGTCGAGATATCTCATACTCCACTTGACGCCGATAGACTCGTCTCTCACGAGAGTCTGTGATAATTGAGACAGCGCTTTCCTAGGCCCGCGAAACCACATGGTCGCGATTTTGCGCAGGCACCTCCGATCCCAGAGGCTGGATCCTGTCGACGACCTGAGCGATTCCCATCCTGCGTCTTCTTCCGAGCTATCACCAGCGTGTCATCTGCGTAGAAGACCACACTGACGCCGCGAGGGGCGCAACGCGCAACACCCAGTCGTATCCGATGTTCTACAAGTGGGAGCCCAGGACAGACCCCTACGGAACACGAGATACGACATAAACCCGACTTTCCCTCCCTCCCTAACCCGGGTTACCTCGACTATGCAGCGGAAGTAGTGAGGTACTCTATGATACTTGTAACTTGTACCTGAAGATATACGGAAGTCTGCATAAAACATCTCTTTAATTCCGTCCACATGAGAAAATCCCGTCGACACCGGCTTGCTTAAATTTTATTGTTGCTTCTAGTGTTTGAACTATTAAAATCAATTTATCCAGGCTGGCATAACGTTTTTTAATCAATTCAAATTGTTTTATTAGTTTGTTGAAATTCATAAAATTTTCTGATCTTCCCTATGTTTAAAGTCATAGCTTTAGGTTTTTTTTTTTCAAAATATGTTGTAATCTTCAAATTTATCACCATGCTTGTAATTTTAACAATTGATCTCTGGTTTTTAAGAGAACATAAATTATTAAACATTCCTTAAGTTTTTGTAGTTTTTGTTAATAATAAGGGCGTTTATTTTGTGTTTGGGAAGTCGTTCAGTGTAATGATATATGCCTTGATGTTCGAACTACTCAATGTTATTACCATCGAAGCTGTCAATGTTACTCATAATTGTTCTTATTTATGTCGTAACTGACATAACTTCGCTAACATTATCTTTGTTGTTTTTACTATATATTTCTTGTTTATCGTCTTGGCGGTACAATAATAACTGTCCACTTCTAACCAATAGTCATTTTTTTCTTAAAGTTTCAATGTTATAGTCTTTGACGGGTAATTGTAATTTATGAGTTAATTCTAGTAGATCGTCTTTGTCTAATGCATGAATTCAGCTAGTTTTGCGTCCGTATATATTCTCTAAAAATTGTTTGATAAGCATCTGTTCTTTTTACAATGTAAAAATGCCCGGCGATGAGTTTTCTTGTTAGTGTACAAAGTGTATATTATGTAAACTTTAGTTACCAGCATTTATCACTTTAGATCATAAGATCCATTATTCTCGTCGCCATTGTTATATATAAAATGAGGTTCGGAATATATTTGAATAAATACATAGTTTAGTATTTTAAATATCTAGTAGTAATGTGAGATATTCTCAATTTAAGTAATGATAACCAACTCAGTTTTACAGGAATACAGCTACTGTAGAAGGTATCATAAATTGTTTAATATTTTTTTAAAAACATATTTATCCCGCCTCAATTAGAAATTAACGTCAAAATTAAATGAATAAAGTAAAAAATGGGGTCGAAAAATCTTCCAAAGACACAAATAAATATATATCCCTTGTTCATTTTAATATAATGATGTTTTCTATATATCTATTTATCTTTATTTATCTAATAATGTAGTGACTAAGAGAAAATAATAAAAAGATCCGTGTGATTGAAAAAAGATACAACCATGGATAAAGTATAAAAATAAATATATACAAATCTTCTGAAGTTTGATCAAATACTAGTTAAACAGCTAAAACTAAAACTAAAAAGCTTATCTGAGCCAAATGATATGCCAAAAAGAGCGAAATTTAAGAAAAAACTTAATTTCACGGCCGTATAAAATTTCAATATTGATGATAGACTATACATAAACTATGACTTCATGATATTTTTGATCATTTATGTTTTGATTAATGTCGAATAAAGATCATCAGTCTGCATTATTGAAAAAAAATCTTTATAATTGGCGCAGGTAAACTCTAAAAAAAACTATTTATGTATTGGTTAAACGTAAAAATTTGAAGTTCGATGTTAGACCTCTTAAAATTAAAACTAGAGCTCGACCTCTGGGAGAAGTTTTTTTAAGCCTATATCGCTATATTTTAAGCGTAGAGGAAGCAAAAAGTCGACTTATCTTGGCGCACCCTGACATATACAAACATATGCCGTGTTATCACAAAAAAGTTAAATACGTATTATATACTTGGTTTAAAATGTTTCCTAATAAATGCACCGCGCACGCCAGGCAAGTTCGCGTTATCCTTTTTCGCAAGTCTAAACTAACGTAACCAAAGCGAGACAAAAGAGCAAGATGGCGAACATTCAGCGACCGCGGTGCATTTAATATGAGACCTTTATAAAGCCAGGGTTCAATACGTATTTAACTTTTTTGTAATAACACCGATGCAGTCGAAATAGTTCAGTGTTTAACCCATAAATTTTGGCACGTGTATAACTAGGAAGAAAAGGCTTATCATAAAACTGAGGACTAAGCTTTACTGTGTAAACTACAAATGTAAAATAATAATAAATACTAAACATATAATGATAATCCAAAATAGATAAATGATTGATAAATAGATAAAGGTCATTTCTAGAGAGAGAGCGTCACGCCAGCCCTCAACTTATTAGCGATTTCAAACATCGAGACAGTGGTATTTTTTTGTTGCTTTATGGTGGTAATAAAGGATCGCCTACGTAGATGGCGACGGGCGTATGGTCCGGCGGGCCACAAAGCGGGGGGTTCCACAGGGGTCGGCCTTAGGGCCGCTCCTGTGGAACATGTGCTACGACTGGGTGCTCCACGGCGTGCTCCCACATGGGGCACGCCTCATATGTTACGCGGATGACACCCTAGTCGTAGCCGGGGGGGGGGGGGGGGGGGGGGAAGGGAGTGGAGGGAGGTGGAGCGCCTGGCCACGATGGCCACAACCCTCGTGGTCAGGCGCATCAGGAGGTTGGGCGTCGGGGTGGCCCTCGAGAAGACCGAGGCCCTACTCTTTCATGGGCCTCGGCGGGGGCCACCACCAGGGGCCCATATAGTGGTGGAGGGCGCCCGGATCAGGGTGGGGACCCAGATGAAGTATCTGGGCCTCACCCTGGACGGGCGCTGGCGGTTCGAGCCCCATTTTGCGGGGCTCGGACCGCGAATTGCTGGGGCGGCGGCGGCACTCGGCCGATTGCTCCCTAACATAGGGGGGCCTGGTGCCGGGTGCCGCCGACTCTACATGGGAGTCGTGCGGGCGATGGCCGCCTACGGGGCACCGGTCTGGGCCGACGCCCTCGGTGCCGCCAACGTGCGCGCGCTTCGCAATGCGCAGCGCACGGTGGCACTGAGGGCGATCCGGGCGTACCAGACGGTGTCCTCGGCGGCGGCCTTTACGCTCGCCGGCTCCCTACCCTGGGAGCTGGAGGCAGGAGTTCTCGCCGCCGTGTACGAGTTCACGGCGGCGAGGAAACGAAGGGGGGAGCCTCCGGCTCCCAGGGAGGTAAAGGCGGAGAGACGGCGTCTCAGGGGAGACGCCGTCGAAAGATGGAAGCAGGACCTGGCGGACGAGCGGTTCGGGCGGTACACTGTAGACGCCGTCCGCCCGGTCCTGCGAGAGTGGATGACAAGGGAGTGGGGCTCTCTGACGTTCCGAATGGTGCAGGTACTCACCGGACACGGTTGTTTTGGGTGGTACCTGCACCGGATCGCACGCAGGGAGCCGACCGCTGCCTGTCACGAGTGCGGCGCTGTCGAAGATACCGCGCAGCACACTCTGTCTGAGTGTGCTGCGTGGGGGGAGCAGCGCCGCATTCTGGCGGCGGCGGTAGGACCGGACTTATCGCTGCCGAGCGTGGTCTCGGCCATGCTCGGCAGCGAACAGGCGTGGCGAGCGATGTCCTCCTTCTGCGAGATGACGTCATCTCGCAGAAGGAGGAGGCGGAGAGGGCCCGCGAGGCAGATCCTCAAAGTGGCCCTCTCCGCCAAAGGAGGACAGGCGGGAGGAGGCGGCGCTTCGCCCAACTCCTCCCGCCACCGTAGCCGGACCTGAGGGGGTGGGCCGGGGGCCCATCTCCTCATTGCACAGGTCCGGCGGACGAGGGGGGGCAGCCGGTGTGTACCCGGTCTGTCCCTCTATAGGTAGGAGCCCGGCGGTCACCTTCCGCCGGGCGGACCGTGGGGGCGGCTCTACAAGGTTGATTAGCTGGAACGATCCCTTGCGACGGTCTGTCGGTACACCGTGGGGTTTTAGTCCGTGCGAGTCGGACATAACCCACTCTCTCCCCCGGGAGGGTGGGTATCCATAAGGGATTTCCCCACGTTAAAAAAAAAAAAAAAGGCCCCAACTTATGAGCGATTTCAAACATCGAGACAGTGGTATTTTTTTTGTTGCTTTATGGTGGTAATAAAGGAACGTTTTTAATAATGTTGTCCGACATTAGGCAGTGATTTTACTAACTACCTTATACACGCGGCTCCGCGCGCATCTTTTAAATTGTAGTAAAGAAATAAAAATATATGAGAATATTTACAATTACAGAAATGCTCTTTCAAAAACAATTGTAAGTACGACAAGCACGCCACTTACAGTAACATGTAACATGTACATTAGATATATAAATACTTACAGTGTGTGAAATGCCAACATATTTGGAACTTTAACCCTCTATATAACTACCTCAGTGCTCACTTACACTGTATAAGAAACTAATGAAACAATGACTTTAAAAATGTTATTATAAAAATATATTGTGCCCATATTGTCAATAAGTAATACGTTTATGGTATAACATATTATTAGAAAGACGCCTTATATCTCCAAAATTACTATTAATTATAGAGTTGAATTGTAAATAATAATTATTTTTCTAATTAAAAATACAGAATGAGCTGAAGTATTGAAATCTTGCATTACTATAAATCAAAATAAAAAAAACTTAATATTTGTCTCTAAGCAATTTTTAATATTTGACAATTTAAATAGTGCTCATCGAACTCAGTGCAATATTCTTATACGTTGGTATGGTTACTGAGTTATGTAGACGAAATAGCGGTAAATAAAACAAAATTGCCCAAAAAGACAAAATAATTCAAATTAAATACATATTTTTATTTATAAATTTTTATTTTAAAATTACAAATATATGAATTTTAATTATGTTTACTCTTGGAGTCCAGTACAGCGCATGCTTCAGCCTATATTTACAGTGAATAACATATCTTTGCTAAATTTCATGCGGACGAAGTCACAGGTAACAACTAGTCTAAAATAGAATAGCTTAAATTACTTCTTATAAGGACGGCTATCTGCCAGTTAAAGCCCGGTGAAAATCGGTTCAATCGTTTTGGAGATAGCACTGTAGACGACGCCGCGGGTAACAGCTGGTTTAAAATAAAATAGCCTAAATTAATTCTTATAAGATCAGCTATCTTCCAATGAAAGTCCAGTGAAAATCGGACCACTGGTTTTGGAGATAGCACTACGGACGACGCCGGGGGTAACAGCTAGTATAAAATAAAGTAGTTTATGTCACCCGCCGTAATTTTAACTATCTAGCAATGAAATTCCCATCAAAATGAGTTCAGTCGTTTCGGAGATTATCCGGAACAAACAGACATTTACATTTACATTTTTTACATATCTGCAGCGAGTATACTACTTCCATATCCAGTCATTATAAATTAATTATTTTGATATTACGTACAGATATTTCTTCATTTTTATTATATGTATAGATATTAAAATTAGAAAAGGTAAATAAATTCTGACGAAATCCAAATTATATATTGATACTTGAACATATAAAAAATAATGTTCGTGTTGTACGGTTACTGATTCCTGTTTTACAATGTACACTTTACACAGATTTTGGCAATGACAATATTACACAGAGTATCATCAATATACAATAGATAGAATAAATAATATACAATAGGTCGCATATTGTTTCAGATGACGTATTTCATGTTATTTTCAACGTTTTGATTGTAGTTGTCGAAACTGTTACTCGAGGGAAGATCTAGACTAAATATAATTACACTATTATGTAATAATCTAAGCAGTACTAAAAATAAAAATAAAAAAATGAAAAGACAGAAAAAAAAAATATTCTCGGAAAGTGTTAGTGAAATGTCAAATTCATTTTGCAACGAAAGGGTAGCTAGCAGTCACCCGCTGGTTAAAAACAAATCTTTTGTAATTTATTTATTACTAGCGGGGCCGGCAAACGTTGTCCCGCCCTGATTATGAAAAAATCCTTGACAAATTATATACTAAAATGTTCCTCATCAATCACTCCATCCACCGGTGAAAACCGCATGACAATCCGTTCGGTAGTTTTTGAGTTTATCGCGAACAGACAGACGGACAGACGCGGTAGGGGACTTTGTTTTATACTATGTAATGATAATGAAAATTATGTACTCCTTAAAAAGTGTACGAAATTTAATAGTTTTTTTTTTCGAACTGTTTACGCTGTTGGCCCAGTAAGGCCTTAACAGCTTCACCGGACTACCAAGGCGAGCGCTTAAGGCACTCAGCCGATTTAAAATTGACAACTAGCTCAAGGGTGCACGGCACACCTCGGCTTGGGCTGTTGCCTAGTATATGCAATTCGCGACCTACATTTTTTTTTTTTTTTAATGTGGGTAAATCCCTTTTGGATACCCACCCTCCCGGGGGAGAGAGTGGGTTATGTCCGACTCGCACGGACTAAAACCCCACGGTGTACCGACAGACCGTTGTGTGGGGGCGGCAAGGGAGCGTTCAAGCTAATCAACCTTGTAGAGCCGCCCCCACGGTCCGCCGGCGGAAGGTGACCGCCGGGCTCCTACCTATAGAGGCACAGACCGGGCACACACCGGCTGCCCCCCCTCGTCCGCCGGACCTGTGCAATGAGGAGATGGGCCCCCCGGCCCATCCCCTCAGGTCCGGCTACGGTGGCGGGAGGAGTTGGGCAAAGCGCCGCCTCCTCCCGCCTGTCCTCCTTTGGCGGAGAGGGCCACTTTGAGGATCTGCCTCGCGGGCCCTCTCCGCCTCCTCCTTCTGCGAGATAACGTCCTCGCAGAAGGAGGACATTGCTCGCCAAGCCTGTTCGCTGCCGAGCATGGCCGAAACCACGCTCGGCAGCGATAAGTCCGTTCCCACCGCCGCCGCCAGAATGCGGCGCAGCTCCCCCCACGCAGCACACTCAGACAGAGTGTGCTGCGCGGTATCTTCGACAGCGCCGCACTCCCCTGAGACGCCGTCTCTCCGCCTCTACCTCCCTGAGAGCCGGAGGCTCCCCCCTTCGTCTCCTCGCCGCCGTGAACTCGTACACGGCGGCGGGAACTCCTGCCTCCAGCTCCCAGGGCAGGGAGCCGGCGAGCGCAAAGGCCGCCGCCGAGGACACCGTGCGGTACGCCCGGATCGCCCTCAGTGCCACCATGCGCTGCGCATTACGCAGCGCGCGCACGTTGGCGGCACCAAGGGCGTCGGCCCACACCGGTGCCCCGTAGGCAGCCATCGCCCGCAAGACTCCCATGTAGAGTCGGCGGCACCCGGCGCCCGGCCCCCCTATGTTGGGGAGTAACCGGCCGAGTGCCGCCGCCGCCCCAGCAATTCGCGGTCCGAGCCCCGCGAAATGGGGCTCGAACCGCCAGCGCCCGTCCAGGGTGAGGCCCAGATATTTCATCTGGGTCCCCACCCTGATCCGGGCGCCCTCCACCACAATGTGGGCCCCAGGAGGTGGCCCCCGCCGAGGCCCATGAAATAGCAGGGCCTCGGTCTTCTCGAGGGCCACCCTGAGGCCCAACCTCCTGATGCGCCTGACCACGAGGGTTGTGGCCATCGTGGCCAGGCGCTCCACCTCCCTCCACTCCCCCCCCCCCCCCGGGCTATGACTAGGGTGTCATCCGCGTAGCATATGAGGCGTGCCCCATATGGGAGCACGCCGCGGAGCAGCCAGTCGTAGCCCAGGTTCCACAGGAGCGGCCCCAAGGCCGACCCCTGTGGAACCCCCCGCCTTGTGGCTCGCTTGACCATACGGCCGTCGCCTTCGACGTCCACTGTGGAACGCCCTGTCCGGAAGCCATATTGCGCGTCCGCCAGATTCGGCCCCACGCCCTCTAGGTGCTGGACGACCCGGGAGGCGATAATCCTCTCCAGCACCTTCCCGGCGTCGTCCAGCAGGACGAGGGGTCGATACGCGGACGCGCAGTCCGGAGGGCGGCCTGCCTTTGCCATCATGCAGAGCCGCCCAAGCTTCCAGGGCTTCGGGAACTGCCCGACCGCAAGACACCGGTCGAACAGCTCCCGAAGCCACCCCCCTAATTGGCCCAACGCAAGGCCGAGCACCCGGCCCGGGACCCCATCAGGGCCGGGCGCTCTACGTCGGCTGAGGAGGCGCTCGACTGCCCTCCCCATCTCCTCCTCCGTTATCGGAGGGGGAGGACCGTCGAGAACCTCCTCGACTGCCTCCCGAGGCGGAGGCATGGGAGGAGCCGGTAGCATCGGAGGGTCGGGGAACAGTTCTCCCACGACCCTCGCTACCACCTCCGGCCGGAGGGTCTCCGTCGCCGGGGGCGCCCAGGATTGCAACTTCATTCGTACAATCCTATACGGGCGCCCCCAAGGATCCCCCTCCAGAGGCGCGACCTACCTTTTTTTTTTTTTTTTTTTTTTTACGTGGGGAAATCCCTTACGGATACGCCACCCTCTCGGGGGAGAGGGTGGGTTATGTCCGACTCGCACGGACTAAAACCCCACGGTGTACGTCTGCCGCTATGGTTGGGGCGGCACGAGATCTCTATAGACTTCATCGTGCCGCCCCAGCGGTTGGCCCAGCAGCGAAAGCGCCGCCGCCAGGCCCCGTCCTGTTAGGAGACAGCCGGGTACACACCGGCCGTCTCCTCCGTCTGCCAGACCTGTGCAATGGGAAGATGGGTCCCCCGACCCACCTTCCCTAGGTCCGGCTACGGTGGGAGGAGGCGGTCGAACTGCCGCCTCCTCCTGCCTGTCCTCCGTTGGCGGAGACGGCCACTTAGAGGATCGTCCTCGCGGGCCCTCTCCGCCGCCTCCTTCTGCGAGACGACTTCCTCGCAGAAGGAGGCCATTGCTTTCCACGCATCCTCGCTGCCGAGCATACTTGAGATGACGCTCGGCAGCGAGAGATCTCCTCCTACCGCCGCAGCCAGAGTGCGGCGCTGATCGTCCCACGCAGCACATTCAGATAGGGTGTGCTGCGCGGTGTCCACCGCAGCGCCGCACTCGTGGCATGCGGCGGTGGGCTCCCTGCGTGCTATCCGGTGCAGGTACCAACCGAAGCACCCGTGCCCGGTCAGCACCTGCACCAGACGGAACGTCAGGGAGCCCCATCGTCGGTTGCACCAATCCGGCAGGACCGGGCGGACGGCGTCGATACTATATCTACCGAACTCCGCGTCCGCCAGGTCCTGCCTCCACCTCTCCATCTTTCTCCCCCTCTCTTCTCTTCTTTTAACCTCTATTTCCCTGGGAGCCAGAGGCTCCCCCATCCGCTTTTTAGCCGCCGTATACTCGTATACGGCAGCCAACACCTCCGCCTCTAACTCCCAGGGAAGGGAGCCAGCCAGTACCATGGCCGCCCCCGAGGACACCGTACGGTATCCTCGAATCACCCTCAGCGCCACAGTACGCTGCGCGGCTCGCAGCGCACGGATATTTGTGGCGCTGAGGGCGTCGACCCACAACGGTGCCCCGTAGGCGGCCATGGACTGTATGACCCCCATATAGAGGCGGCGGCAGGTGGCGCCCGGCCCCCCCGTGTTGGGGAGGAGTCGTCCGAGCGCCGCTGCCGCCTTGACTATGCGCGGTCCGAGCCCCTTAAAATGGGGCTCGAACCGCCAGCGTCCGTCCAGGGTGAGGCCCAGATACTTCATGTTGGTCCCCACCCTGACCCGGACGCCCTCCACACAAATGTGGGCCCCCGGAGGTGGCCCCCGCCGAGGCCCGTGAAACATTAAGGCCTCGGTCTTGTTGAGGGCCACCTCGAGGCCCAGCCTTCTTATGCGCCCGACCACGAGAGTCACGGCCTCCGTGGTCAGGCGCACCAATTCGTTGAATTCCCCCCCCCTGGGCTACGACTAGGGTGTCGTCCGCGTAGCAGATGAGGCGCGCTCCGGAAGGGAGCGCGCCGCGGAGCACCCAGTCGTAGCCCATGTTCCACAGGAGCGGGCCCAAGGCCGACCCCTGTGGAACCCCCCGCGCCGTATAGCGTTGGACCATCCGTCCTCTAGCGTCCACGAAGGCGACCTCTCTCCCATCGAGGTACGCCTCCAACAGCCGCCGCAGATACGGGGGCACTCCGAAAAAGCGGAGCGCCTCCCGTATGACAGCATGCGGCAGGCTGTTGAAGGCGTTGGCGATGTCTAAGGACACCGCCAATACCCTATCTCCCTGAGAGGTCGCCTCCGTGGAGACCTGTTTTAGGAGGGTCAGGGCGTCCAGCGTGGAACGCCCCGACCGGAAGCCGAACTGCGCGTCCGACAGGTTCGGCCCCACTTCCTCGAGATGCCGGGCGACCCGGGAGGCAACGATCCTCTCGAGCGCCTTCCCAGTGTCGTCCAGCAGCACCAGGGGCCGGTACCCCGACGCGCAGTCCGGGGGGCGGCCTGGCTTCCCTATTAGGCAAAGCCGCCCCGTCTTCCAGGGCTTCGGGAACTGTCCGACCGCAAGACAGCGGTCAAACAGCTCCCGAAGCCACCCCCCAAGATGGTCCAATGCAATGGCCAGCACCCGGCCCGGGACCCCGTCAGGGCCGGGTGCCTTACGTCCGGCAGTGCGGAGGCGCTCGATCGCCCTCCCCATCTCCGCCTCCGTAACTGGGGGAGGGTCGATCGGCGTCTCCTCTGCCACCTGAGGAGGAGGCATGGGAGGAGGGAGGAGCTCCGGAGGGTCGGGGAACAACGCTCCTACGACCCTCTCAATCACCTCCGGCTGGAGAGTCTCCGTTGCCGGGGGCGCCTGGCCCCGGAATTTCTTCCGGGCCACCTTGTACGGGCGCCCCCACGGATCCCTCTCCAGCTCCTGGAGCATCTCCTCCCATGCCTGCTCCTTCGCCCGACTGATGGCGACCTGTAGCGTCTTCCTGCAGGTTCTGTAGTCGCCATACAGCCGGGCCTCCTCCTCGGGGTCCCTGTTGGTCCGACGCCGGCGGCTGCGCCCGTACAGCCGCCGGGCCGCGGAGCAGGCCGCACGAAGCTCTGCGATTTCGTGCGACCACCAGTACACCGCCCTCCTCTTCGGGCGGTGTACGCTCCGCGGCATCGACGCGTCGCAAACCTCCGTGAGAGCATCACGGAGGCGGGCTGCGGACGCGTCGATATCTTCGTCCGGGGGGGACATGACCCAGGCCTGGACGATGGCCGCCTCTTTTGCTCGCTCCGGGTCGAGACGGCTCATCGTCCAGCGGGGGAACTTCGCACCGCTCCGGGGGCGGGTTGTCGGCTCATGTTGGGAGGTGGAGACCTCGAACCTGATATATCGGTGGTCCGATAGGGTCTCCACCTCCTCTATTACCCTCCACCCCCGGACACGGCGTGCGACCGACGGGGAAGCGAACGATACGTCCACTATCGATCCCCCGTCTTGTCGCACGCACGTGTAGGCGTTCCCCCGGTTGAGGAGGGACAACCCATGTTGGGCTGCCCACTCCTCAAGCGCCTCGCCGCGCGGGTTCGTGGCCACCGCTCCCCACGCCCTGGATTTGGCATTAAAGTCGCCCAGTACGACGATGGGGAGCGGTTCGAGCCGCCTCACGACCGGCCCCAGCGAGTCCAAAAAGGACTCAAACTCGATGAGGGGCCGGTTCGGGGAGAAGTACACCCCGAGGATCGCGAAACCCCGTGAGGCGACCGCCACAAACCCGGCGCCTCTCTCCCTGACGGAGAGGGGCAGTCCTCCCCCGGACAATACAGCCACAGAGCCGTCCGTGTCTCCGGCCCAGTGAGGCTGGTCCGGAACACGGTACGGCTCCGCGACCACCACAACATCTATATCCCACTCCGCCACCGCCTGCAGGAGCAGGTCCTGGGCAGCAGCGGAGTGGTTTGTATTGGTTTGGAGGTAGTTACTGTGGATGTAATCCATTGACTATTTCTCAGCAACTACCTCCATTTCCGCCCCCTTCAAGAGGGGCAGTTTTCCTTTCACATGGGGGGGTCGACATTTAGCCCCCCCCCATAATATGGTCCGCCGGCTTGCCGGCGCTTGCGCAGACAGCGCATCGCGGCTTTGCGGCGCAGACATTCGCGCAGTGCCCTCCCTCCCCGCATCGGAAGCAGGTCGTCTTCCGGTCAATGTCCGATGGACACTTCGGCCGGGTGTGGCCCAGGCCCATACACTTGAAACATCTGAGTGGCCTGCTGTCCAAGTGTTGGACCCGGGCCGAACTCCAGCCGATCAGAATACGACCTGCCTCCACCAGCTTCCGAGCTGCATCCACAGGGAGGGAGACAAACAGGGAATTGCTCCCCTCCCCTCGAGGACGAAGCTCGCCTACCCTCATCTGGGTGATCGAGCAGCCGGCCACCCGGGAGATCGCCTCCACTGCTTCGTTCCACGATACCGAGTCGTCAATTCCGACGACTCGGATATCAGTCTTCTTGACTGGCTGCACTACGGTAGCCAGTCCAGCGAGCGCCGTTCTGACACCCGCCGCAAAGTTTTCGACCTGCGCGGGGGCCAAGGTGCCAGGTACTGCCAACAGCCTCGCTCCGCTCACACTAGGCCGCACCTTGACGCTGGGGATGCCATAGTCAGCTAGGCACACGTCCGTCCTCGCCTTCAGGAGTGCGTCGCTGTATGACACCCCCTTTGCCTCAGCTTCCGGCTGCAGAGTAATCAGCACTGCGGCCGTGCGAGGAGGAGCGAGTCTGTTCTTCGCCCTCTTCCGCCTCTTTCGCCTGGCCCTAGTTGGGTTCGAAGTCGCGGTTACTGCAGCCGCCGCTGGGGTCGCTTTCTCCTTCTTCTTCCCCTTGCGGCGGACTACAGTGGTCCAGGCCTCTGACTCCGGCGGGGCCGAGGCTGCTGGAGGCGGAGGCGCGACCTACCTGAGTTAACCTAAGCTATGCTACATATTCATACGTATATAAGTTAGTGAGATATATATGTGTACCAAGCATATATGCCTCAGTAGCTCTTATATGTAGTTCGTGTTGGATAATTTAAATTTAATAGTGGACAAAATATTATATAACTCTTATACGCCGCTACGGTTTGGCACAAAATCCACAATATTTATAACGTTAATCGTCCGCCGTACGTCGAGAGCTCGCCGGCCTCGGCCTATAATTTTTTTTCGTCTTTATCTCTCACCTCATAAGGTTAACCGCTTAGTTTCAAACACGATATAACAATGTAATCACTTAATTAGAACGAGGTGTTAATGAAACATATACTTAGCATTATTATGTACGTACCTATACCATTTTTTATTACACAAAAATATGTAAATTGTAATTCAATCTTAGTCATTAATTATCATTCTCAAATGCAATTGTAATCGTAACTCAAAATTTAAAAAATTAGAAGTTTATGTCGTCACAATCATCACGTACCAGTTTGGAAGGTATAAGATATTATTATAGGTAATGGTGCTTGGATCAGATAACTTACTAAGTGCGAAATGAAATGATTCGTGAAGCGAAATTTAATATTTTTTATATAATAAACAATATTGATGTTTCAAATATAAACTCGATATCCATCGCGGTATGAACTGCCGTAATAGAGACAAACGGATGACATAAAGTAGACGCAAGTGACTACGCTATTCTGGTTTCTACATGACATAATTTAAAAACTTGGAAATTGCTATTATAAGATATTGTAACATCGTAAAGGCAAAACAATTTATTGCTATATATACGTGTGGAAGATACATAAAGACTTAAGAACGTGTCCATCACCATGAAGGCACAATGGCAATGGATGGATTAACTAATGAGGTTGCACCGGCTCAATTAGAGTACACACATTTTGAGATTTTACACATGATTTGGACGTCACACGGGCGCAGTTAGAGTACAAAGTTTCTCGGAATTCACACACTATTTGAATGTAAACACAATGATCATTTTGATGTAGTTTATCTTTAGTCTAGTTATATTTATCAAATTCGATTAAAAAATATATTTAAAATCCTAAATCTGTCTTCGATTTATGTAACGAGATCTGCAAAAAAAATTGGTATGTCTTATTTTTAGGCCCAAAGGATCGCGACAGAGATTTTTATGATATTTAATGTTTAGCATTGTTAATAAAAAAAATAGAATGTCATAACTGTAATTCACAGGCAAATATATATATATTTAATAGTTACGTAGGTATGTAAAGAAGCCAATATTCTATCTAGGTATTTGGATAAACACTGGTTGATACGTGCCAAAATGTTTTTATAAGTGTTATTTTCTTAGTTAATGTTGTGTTTTATTATAGAAAACAATTAATTTCTTACAGTATAATAACTATTATTAGCATACCGAATCGTTGCCTCTTTCATCATATTTATTTATATGTGTATTATGTACGTAGGTATTTATAACGTATCTATATCTTTAAAAATAACGGGAAAACGCCAATAAAAATATACGGAAATATCAAACACAAACAACACCTTTTAGTGACGACAACTTAGTAGAATAGATTGTTATACAAATGATTTATTAAAAACACGTTGAATCTTAATTCAATATAGTGATTTTTGGTTATAAATTCTGTTATACAAACATGTAAAATACAATAAATTACATGCAAAAAATGTTCTCTTATATCTGCGTATTACCTAAAACCTTTCGGTTAAATACGATGCGTTATAGGAGGAATCATTACTCTGTATGTGATTTTAATACTTTATATCCTAGGAGCACTACGTAAATAAAATGTAAAAACCAGCTGTGCCCGCGACTTCTTCGGCGTGGAACCTTATGTAAGAAAACAGTGATTAATAATATAATAATAAAGTCATCTGAATGTATTAAGTCCATTTACTTATCTACTTTTCTCGCGTACCTACGCCGCGTCGTCATCAAAATCACAATAACTTTTGATAGAGTACACCGATTTTAATGAAATACAGATTAAGTTATTGTAGAAGATATGCTTTATGATTTTGTGGTTTTATTGTGAACCAAGTACTTTAACAGTGACGTGTGTTCATACAAACAGATAGACAGACAGACGTACATTTCTAAAAATGAATTAAATGTATTTTATTACTTATTCCTACCACACCTACCTACCACACCAAAATCGAAAAAGTACAGACAGGTTAGATTTACATTCTTATTATATGTATTACTAGTGGGCCCGGCAGACGTTGTCCCGCCCTGATTATGAAAAAATCCTTGACAAATTATATACTAAAACGTTCCTCATCGATCACTCTATCCATCGGTGAAATGACAATCCGTTCGGTAGTTTTTGAGTTTATCGCGAACAGACAGACAGACAGACGCGGTAGGGGACTTTATTTTATACTATGTAATGATATTATGTACTACATAATTTATAAGATATTATTCTTTTATTTTTATTAACTAGGTATGAAGAATTAAACATGTAAAAGTACGATGTTAATCGTGTGCCAAACCGTGATAATACTGTTGATATCTAATTTATAGGTAAGTAAATATTAGAGGTCTTCCAAATATTGTGATTGTATATTTCACCTATTCTACAACAGATTCTTCAAGCAATGACTTTTGCATACAATAGAATGATGGACGTAGAACACTAACCCCAATAATAATCAAAGACATGGTAACACATGAACTATTTATAAAATAAAGAGTTAACGAATTTTTGAAAGTACCTGAATACAATAAAAAACTACAGCATTCAACAAAGTAAAAGTACAAAGAACGACTATAAAATTCATATTAAATCAAGCGTAAAACGCTAGTAAACTGGTTCGGGTAAAAGTCGAATAATAAGTACCTACCTACAACCTATATGTGAGGACTGTCAATTGTAGATAAGCAACCAACCGTTACATCGAAAGTATCAAATAATCATATTAAAATAAAAATATCTCATACAATATAAGACAACAATGCTTACCTTATCATCCACACTATTATTGTTTAGTATAATTTGATTTTTACAGGTACTATTATAGTGTTTTATAATGGAAGTAACTGCGTGAGTTTTAGTTTATACGACTGTCTTAAGGATAGATTTTATTCTCTTGTTAGTTGTTATCTTAAACTTAGTACGCATGAAAATTATTTCAAGTTACCTCGCTACGATCATTATCACTTTGCTAACCTGTACCTTTAATCTCGCTACAAAAACATAAAAAAGAAGGAACTTTGTATTTACTCTTTATAAACAGACGTTTTTTTTTTCTCGAACTGACTACGCTATTGACGTAGCAAGGTCTTAACAGCTTCACCGGACTACTAACGCGAGCGTTTAAGGCACTCAGCCGATTTTTGTTTGGGCAACTAGCTCAAGGGTGCACGGCACGGTACACCTCGGCTTGGCTGTTGCCTGATTCATGCAATTAGCGAACTATCTGAGCTAACCTAAGTTAAGCTAAACTATTCATACATAAATGAGTTGTTGAAAGATATATGTGTACCAAGCATACATATCTCAACAACTCTTATATAAACAGACGTATTATAAACTATCATTACATAGTATAAAACAAAGTCCCCAACCGCGTCTGTCTGTCTGTCTGTTCGCGATAAACTCAAAAACTACTGAACGGATTTTTATGCGGTTTTCACCAGTGGATAAAGTGATTCATGGGGAACGTTTTCGTATGTAATTTGTCATTTTTATATAATATATTTTTTTATAATCAGGGCGAGACAACGTCTGCCGGGCCCGCTAGTTTATTTACAATAACTAGTGGGCGCCCAGTGGTCGACATTCGACCATAGTTCATTGAATTTTTAAAATTTGTACTTTATTAGGGTTCTTTTATCAATGGCATCGACTTCAAATATATAATTAGGGAGTTCACATATCAATATTTTTTATTTAATACGGTTAACTTAATAATTAAGTTATTTTTCGCTTTTTAAGGCCTTATTAGTTTTCACATCGAAGGCGGTTTATTTTTTGGAAAGAAAATTATTTCCCCATTTTTAGTGTTCATAAATATATCTGGTTTGTAATGGGTATAATAAATCGGTTCCAATTTCACGAAAATACGTAGAGACGAAGTGGGTGAAAATCAAATAAACGGTTTTTCATCCCCTTAGAATAATAGAATCATTAAAATCGGTTCATAATTTGCGGAGATATCGATTAACATACATTAAAAAAAATACATATAACCGAACGTAGTAACCTCCTCCTTTTTCGAAGTCGGTTAAAAAATACATACAGTCGAGCATAGCAACCTCCTTCGCAACCTTTTGTGAAGTCCGTTATTGACGGATGTCAAAATGTTTTTTTTATTTACATGTGTGTATATGTTGTGTAAAATTGAAGCAGTAGTGTGAGTAATGCATATTTTAAATAATTTAATGTACTTCTAATGCATTTTATATAAAATAAATAGCTTTCTGCACTTCTCCTCCATATAAACTTTAACTATGCCAAATTTCACGTTCAGAAGTGCAGAAAATTGGTTAAAGGATACATAAGAAATACCTATATTGACAACTTCAGAATTGACAGTATGGATTAATTGCTTCGCCTGTCCTATTGGACGAATATTATTACTACTTTTTTGAAGTCCGTTATTGACGGATGTCAATGTCATTTTTATTTACATGTGTGTATATGTTGTGTAAAATTGGAGCAGTAGTGTGAGTAATGCATATTTTAATTAATTTAATTTTAATTAATTTAATGTACTTATAATGCATTTTATATAAAATAAATAGCTTTCTGCACTTCTCCTCCATATAAACTTTAACTATGCCAAATTTCACGTTCATCCGTTCGGGCATTTCTTTCAAAAAGGGATACAAAGATTTGGCTTCACGTATTAATATATAGATTAAATAGATAAACAAAAATACTACCGATTATATTTGCTATGATATTATATTTGTTACTTACAAATTTCTTCAGTGTCTGTTGATCGAATTGATACTTTGTCTCCGCGTCTCTGTAAATACAAAATGCAAATAAGCTATATAAAAAACAATACAATTAATATATAGACTCACAGTTGGCCGGAAAAAATAACTGAAAATCTTCTAGATTACATTTAACACTAGCCGGCACAGCGGACGTTGTCGCGCCCTGATAATAAAATATACTTTGAAGTAAGACATATGCTGTCGGTGACTTTTTTGTAGGAATTATTAAACTCTACAACTTTTCTCTAGAACTCAATCATATATCTCTCATCGTTAAAGCAGCATACATAAGAAACATTTTCGCTCGACCGTTTTTTCTCCGACTTACTTTGCTAATCCGAGTACCACAAAAAAGTCTTTTCATTTTTCGGATTAATATATAGCCTATGACACTCACAAGTAACGTGGCTCTCTATTGATAAAATAAATAAATTCAAATCGGTTTAGTAGATCCAGAGATTACCCCCTATAACGTCACAAACTACTTCTTTATAATATTAGTATACCTAGTCTTGTCATAAATACTGAAACAAAGAAAAAAAAAATTCTATTGCAAATAACATTTATTACTTTTACTTTATTCGTTTATTCGAAGTGGTCTCCATTGGCTGCAATACAGTCCTTTAAACGTTGAGGCCAGTTATCAATAGAAGCACGCACTCTTTCCATGGCAAAATTCTTCACTGCCAATCGTACAGATTGTTTTAGAGACTCCAAATTATCATGGCGTTTAGAGCAAGCCGTACTCTCTAAAACTGACCATAAATCATAATCCAGCTGATTAAGATCGGGACTAGACGACGGCCAGTCTTCAGCTCTGATGAAGTCTGAAACTTTCGTTTCCAACCAAGACTGCATAGACCGAGCTTTAGGACCCGGCGCCGAGTCTTTCTGGAAGGATCACTCTTGGTTATTGAACATGGTGTTGTTAAGGGGCTTCACTACCTTCTCAAGAATGGTATCTTCATACACTTGTGCCGACGTTCTGATACCTTTCTCACAAAAGTATGGCTCAGTCACTCCTTCATAGCTAACCCCACCAAACCATCACTGAAGTCGGACAGTGCCCACGTGGCACTCTGCCGACTAATTGGGAAGCTTCCTTAGAGCTTTGAGCATAAATACGGTCATTTTGTTTGTTAAAATGTTGCTCAATTGTAAAAAAATTCTCATCCGTAAACAAAATTTTTCTGTGACCTCCCTTTGCGTACCGCTTTAGTAGTTGTTTCGATTTTACCACCCTATTCTTTTTTAAATTATCAGATAAGAAATTACCAGTACGTCTCTTATAGGCTGCAAGTCCTAAGTCATCTTTTAAAATACGTGACATGGTTCTTGGTGCTATCTTCATCTCCCGAGATAAAATATTTTGCTTTCGGCCAGGATTTCTTCACATTCTTTCCCTTACTGCTTTAACCACCTTTTTCGTACGAACACTACGCGGACGGCCAGATCTTTTTCTGTCACAAACAGAGGAGGTCTCATTGTACCTACTAATAGCCCGGTACAGAAACATTTTACTAATACCAAGCGTATGAAGAGTTTTAAATATTGCATTTGACTCCATACCTACTTTGTGTAATGCAATATGCACCCCACTCCATTTTAATATCACAAAATATTGTACAATGTATTGGCGCCAAAATGAGAAAACTCAATGAATAATCATATAAAAATGACTGATTCCAAATTCAAATTTAATATTTTGTTTATTTTTAATTATAACAGTATTTATGGCCATACTAAGTAGATACTGAAGCAGTATTCCGTACACATGCACATATTTTATTTTGAATATTTCATAACGGTTTAATGCATGCTTATATAATGACTAGATGTACAATATTCTTATATGTTACTATGGTTATTGAGTTATGTAGAAGTGCGATTAGTTAAAAAAAATGGCCGCCAAAATGACCAAAAAGACAATATAATTCGAATTACATATATAGATACAGATATATGAATTTCAATTATATTTATTCTTGGTGTTCAGTACAACGCACGTCTTACGCACATGTTTACATCATATTTTTGCTAAATGTCATGTAAACGAAGTCACGGGTAACAGTTAGTCCAAAATAGAATAACCTAAATTACTTCCTATAAGTCTTATCTACCGATGAAAATCCCGTAAAAATCGGTCAAACCGTTTTGGAGATAGCATGCGGGCGAAACCACGGTTAACAGCTAGTCTAAATTAAAATAGACTAAATTATTTGTTATGATGTTCGCTATGTGCCGGTAAAAAAAGCCTCATGAAAATCGGTCCAACCGTTTTGGAGATAGCATTGCGGACGAAGCCGCGGTTAACAGCTAGTCGAATTTAGAGTAGCCAAAGTAACCCGCTGTAATTTCAGCTATCTGCTAGTGAAATTCCCATAAAAATCGGTGCAACCGTTTAGGAGATTACCCGGAACAAACAGACAGAAAAACCGCCAACAATTAAAAAAAATGCATGTTTGTTATCAGTATTTAACCGAATCCCAATACATAACTATTTAAGACTTCACCATATTGTGGTTCTTAGTTTTGATTTTATTATATTCGTTTATATATAAACATGTTCATGATATCTCTTTTATGCCGATGTACCAACCAACTTTTAACCACGAGCTCCGCTATTGTCAAATAACAATATTGTAAAAAATACAGTAATACACTCAACCTATATCAGGAATTATAACTTTCAAGTGAAGTTGCCACACCGACAGTCGCTTGGAGTGTTCCAAGTCAACTTCTTGTGCATTTTTAATTAGACTCAACCAATTCAACTCAACCAAATTCTTATAATATACTCGTATGTATATTAGGGTGGACCAAAAAATCGTCTATTTTTTTAACTTTATACTCTGACTAGCGGGCCCGTCAGACGTTGTCCCGCCCTAATTATAAAAAAAATCCTTGACAAATGATATACCAAAACGTTCCCCGTAAATCACTTTATCCACTGGTGAAAACCGCTTGAAAATCCGTTCAGTAGTTTTTGAGTTTATCGCGAACAGACAGACAGATAGACGCGGTAGGGGACTTTGTTTTATACTATGTAATGAAAAGTAGGTTGGTAGACACCTCAAAAAAATTATCTCTAAGTATGAGCTCCTCATTTTAATAGGAAAGTCTTCCGCCTCTCAGTTTTTTATATTTCCCTTATTATTAAAGAGATTAATTCAAATCTCGATATTCACTATTACTTAATAATAAATATAGACAAATATATCTTCTTCGTCCGTATAATATCGAAACAACTAAAGGATTAATAAATGCCAACTTTAAATTCCTATATTAATATTTTGACTTTATTTTACTTTATTCACCTCTTGACTGTACTATGCGTAGGAACAAAATTAAACCTATATTCAGAGCGGCCAAAAGTTCGACGCGGACTGTGCTTATGAATAAACATTAAAAATAACTACATGATGATCTAAGATACCGTCAAGCAATTAGTTTTAAACCAACTGTCGTCAATATGCCGCATAAACTACGCCGGTACCATATCCTATGTAATTATTCGCTATTGTCGCGTCGTCGTATTATTGATTAATTTTAAAGATATGACATGACTTTCAAATAGGTACTTAAAGACTGTGAATGAGGAACACCTACGATTTTCTAACTGACTAACATTATCAGTCTGGTGGGTCTTCACATCTTTAACGGACGTATAGTTACTAAAGAAAATACAAGCGGCAGATTAAGATCTTGTAATTGACAACCAATTGTTCACTTTCCTTGTGTATATTATATATATACTAGCGGGCCCGGCAGACGTTGTCCCGCCCTGATTATAAAAAAATCCTGGACAAATTATATATCAAAACGTTCCTCATGAATCACTTTATCCACTGGTGAAAACCGCATAAAGATCCGTTCAGTAGTTTTTGAGTTTATCGCGAACAGACAGACAGACAGACGCGGTAGGGGACTTTGTTTTATACTATGTAATGATTATTATGATGTTATTATTTTTTCATTTTTATACACGCTCTAACGCATACAGATCCCTATGCAGTGTCCCTATACAGATCTTTTTTTTTTAATTTTTTTGACAATTTTATTTTATTTTTTTTTATTTGCCGTTGATAAATACTTACAACCCCAAATGTTCACCTTCCTAACCCCACCCTCCCATTTTTTATTCGATATTTTAGTAATTTTGTATGAACAATATACAGATGATTCAACGGTCGTTCGTATTTAAAAAAAAGGAAATTATTGATGTTGCTTAATGAAAGATGGCGCTACGTCCACCTCATCGAAATTTCTTCCACACATAGGTAAGTCATTAAATCAACTAGGTATGTATTTGAATGAGTCCATGACTTGCTTGGTTTCTAAATTGGTACCGGTAAGTAACCGATTTCATACAGACGAAGTTGCGCGGGTCAGCTAATCTGATCATATAAGTCATTACCATCTATACTACTATTGTGAAAATTTATATTTGTGGATATTTTTATAGGAGATAATCCATGAACGTACAGATCCGATTCTAAAAATTTATTCACTGATTATATTTTATTGTGTAGAAATTTTACAAGTTTGCACCAAATAAGCTGCGAGCGGTAATCAAGTTATCTATAAAAGTGGAGCACGACCGATTTGAGTAAATCATAAAACACTATGTAATGTTGAAAATTGGCATTTGTCTTTGAAGCAGTCTTGTAGAATTTTTTTTCTCTTTATACATCATCAGACTAAACAATTCTTAGCTCTACATGACACTAAAATATATTAAAGATTAAATAAGTTACAATAGTATCTTTGGAGTTATTTAAATTGCTATAGATTTTGAGTGAACAGTTTATCTTTAATACATCTCAATACATAAAAGTTGAGGTAGCTGTATAAGAATTTCGCAAAATATAATAACTGTGAAATATACTGTGCATATTGTGATAATAATATTACTTGATTATAAAAATATATAATAATTGGTGTAATCATAACAGTAAATACTAATATTATAAAGAGGTAAAGTTTGTGAGTTTGTGGGTTTGTGACGTTGTGGCGTTGTAAGGGGTAATCTCAGGAACTACTGGTCCGATTTGAATAATTCTTTCAGTGTTATATAGCTCATTCATCGAGAATGGTTATAGGCTATATATCATCATGCTAAGGCCAATAGGAGCGGAGCACAGATGAAAAATGTTTCAAAATCGAGATGTTTTTTTCTTTTTGAGAGCTTCTGCTGTGTGTCAGCGTTAGCCCAGAGTAGTAACTATTACTACGCGGATGAAGATCGCAGAAATCTATATACTAATATTATAAAGAAGTAAAGTTTGTGAGTTTGTGACGTTGTAGGGGGTAATCTCAGGAACTACTCAACCGATTTTGAAAATTCTTTTACCAATAGAAAGCCACGTTATTTGTGAGTGTCATAAGCTATATATCATCACGCTAAGGGCAATAGGAGCGGAGCAACAATGATAAATATTTTAAAATCGGGGCTTTTTTTTCCTTTTGAGAGCTTCCGCTGCGTCTTAGCCCAAAATAACTATTCCACGCGTACGAAGTTGCGGGCAGAAGCTATTAACTAATTATATTATCTATAATCTATACTAATATTATAAAGAGGTAAAGTTTGTGAGGTTGTAGGGGCTAATATCTGGGGAGTCGGCGAAAAATGGTCGAACGAAAACGTTTCTTGAGTTCTAGAGAAAAGTTGTAGCTTGATAATGCCTATTACCGCCCAACGAAGTGGGCACGGGTCGGCTAGTATACTATATAGGTAGATGTAATTTGGTAAAATACAACTGCCTCAACGCTTTCCTCCAATTTCCATTTCTGAAGTTATACTTCTTTTGGCGCGTTAGGGAAAAATGATGAGAGTAAATTTTTACGATGTGCGCGCATACTGTCACGAAAAACCGACACCCTGATGTCATTACGATGCGCGCGCACACCGTCACGAAAAACCGATACCCTGAAGTTATTACGATGCGCGCGCACACTGTCACAAAAAACCGACACCCTGAAGTAAGCTATAGTCAACATTTTGTTTCTTTGTATTTGTTGTTTGTATTAAAACTCTCAATGTATTAAATACCTTTTTTCTATTGTTAGTGTCGTTTTTTCTACAAACGTAGAATAAGGCGAAAGATAAATTTTTTATCTTTTTACGCCAAAGAAATATAACTTCTAACGCGTGTACATAAGTACACACACACTTTTTTCTACTCTTTAACAGATCGTCACTAGAATGACTAAAAGACATTTTTGTACACGCTTATATCATTTAAAAGTGTTCAAGGACAAAATAAAATTGATGACCATTTTCACGATGTTTCCAAAGATATGATTGTTTAAAATTAAATAAAAGTTATCAATCTTGAATTACAGGTTATCGATTTCAATAAAACATAAAAATCTCTTTAAATGCTCCGTTTATTTGATAATATTTTTATTGTACTATACACTTCATAAATTGTATGAACCGAGTTTTATTTACAAATAAAAATGAACTAACTGAGAATTATTCAGACATACTTATGTGACATGTAGTTTTTATTGTGTATTTGTTACTACAAAATTTATAGCATTTCTGATATCTATTCTAAATATATTTGTATAATTATAATATCTATAAGCGATAAGGGCGCCAATGTAAATAGGATGAATTGTTGTATTTTTTCTTGATGTGAGATCATTTATTATCCACGATGTGGTAGATATGCATCTGCCCAACACAATATGAACAGAGTAATGAAGCTGAACTTTCTTATTTGTGGACCATGGTACCTATATACTTCTATCTGCATTTGCAATAATTGCAGCGTTTAACTCTAGTTTCCTGTTTATACAACCGGTTTAGACCTAGTATATCTTAACGGAATCAGTCCTTACTCTGTAGACATTCTAGCAATGTGAACTTATATTGTCTAGACGCGAACCATCATGAGAACAGTATAAAATCAATAATTCACTTCAATATACTTTTTCTGGAGAACTATTTAACATATATTATTATTGTAAAGATATCTATACTAATATTATAAAGAGGTAAAGTTTGTGGGTTTGTGACGTTGTAGCGGGTAATCACAGAAAGTACTAAACCGATTTTGAAAATTCTTTTACCAGTAGAAAGCCACGTTATTTGTGAATTTCATAGGCTATATATCACCACGCGAAGACCAATAGAAGCGGAGCAACAATGAAGAATGTTTTAAAATCGGGTTTTTTTTTCCTTTTGAGAGCTTCCGCTGCGTGTCAGCCCAAAATAACTGATCCACGCGTGAGAAGTGGTGGGTAGAAGCTATTAATTAATTATATTATTATTATAATATCATAAAGAGGTAACGTTTGTCAGGTTGTAAGTGGTAATATCTGGGGAGTCGGAGAAAATATGGTCGAACGAAAACGTTTCTTACGAACCTTGCCTTAACGATGAGAGATATATGATTGAGTTCTAGAAAAAAGTTGTAGCTTGGTAATGTCTATTACCGCCCAACTAAGTGGGCACGGGTCAGCTAGTTCTGAATAAAACTAAGAATGCGTACAATAGGTAGAATTCAAATAAAATTGTACATTCTTACCATATTTGTAAACTCGTGAACTGTTTTCTAAAAAAACGTTTCTACACATATGAAACATTTCGAAATATAAATCATATGTGAATAATAAAATGTAAGTCGATTTTATTAAAACTGGTTAACTTGGCATCAGTTTGTATAGTTTTATAATCTAAATTTGCGCATGACTAAACACGCAAATCAAATATTGACTGTTACTTTTGAGAAATTTGAATTCTCTCCTAAATTAATAAAATTCAATATATCTATATAATTATCTATATGATTCTACGATAAGAGGTAACTTGTGCGGCAATCCGTTTAAAACAGTTTTTTTATTCTATGTGCTGCTATTTTTTTACAATTAATCACATCATCTTAATATATTTAATTAGATAACATCACGATTGAATACCTAATTAAAACATTTTTTTCGGAAATTCCTAACAAAGCCTAAAAAAGTCTCTGCCCTGGCCTGTCCCTTTGCTGGTTTCAATTTAATTTTCAAACAATACATATGTTTTTTATCTCAGACACTTAACTAAAATATGTTTAATCGGGATTTGAGAAATTATACTTAATTATCATTAAATAAAAAATAAAATAATGGTGTTAATTACGAATCATTTTTAAAATTTACTTTTGTCTTGCTTTTTTTGTGTATATACCCTGGCATATTTCGTTTCACAAATTCAAACATAAATTTAAGGGCGACCATATTGGAAGTACCGCTCAAGGACATCTATCGGTGTGAAATTAGCAATACTAAACGCGCAAGAGAATCAAGCGCCGCCATTTTTTAGTTGTTAGACGCGATTGTGCAGTGTAGTGGTTTCGCAAAGTGAATGTGTCTCTCCACTGGTAAGTCATAAAACTTATAATATTCCTCTAATTTATTTGCATTTACTGCGTTAATTAAACAAAACAGTAATGATTAAAGTGAGATATAGAATGTACCCAAAAAATAATTCAGTCAGTTAAAACAATTGAATTTGTCGTGAAAACGTCTCTCCCCTGTCGTATTTCCCCTGTCAAGATAACTGCGAGGGCAGAGAGTCTCTGACCAGGGGAGATAATAATAATCATAAGATTTTACAATTTTTTACATTTTTACAATTTTACAAACGCAGATTGAGCTAAATTCTGTCAACGTCAGTTTAAAATAATTATTGCAAATTAAAAATGTTATGATAAAAAGTATTGTTATTACATTACTCTCATTATTACAGATTATGGCACCACAGAAAAAGTTAACAAGTAAAGAAAGATTGCAGAAGAAACGTGAAACAGATAGACTACGGTATCAAAAGATTAAAAATGATCCAGAATGGTATGGATTGCAAAAGCAAAAATATTTGAAAAAGAAGGAGAAAGGAATCATCAAAACTGTCAAACAAATGACTCTTAGAGAGCATCCGTAAGGCGAAAAAGATATGGGAAAAAAGCAAGAGAGTGTAGGTAATGACTTACACTTCAACATATTAACTAATATACTGGCAACACCATAAATTCCAGGTGTTGATAATCAGATACCGCAAAGTAGTTTTTGTAGAAGAATTACAGCTGAAGATAAATCAGACCGAGCTAGAAGACAAAGATATTTAATTAATAAAAAAAAATATAAGACTATAAATAAACTAAAGACTAATTTAGCACGTTATAAATATGGTTACAAAGATTACGGAAGCCTAAAAACTTACACCTCACAGCAAAGTAGTACATGTGATGTGTTTTCCAAGTGCGAGAAACACACAGTGAAGAAAAATTTGCTGATAGCATAAGTGCTCACTCAACAATTAAAAAAAAATTATTCTGCTGTCCCAAACGAAAAAGAATTTTCAAAAAAATGATAAGCGGAAAACTGGTGCTAAAATATGGTATACTACAGAACGAAAAAAATATAAAACCTTTGAGAAAATTTGGAAAAGTACAATTAATCTATACTTAATATTAGGTCTTTACCTATGAAATTGCCGTTTTGTATGAAAAAATTTAAACGAATTTTTTTCATGTATTTTTTATTTGTATTAATCGAAGTAATCACCCATGCAATCAATGCATCTTTGCCAACGCAGTGGCAGTTTATTGATGTCCTTCTTAAAGAAATCAGCTGGACGGGAGGCAACAAATTCTTCAAAGGCATTTTGTACTGCCTCTCGGTTATTGAATTTGTTTCCCCCCAAGGAGTTATCCAAATTCTGGAAAAAGTAGTAGTCTGTAGGCGCAAGGTCTGGTGAGTAGGGAGGATGACGGAGAACTTCCAACCCCAATTCTTGCAACTTGGAGACCGTCTGCTGTGCAGTATGAGGTCGCGCGTTGTCGTGCAGGAGCAGCGGAGACGAGCGATTGACCAATGTTGGTTGGAGATGTGCCAGCTTCTCCATCATTGTGTTCAGTTCTTCACAGTATACATCTGCAGTAATGATCACCCCGTTTGGTAAGAAGCTGTGATGAATCACACCGGCGCTAGACCACCAAACAGTGACCATCACTTTTCTAGGGGTAAGTTTTCGTTTAGGGCATTGTTTAGGTGCTGAACCAGGATCCAACCAACCTGCTGAGCGCTTGCGGTTATCAAACAGAATCCATTTTTCATCGCAGGTAACAATGCGGTTCAAAATTCCTTCATTTGTGTGTCTGTTGAGCAGTGCAAGGCACGTCTCGACGCGTACTTCGCGCTGGCGATCATTGAGTTCGTGGGGCACCCATTTGTCAAGCTCTTTTACCTTGTCAATTTGACGCAAATGGACCAATATTGTTTTGACGTTAACGTCGAAAGCTGCTGCTAATTCAGCCGTAGATTGTGTATTATCAGCTTCCACAATCGCCTTTAATTCGTCATTGTCGACCAAAGTCTTCGGACGACCGCGAGGTTCATTTTTCAGGTCGAAATTCCCAGAACGGAAGCGAGCAAACCAATAACAGGTGGTGCGTTGGTTTGTAGTGTTAGCTCCGTAAACGTCGTTGATGTTGCGTGCCGTTTGTGCCGCGTTGCTGCCACGACGGTACTCATATTCCATAATTACTCGAATTTTTAACGTATCCATGATGACAAAAAAGATTGAAATGCGATGAAAATGTAACACTAATCAATAAACAAATGACTACTTTTGGAAAAATAATTCCATGTTTTTAAAATAAAATTAATTTGAAATTAGAATTCTTAGCCAAACCAAAATTATTTTGATTTGAAATGGCCAGTACTGCAGAACGGCAATTTCATAGGTAAAGACCTATTATTATAAAGAGCTAGTTTGTGAATTTGTGACGTTGTGAGTTTGTGAAGTTGTAGGGGGTAATCTCAGGAACTACTGGTCCGATTTGAAAAATTCTTTCAGTGTTATATAGCTCATTTATCGAGGAAGGTTATAGGCAATATATCATCACGCGAAGACCAATAAGAGCGGAGCAACAATAAATATTGTTTCAAAATCGGGTTTTTTTTCCTCTTGAGAACTTCCGCTGTGTGTTAGCGTTAGCCCAAAGTAACTATTCCACGCGAACGAAGTCGCGGGCAGAGGCAAGTAGAAAATAAAAGGAAAGCTAAAGCAACTTATGAAGTAATGAAGAATAAAGTTATATATTTTTATGAAGATGACTCTAATACGAAGTTATGTGCGCCAACGCTCTTGTTTTAGAAAAAAGGTTGTAATATGATAGTCTGATTATATTATGTTAAGAACAATGTTTAATTAAAGTTGACTTTATTAGTTTTATTGATTTTATTAGGTATACTAGCTGTGCCCCGCGGCTCCGCACGCGTATTTTTAAATGTATTAAAGAAATGTAAAATTGTAAGTAGGTGTGTACATTACAGAAATGTTTTTTCAAAAACATTTGTAACTACGACATGCACACCATCTACTGTAACATGTAACGTGTACATTAGATATGTGAATACTAATAGTATTTCGAATGGGATGGGATTTATCATCAGCAACATACCTGGAACTTCAACCTACTATATACCACACTCAGTGCTCACTAACACTATATAAGAAAGTAATGAAAATTTTAAGCTATACATTATCGAACAATATGTCTTAAATCTTTTATTATATAGATATAATATGCTCATATTGTTGGTATACTTAAGTTATTCTTATACGTCGCTATAATCACTAAGTTATGTAGACGCAAACGCGGTAAATAAAACAATATGGCCGCCAAAATGGCCAAAAAGATGATATAATTCATATTGCATACAAATATATGACTTTCAATTATGTATATTTATTCTTGGAGTCTAGTAAAGCACACGACTCACGCGGTTGTAACATATTTTTGATCAATTTCACATGGACGAATACACAGGTAGCAGTGCATCACTCATTAACATTCATAAAAAAATTCATACAACCGAACATAGTAACCTCCTCCTTTTTCGAAGTCGGTTAAAAACAAAGTCCTCTGGTCTGTCTGTTTATCTGTTCGCGATAAAGTCGAAAACTACAGATCGGATTTTCATGCCGTTTTCACCAGTAGTTAGAATGATTCATGGGGAAGGTTTAAGTATAATTTCTCAAGGTTTTCTTTTTATTATCGGGGCGGGACAACGTCTTCCGAGCTCGCTAGTTATCTGTCCGTAAAAGTCCCGTGAAAGTCGATCCAACCGATTAGGAGATAGTAGAATATTGCGGACGAAGTCTTGAGTAACAAAATAAAATAGTCTAAGTTACTTCTTATAAGGTGAGTTATCTGCTAGTGAAAGCCCCGTGAAAATCAGTTCAAGCATTACGGATATTGTACTGCGGCCGAAGGCGAATAAAAAAACCTAAATTACTTTTTATGAGGTTTGCTATCTACCAGTGAACACCCCGTGAATATCGGTCCAACCATTTTGGAAATAGCAATGCGGACGAAGCCGCGGACAAATAAAGTACAATATTTCAACCACTATAATTTCGGCTATTTGCCAGTAAAATTCCCGTTAAAATAGGCCCAGCCGTTTTGGAGATTACCCGGAACAAACAAACAAACAGACAAAATAAAATAATATAAAAATATAGACAAAATATCAAATAAATTTTTTTGGTCATTTGTAGCCATTCATCAAAAAGTTGTCATTTTAATTGTACATACACAAACATTATTTTTATAATACGTAATAGATAACAAATTTTGAATAGGAAAACAAAATAAACTTTGAAAATGTTTGGGATAGAAACTTACCACGTTACCATGGCAACGTATATAATATTAACGCTAACGATATCTCTCAAAATGAAAAAAGTGCCCGATTTTGAAACATTCTTTATTGGTGCTCCGCTCCTATTGATCTTTGCGTGATGATATATAGCCTAAAGCCTGCCTCGATAAATGAGCTATCTAAAACCGAAAGGTTTTCTCAAATCGGACTGGTAGTTCCTGAGATCATAGCGTTCAACCAAACAAACTCTTCAGCTTTATATATTAGTATAGATTATTGTGTCAAATTCTGAAATTAATATATATCCTGGTCCTGATGTATCTCCTATGATGAATACTCACAAATCGAATTTGAAGATTCGTTCTCGGGTAAACATTTCTATGGGATTTAATTCCCTACAAAACGAAAACCATCTTATCGATTACTAGCGGGCCCGGCAGAGGCTGTCCGGCCCTGACTATAAAAAAACCCTTGACAAATTATATACCAAAACGTTCCTCATGAATCACTTTATCCACTGCTGAAAACCGCTTTAAAATCCGTTCAGTAGTTTTTGAGTTTATCGCGAACAGACAGACAGACAGACGCGGTAAGGGACTTTGTTTTATACTATGTAATGATGATATTTACTAAGTTATGGAAAATAAAAAGTGTATTAAACCATGTTATTTTAATAAGAAATATTAGTAAGAGGGCACGAGCTGTTTATTTAGATTTTAAGTCTAGAGGTATCAAATTTAGTCTTAGTTACGTACAACTTGCTTTTGTAACTACGTCATAAATTCATGAACGAAAACAATCGCCAAAATAACATATTACAAAATATTTTCTTGGAAATTAAAAGGGCTTTCGCGCGAGTATAATCGTAGGTCTACAGAGACAACGGGAATGTGCGGATTGGGAACTGTAATGAATATAAGATAAACCAGAAGACATACTACTATTCAACGTAAAGTGGCAACAACCTCCTGTAAGGCTCCTTGCTACATAGTCTAATAGTCCGTTTTTTTATCTTTTGTGAAAAACATACGTGTGTTGACATCAGAAGCGCACAAGCTTGCACGCGTGATTCGAACTAGAAACCGCACGTTCATTCCCTTAGTCGTTGTTGAAGATGCGAATTATTACTATTTTTACTTAGCACGCTAAATGCGAAATGCTAATCTTATTTTGTACGCAATAAACGTTGCTATAATTATAACGATCTAAAAAATCGTGAATTTAATATTCCCAGTACGACGTGAAATAATAAACGGCGAGCGACATAAAACAAAAATTAACGATTAGCGATATGATTACAAAACATATAGATTTAACTAGCGGGCCTGGAGGACAATGTTCCGCCCTGATAATAAAAAAAACCTTGACATATTATATACCTAAACCTTCCTCATGAATCACTATATCTACTGGTGAAAACCGCATGAAAATCCGTTCGGTAGTTTTTGAGTTTATCGCGAACAGACAGACAGACAGACGCGGTAGGGGACTTTGTTTTGTATTATGTAATGATGATAGATATCTGCAAATTAATTAATGCACTCAATCCAATATTCATACTGTTTACATCAAGTCTTCAAAGATATCATTACCCATTATCGTTTCAGATAACAATTCCAAAGCGTAAACATAAACAATATTCTGCTAAATTTCATACCATATCGAATAAATGTGATTTATCTCATTGTCACTGAACAAAATATAATAACCATAAATGCTTTAAGATAAAATCGCAATTTTTAAATAAGTATCGTACTGAATGAATGCTATTTATTATATGCCAAATTGACAAAAAAGCGGCACGGCCGTACTATCCTATTCTCGAAGCAATTCAG
Source organism: Antheraea yamamai (assembly GCA_036509395.1). NCBI lineage: Eukaryota > Metazoa > Arthropoda > Insecta > Lepidoptera > Saturniidae > Antheraea > Antheraea yamamai. The sequence continues at coordinate 13,219,274 of AP028424.1, forward strand.
GCCATTTTCGCCCACCTATAACTTCGCTGTGGTTAACACTAGAAGCCTGAATTCAGGAAACAAGCGGGTATTGTATAAACACGCTATATTCTAAATTTCATTCATTTCAACTAGTACTTTAAGAATTATAACTAGTCAAAATTCTCAATTTTGTCACTCACTCAAAGAAACTTCTAGAAGACAAAGAAGATCAAAATTTAGAGTACGATTAGTGTTTAGTGTATAAATCAAGGAGAAACTAAAATATTTTGTAATTTCGGTCCAGTTTTTTCTAGATACACCAACTGTATAAATAGCTTTGTAATCTCATATAAATATATAGGATTACAAAGTTACATTTGCAATTTAATCAATCAGTGTACCTGTATGTATAATATAATGGAATAATAGGTGTAGATACGTTGTTTGTATTCAAGAAGTGGAAGGTAACGAAAAGGAGAAAAAGTAGCACTATCTACAAAAAGAAGTGAAATACCATCAAAAAAAAAAACTTGTAAAAAAAAACAAGTCTCGCAAGTCAGTTATTTAAACCATAAAAGATTTTTAATATCGATATGGTCACTATAAGATGTTGTTAGGTTAGTTAATTACGTAATAACTTAAGACAGAAGGTGCATTAAGTAGGGACTACTTTGTAAAGTAACCGACTTGGTATTTATTACATGGATCTCACAACTTTTTACGGTAGAAGAACTGACTGACGAGTCTTAGTTTTTTTTACCAGTTTTGTTTTTGATGGCATATAGTATTTAGCAGCTAAACGAAATATAATTGATATACCCCTAAAATCGTATTTCGCAGTAATCGCTGTAATCGCAGGAATCTCGTTATAAAAACGATTTTAAACCAATTAAATACATTCCATGTAGTTAGTTTTCGTTCACGAATTTGACAAATGATTATTTTCAACCAATCACAGTATCTCATTTGTTTCCATTTACTAAGTTGTAAAAATCACTACATATTATAAAACAAACTCCTCTGCCACGTCTGTCTGTCTGTCTGTTCGCGATAAACTCAAAAACTACTGAACGGATTTTCATGCGGTTTTAACCAGTAGATAAATTCATTCATGAGGAAGGTTTAGGTATATAAATTGTCAATGGTTTTTTTTAGTATCAGGGCGGGTAACGTCCGCCGGGTCCGCTATTATTAATATAATATGTAAATTTCAAAATGTGACATTTATACAGGAAATAAATTAACTTATTCTTAATTACGAAAGTTTCACATTTGTTGGATAGATTACGCTTACGAGAATTATTTATTTTTATAACATCGATAATTTTAATATTTTTTTTAATACGTTATAATTATACCAGGTGTATTGTTTCTACAATTATAATGAATAAAATGACTTCTAAAATTTACGAACGAATTGCTAATTAATATAATAACCCTCTAATCATTGATTACATTTAGACGCACGATTTTTCTTTCGCGAAAGTGCTTTCGCACGGAAAGAAACGTGCGTGTAAATGTAGCCAACTATTTGACTTCATTTTGTTAATATTCGGCATAATTTCAATATAAACATAACGATTATCATATCATCATATAAATTAACAATAACTTAAAACTATAATACACTAGAACATTCTTTTTACTTAGTAATTTATAGTTTACACCTGGTGCTTTAGAAACAGTAATCAATTATTCACTTGCTTTTCGTGTCCTAGTTTCCGATAACTTACATGTGCAATATAGAAAATATGATTGTGGCATACTTCCGAAGAGGTTACATATTAATTAGGCATGCGCGAAACTATTTCTGGATTTAGTCAATAGGATCAAACCGAAGTTGTTGCTACATATGATTTTTACAAATGACGAGAATTAGTAGTCAAATAAGCATCTTTATATATGAAAATATATATAGAATTAACAAAAACAATGCCTAATTAATATCGCTCGTATAGATCTGATAATATCGCGAACTTAGAGACTTAAGAAACAGAATCAAGTGAGATTGTTTTTTTGGAATTTTGTCAAAAAAATATTAGACCTGTCTGCTACTAATAACTTTAGATCATACGTTTTTAAGCAGTGATCTCAGTATTTCATTTGTTTGAAACTTTACTGCATTAAATAGCAACCTACTCAATACCATACGCATTAATATGCGGTTTTCCTTTTATATCGTAAGCGTAGCAAGAAATTCATATTTTGTTCCTGTAAACATATTGAATAGCTGTGACCGCCTTACACATTAGCCGTTATAATTTTTAGAAGGAAATAAAATTAAAAGAAAAGCCATATTTCTACGTAATGAATGTTGAATGAGCAATATTCGTATATAATTTTCAATAATAAACAAGTTCCAAAGTAATACATAGTCAGGTTTATACATATATAATATATTTTTACAGAACAGGGTTTAGGATTAAAGGTATAGATTGTAGTAACACCTACAGGGTCAGAGGTATAGTATAGGAGATATATTAATTATAGAATTATAGTTCACAACATTTATGTACCTTGAACCATGATGTCGTAAACCGAGAGCGTGCGCGTACAGTCTTGCGCTTGCGCTTGCGCTAGAACAAAATTAAATATTTTTTATAAAACCATTCTCTAACCCTCTAACCATATTCAAATAAACACGTTGACTGCGGCTTACATTGAATACGAATTCAAATCAAATAACATTTTTTTTTTAAATACATACGGCCGAACATAGTAACATCCTCATTTTTCGAAGTCGGTTAATGAGCAAAAATTATACAAATTTTCAAAATTTTATAACATTGCAACAGTCAACGTATTTTGCATCTAAAGGAATTAGAAAAAGGCATTGTAGATGATACATAAAAAATATATCTATTCTATGTAATGTACTATATTACTTTTAGTATAACATTACTTGCTGAAACAGTAGGTTTTATAGATAATCAAACTATCGGATATTTGCGGGGTGGTAGGGTGTATGTACCCGACTGGATCGCGACCACCGTATACCAGGTGGAACACCCGCTATAGTGGCACGTTTGGGCGTGTCGCGTTCCGGGATCAGCCGGCGTATATCCAGCAACCGGGGGGGGTAGCAAATGAAAACAGCTTTCATGTACCAAAATGCACTATTCTCGAAAATTCTTTATGTAATTACAAAGCAGGCATTCATATTCATATATTATTTTATATGTAAAAGATATGTTTAAATTATATGTAGTTATTACTGTACTATGATTACAATTTATTTATAACTCAACTTGCATTACTTATAACCATTTTTTTTCCACATTACCGCTAGTTAACTGAAAGAAAAAGCTCACAAGTATATGAAACAATGATGGTATGAGTAACGCAGGTAATAAATTTTATTTATTTCAGGTTAAGAGAAATACTAAGCTGTATTTCTACTTGTAATAATAATTTATTAAAACATTATCTATGCCTGTCATTTTTCAACATAAAAAAACTTGCAAATGCGTATAGTATGTCTCAGAAAATACAATACCTTTAAAAGAAAGGACACATCAAACACGGAAGCATTTAGGTCTACAGATGGTTACATTAAGCGACTCGTACTGTTAGGCATGTGGCAGGGTCACCAAGTTAGTTAAGATATATTTTAAAAGCGAAAGGATAATAGAATTATTTTTCAATGCAAGCTATTTATTAATAAATAATTCTATGATGTTAACTAACTATCATCGATAAAAGTTCAAATTAGAGATAATACTTAAAAAATTAATAGATTGGCTGCGAAAGCTTTATGCCTATATTAACCTAACGTCCGCGTATTTAGACTATACGCGAAATATATTCTATATGGGTTATATCAGGCTGAAAATATTTTCCCATCGGTATTTTTTTTTTCTTTCAATATAAACATATACATATATCCAATCACACAAACTTTACCACTTTATAATGGTAGTGTAAATAGATATATTAATACACTATAAAACAATCTTAATAATCAAAATGTTAACTTTTAGCAACCAACGTTAACAAAGTGGAAGTTTTCGTAAAACTATACTAAACTAAACTGGATATAATATACTGCGTATAAATTTTTTTTCCAGTATCCTTGTGTAGAGAATCTCTTTTCTCTGTTTTTTTTTTTGATACATTAGATTTTTTTGAAGTAAAAACTTCTTTATCGTTGTTAAGCGAAACTTATGGGTTCCCATCACCGATGACCTCGACATGGTTGTGACGTATTGGCTTATGCTATACATTGTATATACTCGACTGCATCTATGTGCTTAAATATTTTTTGAATTGGTAAAATCTTGTGATTTCGCGCCATCGACCGTCATCGATACCATCGACATATTCGTGACGTATTGTGCTTGTCTAACTAACGACGTGTAGTATAGCGGTACATGTAAAATTGATATTTTGTATTGAGTTTGTGCTGCCCATTATAATTTTAATTAATTAGTAAATTGTTTAAATTTATAGCGTATATAATTATTACGGCCCCGTAAACATTTATTTTATCGTCTAAAAAAGTGTCAGACCAAAAAATAACCCTTAATATTTATAATAAATCTCGCCCTTAAGACGTTACATTTCCTATTTAAATTAAATGGGATTTTGTAACATTTTACTTTTGTAACAATTATTTTACATTTTCTTCGACGAAATGGCTTAGTGCCCGCGCGCACGCGCACTTATGGTTTTTCAGCAAATTTTGTAACATGCAATTGTTTGAAAGCGAGCACACTGCGGATAATATTCCGAATTGGAATTAAATACGGTCGGTGCGGAAAAGAAACCGCAAATTATCGGAGTAATGCTCGAACTACGGAGTAGGAACGTGTTTTAGATAATAAGAAGGTTGTGTCTTGTCTTTTTGTGCGTTTCCTTATTTTTTTCTAAACTACATAACAGATTTTGAAAGTTTTCACAATCATTTAGACAATTTTGTTCGGAAGGATTTATGTATAAAACATGTATAGAATATATAATTATATGAAGTAGAGAAAAATCTACGTATTCTTATGTAGTCGTGAGTTGAGTTTTGGAGCGCTCTCATTGATAACGGTGGGTAAACCTTATACATATAAATAATATTGTTGCTACGGTATTGTGCATCTTAAGAATACCTACAATAATAATATTGAATGTCTCTATTAAGAATCACTCAGTAATTAGTATTTTTTACATCTGCGAAGCCAGAGCGCGTTACTAGCTCTAAGTGTAAATACGAAGAGTAAAACGTGTAGACCAAGAGCCCGTGAATGCCGCCATGCTTTCCTTAGTTGATAGAAGCTAAGAGTTTTTCAGCGCATGCTTCTGATATAGGTAGAAACGATGAGCTAGTATAAAATTTAGGTCATCGTGACTTTGGCAGGTAACAAAGGTGCCAATGGTGTATAAAATATCAACTACAATTTAGCAAATAATATAGTGTAAGTTTATATATTTTTTTGGAATAATATTAGAAATCACGACATTCATTGACAGATATTTGATATCGTGGCCAACCTCTGCCAAATATCCGTAAATTTTAATAAGTTTACAACTTGTACTTACGTTATAGTATCAAACCTGAATTTTAACATGGTACTTCGGTAACTATTAGAAGATGTTTCCTCAGTTTCCTCAGACAGTTTCGACAGTTCCAACCTCTCGGTAGACAAACATACAGGGTAGCGATAGACGCGAGCGCGAGGCAATATATATCCAAGTAGATGGAAGTGAATAGTGAGTTAGGTCCTTTGCAGCGCTTCATTGCATATATTTCGGTTACTCGGTGGATATATTATGGGAGATATTCATTTGTGTTATTTGCAAAAAAATAATAGCAAAATAATATTGTTTTCTCAAGAGACATTAAAAAAATGTAAAAGCGTTATAAAATAATAAATATCAATATAAAATAACGAAGCTATGGCATTCACTGGCTCTTAGAGTATTCCGGAAATTTTACCGCAGTGCGCGTACCTTCTATTGCGGAATTTTTCTCGGTGCGCTTTTTATTTCGCACCGCAATTAGTGCGCGCGTCCCCAGCAGTTACAGCATTGAGCCATACACATTTTTATAGGAAATTGAACGCCCTACAAAAAAGCTCTCATAGTTTTTCTATAAAAAAAATCAAATTAGTAAATAACGGGCACCCTAATAATTATTGCACGGAGTGTCAATAAATTTTAAAAATTAATAATTTCAAAATAGAAATATAAAAATTTAAACAATTCAAACAATAGTTGATTAATTCCAAACGGCACACAGTTATTCCATTGTTTTGAGTTTATACTTTTGTCAGCAGACCTCAAGATTATTTTTCATTTTAAGATATGTTATATCTTCTTGCTTTCTGATATAAGGTCAGAGCAATTAGACAAGTTGCGACTTAGTGCTGATTACTTGAGATCCCGCCCCTTCAATGGATTTAGTTTCGAACTTTCTAGATATATCAATTTTAGTTATCCAGGTAATGGATAGAACGACTGGCAAGCAGATAATGGTCTGTTTTATAATTTACTAGCGGGCCCGGCAGACGTTGTCCCACCCTGATTATAAAAAAAAATCCTTGACAAATTATATACTAAAACGTACCTCATGAATCACCCTATCTACTGGTGAAAACCGCATGAAAATCCGTTCGCTAGTTTTTGAGTTTATCGCGAACAGACAGACAGACGCGGTAGGGGACTTTGTTTTATACTATGTAATGATGATATACTGTTATAATAGAATATGTTTTTTGGTAAAATTGTCTCTTCGATAGCACTTGTCTCCATGTTTACATGTATTATATAGATTACTGTTACGTAGTCTATAACATGATTTATTATTCTACTACTTACGATTTATTACTTATTTAGTCTGTTTCTTTATATACACTACTTATAAACAGTATTATTACACAATATTTTTCCTTACTCGATTATTGCTATTATTTCTCTTCTTCCACTTCTTTGTTGGCATTCTAATACTATTAGTGGGTTGAACATTTGTTAGTATAGGTACTATATATATATATTGTTTTAATCATCATAAACAGCGCAAAATTCTTATTCTGCTTTTTCCCCTTTTCCTTGAAACAGTGTGGCCACGTACTCACAGATGATTCGCAAAATCTGATTTTAAAATATTTTCCCGGTGATCTTATATATATTATTTATTTACTATTATATATACTACTATATATTATATATACTACTATATATTATATATACTAATTTACTATTATATATATTTATTATTAATATATATTATTGCGTTTAAAAGAGTTTTGCCATTGTTTGGTATTTCCTCAGTCCAGCTTCTAATTCATGTCAGACCATTTTATGTTTTGCTTAATTTTATACGAATTCAGTTTGACATCGATCGCGTTCTGGTCCAGTTTTAAAGCCCAAAAATGTTTCCTGGACCAATTCATTAGTTTCTATTACATCACATTGCGCTTCATCCCAAACGAGTTTGGTTACTCTGTCACACTTCCAAGGTGCCATACCTTAATAAGGTTGTCCTTATTTTGATATAATTCGAACTTATGTCCGAGGTAAAGCTAACTATTATTTTGAGCGCCACGCCATGTCCTCAGAGTCAAATATGTATATTCAGTGTGTGATCATCAACTGAATAGTAACCCAGTACCACGTTGCATGTCATAGAACAAAATCGTTCATAAAGCAATATCCAGTATCCAACGCACAATAAAATAAGATATGAAAAGTATATTGGCAATGGCAATATTGGCAATAATCTAATTCAACGATATCTAAAGTGGGTTCCGCAGAACTGAAGTGCTCTGAGAGAATCAGCGTTCCGCAATACAGTTATATTTTACATTTTATAGTTGATTTATTTTAACTTTTAGTAAAATTATATTACATTCCACTATTACAAATAACACATCTTTCAGATTGACGTTGAGAAGGTTTAAAGGTATAGAAACTGTTGCTCTCAATAATAAAGCAACAATAGTGATATCAAACTGTAATCGTCGTACCACAAAGTAACAATGATATAGGTATAAAAAGTAGTTAATACCGAGTTACTAGTGTTGCCCAAAATCGGTCTTAGTCTTGTTCTTGCATTTTCGCAGTTAAATCGAAGTAAGATTTGTACATTGTTGTTTGTGTATTGTTTCAATACCAACAGTCTGTCATTATAAACAAATACATTTTAAAGCAGATAATATGCATCTTAAGCAAGATGTTCCAAGTCCCGAATCCAAATAAACAACATTAAATGGCAACCAGACCGTACCAACTTTACTGTAGCTATAATATATTACACTAACATATTACAACTAACAATTTTAATGAATAAATTTATACAAACAAATGTTTCGAAGAATATAGTTTATTTATCAAAGTTAAAAACGAACACAATAGATCTAGTGTAGTAATAATTTATGATACGTGATGTTTTGATTCAAAATCGGACAGACGGCGATGATTTTATATTTAATAATTTATTGACAAAGACTCCGCTTTATTAGAAGACTGTGTGATAAGTGTATCACAGCATTGACTGTGCTGTTTGATCGCCGCCGCTCTTACGTCAAAGTTCGCCAACGTTCCAAAGAATAAAATAAGTTTACAGCAGCTCTGCATGGATACGAATACAGATTGTGTTGCCCTCATAAGGAATGTTGTAGTCATAAGAATAGATAGATACAGTGGAATCTTTATAACTCGAACCTCGATAAGTCGTAATCCTCAGTAAGTCGAAAAAAATGCCATTCCCTTCCACTGAAAGCTTAAATACACGACATCTCGAATTGTTTTGACTTTGAAGCTCGAACAAAGTGCTTTATACCCTGCGAGGTATCTAAAAGACATGTTTATATACACTATAACTGAAATTTCAAAAGGGAGACTTCGTAAAGTGCATTTAGTAAAATGTAATGACGCCTTATTTAGAATTCCTCGAAATCATAACAATAAAATACAAAAAGAATGTTCGAGGCTTCTAATCCATTGTTTGGGCCTTGTACACCTGCAACGAATGACTACATTAGAAGCCAGAGCAGCAATCGACAAACTACGAACTAACGTTGAAAGATGCGAGGATCACGATTTCAGTTGATTGTTTAAACTTGAAGAAGTAATTCATAAAAAATCCATAAATTGCTTAAATTAGAAGAATATAACAAACCTCTTTTAGTTATTTTTACAGTCTACTATTATGTCATTTATTTTAATATGTATATAAATATACGAGTATACCATAAAGCTTAAGACGAGTTGTTATTTAAATTGGATTCTATCGGTTTTATCACAAAAACAAAATGAACACGAATTTTGCTAAGCAGTAGCTAAAATTGGAAACCTAGTTAAACACAATATATTTGAAATACTTTATTACAATATGTCTAAGCAGTCTCTAGCCAAGCATCTGGTGTAAGTTTTTTTATGCTAGCAACTCTGAATAGCATTCGTTCAATTCAATCTCATCATTCAAAAACGTTCCATTACATACATATATGTTGCGAACAATTTCAATTCATGAATAATATTTTTATTCAGATCTTCATTAAGAAAATTTACATATTTTAAGTTAAATTGGTTATCATTAATGTCACAGTTAAATTAAAAGAAAATGGTAGAAATGGTTAAGAAAAAATATATTACGTCAAAGTGCGTGAGGTAAAATTATACTTATATACATTATACTGTTATAATGTCAGATTAATAAATTGCTAAATACATCATCAAATGTCAATAGTGGCATATAGTAGTAGTTATGATTTCCTTCTGAATCTCTACAATTGTGTAATTTATTTATTTCTTCCAAATCAATTATACCCAGGAAGTTCATAACTTATTATGAAACGTCTTTCGCCGGTAAATAGAAATACAATAAATCACAACAACAAAAAAAGAACTGTCAACTTAGACAAGTGTTAGACGATATTACATTTAAATGATGTCCGTCTGTAAACAAGGGTAAGATACTCTTTTGTAATCGAACTTTTTTAAAGCAAGTATTCAACACGTATGTAACTTGTTTGTAATAATACGGTACAAGTCTAAAAATATTTTAGACATCCCACCTTTCTAAGTCGGAGTTTTAGCAGTTAAATTCTTTGTATCTCGAAATATTTGTTTGGTCGAAGACTTATTAACTCGTTTTTTTTGCATTTCTCTTGATATTCGAGTTATAAAGATTCTGCTGTATTATAATAATTGATTGTGGAAATCCTAACTAACATTACAATGCTAATGTGAGTTTCTTTGTTTCTTACGCTTTTACGTCTTAGCTTCTAAACCGATCATCATGAAATTTTGAACACAAAGAAAACAGTACTACTCTCGAGAAATAGTTCAAATGTACATTAATGCGAGTGAAGCTAGTAATCATACACAATATTACTATACCTTTATATTGAACTATATTAACATTTACTATGTATCAACTCATATCGTACACTATGTAGGTACATACATGATAAGGACGTAGCCCGGCGGCGGCGTTTTTGTGCTGCCGGGCCAAACGATGGGGCGGCACTATGAAGTCTGCAGAGATCTCGTGTCGCCCCAACTATAGCGACGGATGTACACCGTGGGGTTTTAGTCCGTGCGATTCGGACATAACCCACTCTCTCCCCCAATAGGAAGGATATCCATTAGGGATTTCCCCACGTTAAAAAAAGGTACATACAGTATAAGTACAGCAGGCAACCTACCTAAGTTTAATTTAATAATTAAAATAGGTTAATTCCAACCATAAAAGAAGAACGTAATACAGACACGTAGTTAACATTTTATTGTTAAGCACACAATAGTTGGTGATACTTTTGCTGTTTAATCTTCCGAAGAATCATTAAATTTATCAAAGAATGCTCAACTTTCCTTTATTTATCATTCGGCGTGTGCATAGAAGGACATTTATATTTCACTTTAATTAATTGCTAGATGAACTTCCCTTCGAATCTAACGAACAATAATTGTTCTCAGATTAATAATGCATATTAATTGTATACTTAGATAGTTATTCTATAACTACAAGATGAGTTTATATAATTTGGTTGGACCTTACTAGTTTACTATTTCAATATAAGCTCAAAACATATCTGCCGATCTGCATACATATGTTAACTATCTATTGCATTGTTTTACGATCTAACCTACGTTGGGTTAGTTTAATAAATATCAACAGGGTAATAGGTAGTTGCAAGACTTACAAGATTTTTGCAGCAAGAGCAAGACCACGATTGAGAGCGTAATACTAAGACGAGGTGTATTAACGCAAGATCAATACCAAGAGTAAGCCAAATCTCATCTTGTTCTAGATTAGGGCAACATTTCGAGTTACCTTTAAGAAAATCCATACAGGACATAAGTCTATCACATTTGCCAAAGTCACTGTTACTTTTACGAATGCTTGCTCATGACTTATTTCACATGCCTTCGAGGCATAACGTTTGAGATAATGTATATAGTTAGCTCTTTAATATGGCAGCAATAATATAATACTATGGCTGAAAAGAAATATTTCCATTGATTTCTTATTGAAAATATTAAAATTTCGGGTATTATATGCAAAGCTCTTTTAGCCAAATCAAGATACAGGTAAATCTGCCTTGTTTTTTAACGATTTTTAAAGCTATGTTTTCTGAAATAACGGCATTGTTTCCGACAACTTAATCTAAGGGAATCCGCGGGCAAATTAACGTAAAGAAATCATAGATAGACCCGCTTGACCGAAAACAATAATGTGATTTCTTCGTTTTTTTCTATCAATGTTGTTAGTACAGTTATTAGTAATACACTACATTGTCTATTAAGGAGAAATCAAACGTTAATAATCAGTTTTATTACAAAATCATGTTTAAAGTTGCTTAGAGACCCATCATAAACCGTTGCATATAGACTGGTCAATTATTTTATAACGATGTTAAACCTATAATTTATTTAGCTTAAAAAAATGTTTTATTAAATGTAACCTGGTCAGGTAAAGAGTGACCATTTAGTAAACAAAACCGTACACAAGAGATAGTAAGAAAACACTCCTGATCTGTACAAATGAGAAACATTACTATTAAGTCATTTCTATTTCAATTATAATATCAAATTGCGCTTAGATAACAAAATATATTAAGTATGAGCAAGGCAATGGGATGGCATTGTAGTCACAATACTTTAACTATTATGGCGAGTTACGAAGTTATTCAATTAATATTGTCGGGTATCATTTTGTGCAGCCAGAACGTATTTATAGCTCCCGACTAGATTGCTTTCTAAGCTAATAAGTACAAAAGCCTCATATCATACAATGATACGAACACAAATGCAGAAATCGAGTCCGCGGAGAGACAAAGTTTCATACCAACGTGAAACTATATACATATGTGTATTGCTTGTTCCAGGTCATACGCCAAAATGAGTTAGTGCGAAAACTTTATTCATGTTGATACTATTAACAATACAACAACAGTGCATACCTTTCCTTATTTCGTCATTGTTTAGACTAAATAATGCGATAGACCGTGTTAGAATGTCACTTTGTAAGGATAGAAAAAAGCTCGGTAAGATTTACTACAATAAGTATGAATTATTTCGATTCATATATTTGAAAGAGTGTAAAGTAGATGAAATTTGAATATGGATAGTAAACGTGATTCAATTTTTTTTTATTTAACCTTTTTACATTATTATTAAGAAATGAAATACTACTTCTATGTCTCTAACTAATTGCCAATCTCACCTCCTTTAAATATTGATTTGACATGTTATGAAATTCTGTAACCAAGATGCTTCGCTATCATTGGTAAATTGTTTAGATACTAAATTTATAAAAAATGAATGTCCGATTTTGATGAAATTATCTACACTGGAGTCTAACAGTATATGCCTTTGGGAAATTGCTAAGCTAAAAAAAAATAAATACTATCAATATTTTTTTACATTTCAGAAGAAAAATATCACTATACATTACAATTTTATTTAATTTTCAACCTATTTTAATACAACCAATATTTATGAAATTTTATGCACTCGTAATGTACGTAATTTTTGAATTGATAGGCTATAAAATAACGCTATAAATTCACTATTATTATATATATACATTACGATCCTTAAATGTGATCGCAACTTTTTGTTACGTCTTGCAGACGAAGGTTTATAAAATTAAAAACCCTCGGATTGTGATTATTTACACAACAATTGCTATTTTAATTTTGCCAAATTTTTTGTTTTTACTAAATATGTAGTACAAACGAATTTTTAAAAATATTTCCACTATAAATTTAATGAGATTTATGCTGTTACTTACTATAAATGTATATTACTATAATGATAGTTATACTTACTATAACTATAATCTATACTAATATTATAAAGCTGAAGAGTTTGTTTGTTTGTTTGTTTGTTTGGTTGAACGCTATGATCTCAGGAACTACCAATCCGATTTGAGAAAACCTTTCTGTTTTAGATAGCTCATTTATCGAGGAAGGCTTTAAGCTATATATCATCACGCTAAGACTAATAGAAACAGAGCACCAATGAAAAATGTTTCAAAATCGGGCACTTTTTTCCTTTCGAGAGAATTAGTTAGCGTTAGTGTTATATACGTTGCCATGGTAACGTGGTAAGTTTCTACCGCAAACATTATCAAAGTTTATTTTGTTTTCCTATGCAAAAAGTTTATACTACTTTTATTTCCAATTTTTTATTTGTTCTCTATTACGTATTATAAAAATAAAGTTTGTGTATGTACAATTAAAATAACAACTTTTTGATGAATGGATATGGCTACAAACGACCAAAAAAAATTTTTTTTATACTTTGTCTATATTTTTAGATTATTATATTTTCTCTGTTTGTTTGTTTGTTCCGGGTAATCTCCAAAACGGCTGGACCTATTTTACTTTTTACTGCCAGAAAGCCGAAATTATAGCGGTTGACATATTCTATTTTATTTGTCCGCGGCTTCGTCCGCATTGCTATTTCCAAAATGGTTGGACCAATTTTCACGGGATATTCACTGGTAGATTGCAGACCTCATAAAAAGTAATTTAGGTTTTTTTCAGCCGCAGTGGAATATTCAAAATGCTTGAATTAATTTTCACGGGACTTCCACTGGCAGACAACTAACTAATAAGCTATTTTATTTTAAGGTAGTGGGCTAGGCACACGTTGTCCCGCCCTGATAATAAAAAGAAAACCTTGACAAATTATACCTAAACCTTCCCCATGAACCGTTCTACCTACTGGTGAAAACGGCATGAAAATCTGTTCTGTAGTTTTTGACTTTATCGGGAACAGATAAACAGACAGATCAGAGGACTTTGTTTTACACTATGTAGTGATGAACTGTTACCTATGCATTCGTTCGTGTGAGATTGATCAAAAATAATTTGTTTACTGTAAACAAGCGCGTGAGACGTGCGCTGTACTGGACTCCAAGAATAAATGTATGTAATTTGAATTATATTATCATTTTGGTCAATTTGGCGGCCATTTTGTTTTATTTACCACGTTTGCACCTACATAACTCAGTTTTTTTTTTCTCGAACTGACTATGCCATTAGCTTTGCGGCATTTACGGCTTCATCGAACTACTATACATAACTCAGTGATTATAGCAACGTATAAGAATAACACAATTATATTGACAATATGGGCATGTTATATCTATATAATAAACAATTTAACACAAATTGTTCGATAATGTATAGTTTAAAATTTTCATTACCTACTTTCTTATATAGTGTTAGTGAGCATCGAGGGTGGTATATAGTAGGTTAAAGTTCCAGGTATGCTGCTGATGATAAATCCCATCCCATTCGATATACTATTCGTATTCACATATCTAATGTACACGTAACATAATACAGTAGATGGAGTGCGTGTCGTAATTACAAATGTTTTTGAAAAAGCATTTCTGTAATGTACACACCTAATTACAATTTTACATTTCTTTAATACATTTAAAAAAAACGCGTGCGGAGCCGCGTGAGACAGCTAGTTTATTTATAATTGTCTACCACCTACTGTCAACTAAGTACCCATCGAAGCAAACCTAACGAAACTAATCTCGATATTACGTTCAGGCACAATGTAGTTCCGGCCTTCCGGCTTAAACATAAAACTTTAATCAGACTCGTGTATAGTTCCATTGAACGTTCCTCATGATAATCATGTATTGTAACAAGACGACACTTTAACGTCGTGTAGATTCATATAAAAGTATTAAGCTTTTTAAATAACAAGAGGTAGGTATTTAATAAGACATCTGTATGCCTATGCAGCAATATATAAGTGGCTGATATCAAAGGACCTAGATACCCTCTTATAACATCATATTGGCGCTAACTGAATTTATCGAGAGAATATTGTCAATTTCTGAAAGCGCGTTCTTAAATCCCTATACGCCCGGATGCTTTAAAATGCGAAATACAACAACAACAAAGGAACCTCGAGTTAGAACTACTCGAGAACCTAGAATAAAAAAAAACGCGTTGGAAAAACGCTCACCCAAATAAGACTTTTCTGGACTTTATGACCTTATCTTTATTATTGTAACAAAACGTTAAAAATGTAAATTTTGCTTTTTATGTCAAAATTGATACTTTTGAATCCTTTTTTTATGGATAAAATATTATTTTACACATTTTAATACTCCTGACTTTAGACTCTACTATTGTAACGTAGACCACTTGAAAGTTTGTAATCTAATGAAAATGCATTTAACCGATTTCAAAAAAGGAGGTTATATTTTCAGATATATATATATATATATATATATATATATTTTTTTATTTGTTATATATATATATACTAGCGGGCCCAGCAGACGTTGTCCCACCCTGATTATAAAAAAATCCTTAACAAATTACATACCAAAACCTTCCTCATGAATCACTTTAACCACTGGTGAAAACCACATGTAAATCCGTTCAGTAGTTTTTGGGTTTATCGCGAACAGACAGACAGTCGCGGTAGGGGACTTTGTTTTATACTATGTAATGATATATACATAATATATACTGTATTGACATATATATTGTATGTAAGTTAATGGATATCTTCGTTAATTGTGAGTCGATTTTTTTATTTGCATTTGTTACACTCAGATGATGGAGTGATGGAAATGGCAGACACCGGCTTGTGTTTGTTAGCATATATCTCGTTTTGACAAGGACTTCAATCTGAAGTTTTGACTGTTATTTAAAAAGCCACAGCCAAAAACAAAACAGAAGAGGAAGCGTGGCGGAAGAAATAATAGCTTAAAGTTGTAAGGCCGCTGAACGTTACTTATTTTATATCCTATATATATAAGCCCGACATTTGTTTTATACTAAAGACAAAAAAAAACGAAAATTAAAGCGACTGTTACAACAAAACACACTAGAGAAACAAGAAGGCACCAAAAAACGAAAAATAACAAAATTATTACATTACATGAAATTAAAAATATTAGTATATACGGTACCAAATAATCTATATGAAGGCGACGCCGACTCAAAATTTATAGCATCTCCGTTAAATGGTCAGGCCAACTCGCGTTCCGCAATATGTATTTGAACAGTTTCAATACATCAGTTCATATTATAAAACAAAGACCTCTGCCGCGTCTGTCTGTCTGTTCGCGAGAAACTCAAAAACTACTGAACGAATTTTTATACCACCATTAGATAGAGTGATTCATGAGGAAGGTTGAGGTATACAATGTTGTCAAGGTTTTGTGTAACTTTGTTGAGAAATAATGATAATTGTTGGAAGGGTCGGAATAGGTCTAGCCGACTGGGAACTTTCATCGAAAATACGTTAGTTACCATAAGCACTTCATGCAATTGATTATTACTAGTGGGCGCCCAGTGGTCGACATTCGACCATAGTGAATTGAATTTTTAAAGTTTGAGCTTTATTAGGGTTCTTTTATCAAAGGGTATTATAACCTCTATAATCAAAGGCTTTCATCATGCCTACTCAATTATTTGCCACTTTTTTTCAATTATATAAACATAAAAAAAATTGATGTCTAAATGAAAATTGAAATTAATTATAAATTTGAAACAAAAAACAGGCGGTTACATAAGGTGGTAAGGCTCTTAAATACTAAGTAAACATAACTTTACGAAAATAAAAAAAAATTATCGGACCCCCTCATGACACAATTTTCAATTCATTTTACACGACACCATGGGCGCGTGGTATTTCTGGGTGATATTGAATTAAATATGGTCTATACATTATGAGGAATAGTGATATGCCCAGTATCATCATTTGGAAAAGTAATGGATACACAATAGAATCAAATTATGAATCCAAAACCAAGATGTTTATAATACTACCATTAACTTTTGAAAATGAATTCATTTTTGTTCATAATTCATCATCAACTGTACTAAATATAATTGCTACATCAAGTTGAACTGCATCATTGTAACCGCGGAGATATAAGTCATGGATTACTTTCATGACCAAACAAATTTTCTTATTTTGATTTTACAAAGTATTTTTCGCTCATTTTTTATTAAATCATCATTTGAAGTGAGTACACCATAAAGAAATACTAAACATTAAAATATTGACATTGACTTTGGAAATATTGCTTTACTCTGCTCACTGAATTTGGCCCCACTCTTTTTGATTTTTGGATTTTTTTTATTTTTGATTATTTGTTCGTCGTTTGTTCGTTAATGTTCGTATGTAAAAATTGTTTGTTTGTTTGTCGGTTAGGTTAGGTTAGACTTGCGAAAAAGGATAACGCGAGCCGGCCGCGGCAGCGGTCGGCGAGCGCGTTGTATTGCATACGAAAGTATCCACTTATTATTAATTTTAAGTGTTGGTTAGGTTAGGTTAGACTTGCGAAAAAGGATAACGCGAGCCGGCCGAGGTGCATTGAGTACAAAATAGGAAAAGACGAACAAACAATTTTTACATTCGAACATTAACGAACAAACGACGAACAAATAATTAAAAATAAAAAAAATGCAAAAATCAAAAAGAGTAGGGCCAAATTCAGTGAGCCGCTTTACTCTTATGGCAACATGAAGCAAAGTGACATGAAGTGAAAAGCAGTCCTGTCACCTAAAAATTTTGACATTCAATAAAACCAAAGAGAATAATAATTATTTCAGTAGTTCCATAAATTTACTAAAGATAAATTATTTATCAAATAATAGTAATGTATATTATGAATTTACATATTATATTATTCTAAAATTAACCTACAGTTTAACCAGTTGATTTCAAAGGGCATATTGTAAGGCATGCAACGTCAGTCATGTTAAAAATATTGAAAAGGTAATTGGAACGTAAGAAGGTTGAAGGATGTTCGAAACGTCTTTTTCATTTACATATATGTTGTGTAAAATTCAAGCAGTAGTGTGAGTAATGTATATTTTAATTAATTTAATATGATTGTAATGCATTTTATATAAAAAAATAGCTTTGTGCACTTCTCTGCCATATAAACTTTAACTATGCCAAATTTCAAGTTCATCCGTTCGCGCAATTCGCTTAAAAAGGGGTGCAAAGTTTTGGCTTCACGTGTTAATATATAAGATATGTTATAATATCATTGTTGAATGTAGAATAAAAAAAGGTAATTGGAACGTAAGAGTAAAAAAAAATACATACAGTCGAGCATAGCAACCTCCTTCGCAACCTTTTTTGAAGTTCAATGTCATTTTTATTTACATGTGTGTATATGTTGTGTAAAATTGGAGCAGTAGTGTGAGTAATGCATATTTTAATTAATTTAATGTACTTATAATGCATTTTATATAAAATAAATAGTTTTCTGCACTTCTCCTCCATATAAACTTTAACTATGCCAAGTTTCACGGTCATCCGTTCGCGCATTTCTTTCAAAAAGGGATACAAAGATTTGGCTTCACGTATTAATATATAGATATTTTAAAATTACAAGGTAGCATAAACGATATTCATTAGGAAAGTACGTCATAATAAGCATAAGCTGCTTTACACTGTCCAACGAAATCCCTTAGATATCCATTCGCACCCATAATATCGTTCTATTAAGGTACTGGCGAAATCTTTGACAAAATTATCACGAAAACATGGCTGACAATATACTGCATAGAAGACGTTAAAAATCGTCATCAGATAACACGGGTCTGCAACAAAATCCTCCTTCAAAAAATTATGTCATAAATATGAAGATTTTGATGCTCTGAATCTGTTCCCGATAGCCGATTTTTTCTATCACGTCTAGATTTTTCGATATGGTTTTTTTTTCAAAATTTCATAAATTGAGTTTTTCTTATTCGTTTTATGCATTCACATCGTATATATACATACGAAATAGGTTTTTGTCGTAAGAGAAGGAAGGAAAGTACGGAAAGTGATTTCTATGGAAGTACATATGAGCCTGCACAGTATTTACTGTTACTTTACAACAGTTAGTTGAAAACTTGTCTTTTAATAGTTTACGTTCTATATCAAATACTTTAGTGAGTTTTGCACAAAATTCATACTATATGTATATTTTTTTAAAGTATTTTATGTGTAGGTTATCCGTTTTTATATGAACAGACATAATAAATATAAAATAGATTTTTTTAATGAATTCCATTCATTTTTAGGTTATGAAATGCCGTGCGTTTGTAAGATTTCTACAGACTGTTCTTAGAGAGCTATGACAGACGTCGTACGTAACGTTTTCAATTCGAAGTTGAACAAAGCTGAACAAAGCTGAAAAAAACTTGGGTGGCTTTTGTAAAAGTGTGTGATAATTCTCTTGGTACCTAATACAAAAGCTTACAACTACCGACAAAACATTCGAGAGCTTCTTTTTGAATATAAAACTTTGGGATGCAATATTTCACTCATAATTAATTTTTTGGACTCGCGTGTAAATTTTTCGGAAAATCTCTTTGTCGTATCAGATGAGCATGGTGAAAGGTTTCCTAAGGATATTATGCATATTTAAAGACGCTAAAGAAGAAAATAGTCAGCAGCAATGCTTGCTGACTTTTGTTGGTATATTCGCCGAGAAACTTCCATGGTAACTATGAAAAGAAAAAAACTACAAAATAACTTGAATTATGTTACCCTAATGAGATAAATATACTGGTATTTCTATAACTTGTGACTGTAAAATTAGCATTTTTCGCTGTAGAACTTACACCGTAGTCTTTCTTCACTTTCTTGTAATTGTTGCTACTTTGATAATACGTTTTTTAATGAATCGGACATTGTATTTAAAATCTATGTGCTGTATTTATATGCATGTTAAATTCCGTGTTTAGAGCACCAACTATAATGTTATCATGCATGAAAACAATCAGGAGGTAATTTTTTTTTTTTGCAGACCAGTGTACCTGCCACCTCTGTCTGTCAGTTCGCGATAAACTCAAAAACTATTGAACGAATTTGCATACGGTTTTCACAAGTAGATCAAGTGATTCACGAGGAAGGTTTGGGTATATAATTTATTTACATTTTTTTTATTATCAGGGCGGGAGAACGTTTAAGTTTTTATTGAACTGAATAAAGAAGTGGAATCTCTATCAGGCAAATCAATTAAAGATTTTGGATTCACCTTACCATTCAATTTAAATTTGAATGCAACAATCAATGCAGCGTATTTACGAGAAAAAAACTAAAACCATTCCCGATTTTTACAAGTCAATCAAGATGAAAATCGCTTGAATCATGAATATTATGACATAATATTGTCATCAATTAATAGTAATGAAGGAAAAATATTGATTTCAGATGCTCCTGGAGGTACGTGTAAAACATTTCTTATAAATTTATTATTAACAAAAGTAAGATCCAATAAAAAAATTGCCCTTTACCTGCCCAGTAGGTGGCTGCACTGTTTTGTTCTTTGGAAATTTCCGTCAAATTTTGCTTGTTATAACTAGGGGTACGAGAACAGATGAAGTCAATGCATCGCTCAAAGGATTGTATCTTTGACCACATACAATGAAGTGTAAACTTAAAACCAACATGACAATTTTATCGTCTAGGGAAGATAACAGACAATTTTCTAGTGACTTGCTCCAAATAGTTTATGGTGAATTTCAAGCTAGAAATGCTTGTATCGCTCTTAATAACCTCTGCGTTTGGTTGAAAATATGGAAGAATTTATTGAAAATCCCAATATTAGTAATATATCCACTAAGATACTAAATTAGTTTTAAGAAGGAGCTACACTTCACCCACTAATGAGCAAGTTAATAAAATAATTGATTTTGATCTTTTAAAATTTGAGCATCATCACAAACCCTCAGTTGACGAAGTCGCGGATAGCGAGGAGGCAGTACATTATAAAATTGAATTTTTGAATTGTTGGACGCCGCAAATTCGGCCGCAAAAATTAATATTACAAGTAGTTTCCCCTACTATATTACTAGGAAATTTAAATCCAAAACTATGTAACGGAACAAGACGCAAAATAGTCAATTTACATTTTTTTTATCGAATGTAGCATCATATTGACTGGTAACGGAACTGGTGAAACTGGTTTTAAATCAGGAACTCCTATGATACCCTCAGAATTGCCACCTCAGTTTTCAGACAACTCCAATTAAAAAAAACTGATGTTTAGAACAACTATTAACAAAGCAATAGGTAAACTTTAAAAGTAGCTGGAATTGACTTAACCACTTAATGCATTTCACACGGGCAATTATATGTTACCCTGTCGCGTGTAGTTACACGTCTAAACAAAATATATTCGTTTTACACGTAATCAGGCAGAAGTTATCAATGTCGCGTATTACGTATTACGATGACATATTAATCACTCTGCTTACTTTAAGGTGTATGAATAATAGAATGAAGCAAAGTGTGATACTTTAATTTTCCTGTGAATGAACGACATATCATTATGGTAAAATATTATTATAGGTAATATAAATGACGACACTGGCTCTACTAATCATGTATCACAGTGATCTCACAGATGCTTTGCAATAGTCTCTCGTTACCAAAAGTACCTTACTTATTTAGGGCGTATATTTCAAAACACTGCAATAATTTGCTGACGTGTATTCTACTAATATTACTTACAGAGAAACAATTTCGAAAGTGTATTAATTGATTATACAGCGATATTAAGGCATTTGATACACATAGTTGCTTTATCTGCATCATTTATGTTTTAAGCAACGGTGCATTGAATGAACTTTTTTTTTAATAACGTTGTTCTTTTCACTAATAATTAATAATTATTTTAAATGATAAATAATTTAAAATATCTGCGACTTAGTAACATTTTATTGTATACTGGCTATACTCGCGACTTCGTCCGCGTGAAACCTTATGTAAAAAAAACAGTTATTAATAAAGTTATCTCAATGTATTGAGTCCATTTACATATCTACTTTTCTCTCGTACTTAGGCCGCGTCGTCATTAAAATTACAATAACTTTTGATAGAGTGGACGAATTTTAATGAAACAAAGACTAAGTTAATCCCGAGGATATGCTTTACGATATTCATTATTAGAGGTTTTATTGTGAACCCAGTATTTTAGCAGTGATGCGTGTTCATACAAACAGACAGTAAGGTATTTCTAAAAATGATTGAATTGTATTTTATTACTTATTCCTAGACACCGGCAACAATTTTTTTCACGAAAATCGAAAAAGTACAGACACGTTAGATTTACATTCTGATTAGATACAGATAGATTGTTGACTGACTTTTAAGTTTACAAATGGAAATTTCAATGACTTCTCACTCTAATAATGATGTTTTTTGTCTTCAATAGAATAGAACTAGTGTAGAACATTTAAATTCATTATTTGGAAAGAAAATTTCACTGCTCGCTATTATCTCCGGCGCTCTCACTGACCGAACGAAACGCAATAATCCAAGCACTGTTACTTCACGTCGGTTTTCTGTGAGAGGGTGGTAGAACCCCGAACGAGCCGACCCATTCATGCTGAAACCATTAATAACTTCAGTGTAGCTCTACCACCTATTATTACCTGTTAACGCCTATTAATTTAGTGAACCTATTATTAAAAGCAGAAAAAGGTGCAGTATTTTTATTTATTTATGTAGCTATAAGTAATCGCAACTAAAATTATAAATACGAAAGTGGTATATTTCTTACACTTTCACACCTTAACTGCTCATTTGGTCCCCATGAAATTTTGCACAGATGTATTCAGGGGTACAGAAAAGGTCATAGGTTGACTTTCATTCAGAAAAATAAAATACTGTTTCCGAGGGGTGTATGTAGTCTACATTAATACGAGCGAAGCCGAAGAAGAAGCTAGTATTAGATAAATAATAGACTGCATCGTTGGAAGCAAATTTTTTAGCAATAACATCGCTCATATTTCTGCTTTTCAATACATGTATATACCAATAAATTATAATGAAGAGTAAAATCTACATATTCTACGTTATTCTATGCAGCGAATATTAATCTCATTGCAACTTTCACAGAAGTCATACAATAGCTGAATGTAAAATATTAGTGACACCATTAACTCTTACTTAATATGCTTTAACTCTCTCAAGTCTCACAATTTAACATAAAAACAATATAGAAGTTTACATTTCCAATTATATAGATTAACGTAATTATGTCTGTTTATTTTTACTCTCAACTTAGAGCACTGATTGGACGATAGGATTGTCACGTTCGACTCAATCTGACCAGAGGAATACTGTACACATAAGGGACACGAGTCCAAGTTATACGAATAAGAGATATTTTCGATGCTGGGCGTGTCGCAGTCAAGCAATATAGTCCACGTTAATCTTGTTGGCTGTTCTGAATAGCATGTTCAGGCTTGCGCATAATATAGTCAAGAATTTAATATAAACGAAAGTTAAATACTATTATCTTTATATATAAAAATCAATCTTTGTATCTTTGTCCGCTATGCATGCCGAAACTACTGAACAGATTGTGATAATAATTTAGGGGGGTTTTCTGGGGACGCTCGAGAGTGTTCTTGTATCAAAAAATCTATGTATATATAAGTGTGTGTTTTAATAATAGGTCTTTACCTATGAAATTGCCGTTCTGCAGTACTGGCCATTTCAAATCAAAATAATTTTTGTTTGGCTAAGAATTCTAATTTCAAATTAATTTTATTTTAAAAACATGGAATTTTTTCCCGAAGGCAGTCATTTGTTTATTGATTAGTGTTACATTTTCATCGTATTTCAATCTTTTTTGTCATCATGGATACGTTAAAAATTCGAGTAATTATGGAATATGAGTACCGTCGTGGCAGCAACGCGGCACAAGCGGCACGCAACATCAACGTTTACGGAGCTAACACTACAAACCAACGCATCACCTGTTATTGGTTTGCTCGCTTCCGTTCTGGGAATTTCGTCCTGAAAAATGAACCTCGCGGTCGTCCGAAGACTTTGGTCGATAATGACGAATTAAAAGCGATTGTGGAAGCTGATGATACACAATCTACGGCTGAATTTGCAGCAGCTTTCGACGTTAGCGTCAAAACAATATTGATCCATTTGCGTCAAATTGGCAAGGTAAAAAAGCTTGACAAATGGGTGCCCCACGAACTCAATGATCGCCAGCGCGAAGTACGCGTCGAGACGTGCCTTGCACTGCTCAACAGACACACAAATGAAGGAATTTTGAACCGCATTGTTACCTGCGATGAAAAATGGATTCTGTTTGATAACCGCAAGCGCTCAGCAAGTTGGTTGGGTCCCGGTTCAGCACCTAAACAATGCCCTAAACGAAAACTTACCCCTAGAAACCGGTAGTAACCTACTTGGTGCAAAGTTGCACGGGTCTGCTAGTAGGAATAAAAAATTGGCATTTATTAATCCTTAACTTGTCTGGATGTAATACATATAATATAACAAGTTTTCTCGTCCTGATATTAAAAAAAACCTGGACAATGTATAACCTAAGCCACCCTCGCGAATCACTTTATCTACTGGTGAAAACTGCATGAAACTCCGTTCAAGAGTTTTTGAGTTTATCGCGGACAGTTTTATAATATGTAGTGATACGTAATTATACCTTCTTTTTACATAGGGAAATCCCTAACAGATATCCATATCATCGGGCAGCTGAGGATGTGATATATCCGATTCGCACGGACTAAAACCCCATGATGCTTTCATACACCTTTAATGCGGGGGAGCATGGACTGCCGACTGGCACTGCATCTGCTCCCCCGACCGCTGTTGGCCCTCCAAGGGGCTCTGACTGCGGTCTGAGGGGTCAAAAATGGTAGACCCCTCAAAGGGGGAGTGGGTGTTAGACCCTCCATGATGAATTGTGGGAGTCGCATCGGCATAATGCGCCTCTACCACATGGGCCTGTGCAGTTTAAACCTCCAAGGCCACGGACATGCTATCGCCCCCAGGATCCATCTACGGCGGCCGGAGGTCATCACCTACCCATCACCGCCGTGTGGTTCGTCGACCGCGGGAGGAGAGCCTAGCGGTCCGCTCCCTCTCCGCCGCCTCCTTTGCAAGCATGACTGTCTCGCAATAGGAAGCGACGGAGAGCCACCCGGCGTCGCTGTCGACCATCTCACTACGTAATTATTACTGGAATTATGCTCTGCGCATTTTTTTTCAAAGCGATCAAAAAAACTTGGGGCGGGGCTGTATATAGTTGGCTTTATTCATCCTTTGTTTGTATTTGTATTGACCATCAAGTAAGAGCTGACAGAAAATAAGAAAGTAGGAACGTAAAGAGAACTCAACTATCGAAATTTTGACTGTCGCAAACTCCACTGCTAAACTAGAAGGAAATCGTAGCGATCCAGTAAGAGCGGCGACCTCTCGTTTCAAAGGGTATGACTCATTTCAATATCTAAACTAGCAGACTAAGTAAATATCAGGTGAATTATAGTAATTTTAGACGTAGTGAAATGAGAGACACCACTGGCATAGATTTTTAACGATATAACAGTACTCACTGGTTGACAATATACACTGTCATCTAAGTCTAGACTTCATATAACTTTATAAAACCAGTTTTTATCTTTTATTTCAAACTTAACCAAAATTCTGTTGAGAATTCTTTATATGAAATTTAAAAGCAGTCAACATTTTGAATTGTCATTCTCGAATATGTTAAACGGTTTAAACAAGAAATGAACCATGGATTAAAGTATTACTCTAGATTTTATTATTTCTTTCTAGTTTTTGTGGGTTAATACTTTATGCTTTCATAATTTAAGATAGTGATCTAAAACACATATAGAATTTTAACCTCGTGCTATTAACATGGTCCAAAACCACACTATTAGAAAAGTGAATTTGTCAAGAAGAAGTGAATACTTGTTAATATATATGTGACCACCTTTCTAATTTCTGTTTAAACATGTGATTACATACTTCATATTAGATAATTCAATGTATCACAAATACTATATTAATAAGTGTACCAAAATATTGACATTACTATGCATATGATAAATTGATTAGTTAATATTTATTTTGATATATTAGAAATTTTACAAACATATATGTAAAACTTAGTTTATATAGTAGGTCAATAATTAAACCACTTTAATGCCCCAATAAATATACCAGTATAATAGAGAATTAAAGTTTAGAAATAGGTTTTTAAGAGTTAATCTCTGAATCTGATAGACTGAATTGATCTTGATGTTTTTATTATTATTTGGAAGCTTGTTATATTTCATATTGTAACTAACAGGATTAAAGACACAAACATTCACTAGTTATATAAGGTATATAAGATTACAACATATACTTGAATATTGATCTTGGTTACTAGAGTTCCCTAAAATACAAGTTAATTTGAATTAATGGTAACTGACAATATTATATATGTTTGAATAAAATCAAAAGTTTTCTTTAAGTTGATATAAATAAGATAGTTACTATTGACAAATGTACTATTAATAATATTTTATATATATAGACAGAGACAAAACCGTTAACCACATCTTTATCTTGTTTCTCAACTGATAATTAACAAGAAGAGGTTTATCAAGAAAAAAAAATTGGAAATAGGTAGTCACTTTATTTCTCTTTCACTATTCCTCATACTTTACGATCTAAAACATTTGTACAATACAGATAATAATATCTATATTTTAACACGTTCCATGCAACATGTACAGTGGTGCTACCAATAAAGCTTGGTATGCAGACCACGAGCCATCACATCGCACGTACAGTGTTAACAGGTAATGAAAAATGTTGTACTCCTTATTATGGTCGAATTGCAACCACTAGTTCACCACTAGTTTGCATAAATAGACAAATTTCAGCTTAAAGTTTGATATTGATTGGATTCTGAAAATTATTTCACTTAAAGGAAACAATATTAGCCCCAGTGTACTATATGTTAATCTTATTCCTCTTTCTATTATTATTAAAACATAAAATATCATGCACATTTACTAGTATACTTAATATAAGTAACAAATGGATACATAGATCCCATAAAGTTCAATGAATACTGCAACATAACCATAACAGAATGTAGTCAAATTCAAACATCTTAACTCAGTCACAAATAAGTAAAAAGAATTTAAGGTTCTAAGAGTCACTCATGAACCAGTTAATTTGTTCAACCACACCCAAAATACCCAAACAGTAGGATAAGAACGGGAACTTCTTTGTACAAATTTAATTTCCAAATGAAACCCTGTGTCACTTTTACTATGCTTTCAAATAGAGTTACTTATAAATGTAACATGGATTATAGAGACGTTAAACATAACAGGATGTTTTGTAATTTTTTTAAAGTAATCAACATAAATAATTGTAATCAAATTTATAGACATAAAGTAACTGATATAATAAACTGATCAGATTTATTAAATTTGGTTGTTAAAATTATTAATAAGATTTAAATAACGTACAGTTCTTTGTTTCCATTATTAAAAATATTCATGTAATTTTTTCTATATTCATATGAATTATAGATGTACCTTCTGTACATACATATTTACTACTTTATATGTACTGGTTCGTTCTTTAACTAGATTAAATATCCAAAGACTTTGACGGGTTTGATTCTGATTAACAACATTTACAAATACGAATCAAAGTATTATATCAACTTTTTAAATATACTCTTAATACTAACAATTAAGTATATTCTTTATAGAATGAATAGTATTCTAATTAACTTCTCTCATTTCATTAATATATAGACAAAGGAAATTCACCTTATGTACGTTGTATTGATTTTTTATATCATATACATTGTTGTCCGCACAATAACAAACTAAAAGTGGATGGATAACAATCATCAAGATCAATAGTTATAAATAGAAATACTGATATGCCTAAAAAAAGAGAAAATAAACTTTCACTTAACAAAGTACCTAGTTGCTGATTATGTGATGTACTATACAAAATTTAAGTCATGTAGATTTATATACAAAAAAAAAAACAGTAAACATGCTGTAGGGTGATGACACTGGTGCTCTGAAAACAAGCGAAATATGCCTTTTCATGAATGAAAGAACTATGCCATGCAGTGAGAATGAGTATATAACACGTTTATACATGAATTGAGATGATTTACCGTAGTTTCTTCTTCTCCGATTTCCTTGTAGCACGAGTCGCTGCTGCCGCGTCTGCTTCCGACACACATGGTGTGTCGGATCAGGCCCGAGAGCAGCGAACAGAAGCCGCACTGTTGCATTTTACAAACCAGTTAACAAAACTAACATATCATTTCAGTCTCTCTCATAAAGTGTTGAGTCCTTAGCATTGTGACTTTTTCTCGTGAAATGGATATTGTTTTTAACATTTTCAAAGGTATTAATAACAGTTATTGGTTTGTTTATTTATCTGATAGTGGTTTATAATTGTCGAATAATTTTTGTTTGATAAGTATATTAAAGTCGGTACACCGACGTAAACAAGTACAAATCGCGATAGCAGCCGAACAACTACACAATACGTGCGGTTGGCAACCGATTACGGAGCACAACCTAGGGAATTGTGAAACATGAACTTGTATTATTACTCATGTCGCTCATCACTACCCGACTCGTTCATTGTTCACTCAAGTAAAAGTATCTCATCAACAAAATAGTATACCTTTTTTAAAAAAAAAACAGCATACCTCTGGTGATTTATTAGATTCGTATTATTAAACTAAATAATTATTAGGTAAGCAGTAATGATTCTAAAATTAATAAGCAATCATTTCTCATAAGAGTATATGTACTACTTCAGATAAAAACATTAATATGATAATCGACTAGTACGATTGTTTCTAGAGAATTATTTATAACGGACAAAAATTTCATAAGCTTATTATTAAAAAAAAATCAGGTATATACAGTTCAAAATGTTTACATTCTAGTTTATCCAATTTTTTACTTTGTTAGAAAAAAATATAAGCTTTTTCCATAATACGTGTATTTAATAACTAGTAGTGCTTCTTCGTAATAAATTTTATTAGTTGGTTTTATATTTTATTGTTATGGGCTCATGTATCCCTTGTTAAGTATTTAGTGAATAAAATTAGAATTGTAACGGATTTTAAAGATATACAACTATTTGTATTGGACGACATTATAACTGAACGTATAGTTTTAGGATCAACGTCATAGGAATGTCAATTTGACATTTTGAGATTCGCAAATAATAAAACCACAGATAATTAAGAGAACAGAACTCAATGAATGACTGTAATATAACATAGGTCTATTATACAACTATATAAAATATATATTTTTAATATATTAAAAAGAGGTCGTTCTCCAGTAAAATTATATAGATTTTTTGTGCTTTGATACTCACAAATCTATATTTTTCTTCTTAAATAATATTATTAACACTGAATATTTTTTTGTCCAGACAACATTTTTGGTTGTTCTTTTAGCACATTATATGTAGTAAGTGTACATATTGTATTTATATTATTTTATATGCAATGTATTGTTTGGACCTTGGCGTAGATAACTTATTGGTTTTGACAAAACCGTAAAGATATAAAGAAATATTAACCAAAGAGGACAAGTGCTTACATTTAATCACACCGCGATTCATTTTATATACATGTTCTTATAGTTTAATACAGTTTAATCAATCACTTGGATGGACTTCTTTTGTTATTTTAAATGTAAAGAGACCATATATTTTAGAAAAAGTTAGATAAAACAAATGGAACAAGCGAAGGTCGCGACCAAAACTTGCCCATTCAAAAGCATATATTATGTAAAAAGATTATTAAACATCATACGTTGACAATACATTGTCTATTTTGTTTTCCTTGGTTTATTATATCGCCTTTGTCTTTATACACTGTAAATTTTATAAAATTAAAAAATAATGTGGGGTTAACAATGGATATTTAAAAAAAAATTTTCATATCTCTTTTTATTTATCATTAGAAACACAAAAAATATTGTTGCCATGCTACAGCGAAATATTTTAAAGTACCTAATGGCACAACATATGTATGAGGCGTGACGACTTTATTTATAATCTTACTATTGAGACATTAATATGAAGTTATTTTTTACGTAATATTATATTAGTTTGAAAACAGTCCAGCATATTAAACTTAAAATAGATAGACCATTATTATGCAGAGAATGAAACGATCTTCTAGAAAAATGCAACGTGCCTGAATGTAATTATTTGAAGAAATTGATATCATATTGTATGTTTACTAAGAAGATGTTTCCGATTCGCAGATATCCTAAACTTATCTTTATCCTAGAATGGGATTTATATCCAGTGTTACTTTCGATTTCAGAAGCCCAATGCGACCGTTGAGTAGTGTTACCTTCAGCTGTTACCAAAACCCCAAAATGTCCGTTTCCTATGAAAGAACGACTACCAACCTTTTGAACAATGAAATACTAAGACGTGCATTTTTGCAAGATAAATTCAAATTACATTTTGAGGGTTAAAATCAATTTTAATGTAATAGTAGTTTAATACGACTTATAATACCTACAGACTATGTCTTTTAGGTTACTATTTCATTTTCTTACTTGCAAAGCCACACTGTCTGTAGATAAAATGTGGCAGTAAGATGGCATACTCACGTTATCGGTGGTGAAAAATAAATAGTTATGTGTTGGTTAAATACGTGCGGATTGACGAGACAGCCGTAAAAAATAAGCTAGTTAGCCAAGTTTTAACAAGGCATTGTCGAAGCGCTTATGACGTATCAACATATTTTTATTTATAATCTCATTACCTTCTAAGATATTCATTGCAATTATAAGATGTAAAGGGCACTTTTGATCGACATTGAATGTCATATTTAATTGGATAAGATTTAATACAAACTTTAATCAAAACATCCTAGCCGATTATCAATTATGTACTTTTTTATGGAGTTTAATTTATAAAATAATAATAGTTATCGACCTTTGTATACATTTTAAAGATATACAACTTTACAGTAAATTATTTTGATGTTTCTCATAAAGTCTGGCCAGCGTTATATATATATATATATATATATATATATATATATATATGTATATTATACTAAACTTAAATATCATATAAACCTTCCGGAACAAAGACTTCAAAGAATAATGAAAACCCTATCAAAATTTCTTGCGAAAGTACTTTACAAGAAATTAGAGAAAACAGTCAGGTGCAAACATTGTTTTATAGGTATTAGGTGGTATTTATTGCTTTGCTTTTAATATAATCTTAATTCCTAAAAAGCAAAATATAAAGCTATTACGATCCTACGTGTTTTATATATCACTTTCGTGGATAAGTCATACAACGCTGACAATGAACATGTTTGCATGTATATTATATTACATTTTATTTCCTATTTTCTCTTTCTATTTTGTCGGTAAAATAATGTCTAAGACCACTCCAGATTCATCAATCACAGATCTGAGAAGAAATCTGTGGTGTCATAATGGAATCGCCTAGTTTATAACATATTATAGTTAGAAGTAGTTTCAAAATAATAAAAAGCAAAAGCTTGCGTACTGAAATTATAAATAAACCGAAATAAATAAATCTACAGTCACGATGCGTATAAATAAATATAGCCTGGACGTCGACTCGTGCCAAAAACTATAAAGACTTTGACCCAACCTAGTTTGTTGTAAAGGTCATTCATAGTAAATGAAATAATACTGTTTCTATTATGATAGAATATATGTTCCTCCCGTAAGATAAGTAGTAAATTAAATGTCATTCGTTATGGGAGAATAGGTTAGGTATTTACCTCTTTATCAAGTAATTGCCTGTGATTAATTCAATGTTAAATAGATGTACAAATTCATATAATCTTCATGCAACTAATCTAGACATATTCTTTGACAGCAGTGCAGCATTTCAAAGTAAACTTACGGAACATATTCAATCCTCATTAAACACACGCAACTGATACTCAAAAACTCACAAAAATATACACATGTACTCACTCACACATACATACGCATACATGTGCACCTTTTTATTTTTCTACTAGGTATTATTAAATAAGATGTAGATAAGCCATAAGTAACACATTGTTAGGGATGCATATCTATTGTAATTGTTATATGATGGAAATCCCTTTGATATACCAATATTGTAATAACTACATATGTAAAAATCTTGAATTAATAAATTAACTGTTGGTTTCTGTGTGAATTAATAAATAAATTGAAATGTTTTGATAAAACCTCTGTTAAATTCAAATAGTTTTAATTATAACCGACGTGAAAAAAAAATCATGCACTGCACGCAAATAACTGTAGCGGTGAGTTGTAATTGTTGTTGAAAAAAAGACCAAGTTACATTTCTCAAATTTTATCATGTTTGGCCAATAATTTAAAAAAAACATCTTATCGCCATGTCATTTTCTGTACCCCTGAAAATGTGCATACATTTTTTTATGATGTTCGATTGATTAGTTAAAGCGTTAAAGCGAAACAAACAAACTTATATTCACATTTATAATATTAACTAACTGATCCGCGCAACTTCTGCGCCAAATCGGTTATTACCGGTTCCAATTTTATTTCCAAACGTGTAAAATCTTTAAAAAACCTACTTTACCGGGTCCAATTGTGAATCCAAACTATCCTATATATTGGCAAGAAATGTCTTCCCTTGGGTTGCTCCTGTAGCCCTCACCTCCACGCCTCATTTACTATCCTCGCAACAACGCATTACAACAACAAGTGTCTAATATATCTTTCTAACTGTGAAAGAATTTTCAAAATCCAATCAATCCATTTCAAATCCAGAGATTACCCCGAATTTCCAAACTCACTAGCTTCAATTTCCATAGATTCCATATTAGGCCTCTGAGATACACAAAGACAAACACAACACTTACAGACATTATGCCTTAAATAAATATATCATTACATAGTATAAAACAAAGTCCCCTACCGCGTCTGTCTGTCTGTCTGTTCGCGATAAACTCAAAAATTATTGAACGGATCTTTATGCGGTTTTTACCAATGGATAAAGTGATTCCTGAGGAACGTTTTGGTGTATAATTTGTCCAGGATTTCTTTATAATCAGGGCGGGACAGCGTCTGCCGGGTCCGCTAGTATTATTATATAATGATTACTGTTAGTGATTGTGTTATGTTAAAGTTTAATTTTGTTAAAACATATGAGATTAGCCAGAGTATTGACAAAAAGAGAAAATATAGACCTTTGTGCCTTTGTTAAAATCAGACGGACGTAGTATATTATTAAGTAAAATATTATATAATACAATACTAAATCGAGGCAATTGAAAAAATGTGTTCTAGAGTATCTTCATCAAACCCACAGTCACAAATTGAGTTGTACCTGATTCTGAGTTTTGCAAGATGGCCTGGAGAGCACACGTCTACATATAGATCCTCAGTGTACAGATAGTAGACGCAGCTAATTTGCAACAGTCACAAAACGTATATTTAAGGAATCATATGATTTGCCTGTAATTGGGTTGGATACATTTCAGTTTGAGTTCCATAATGGAAACAAATCAGTCTTGGCTTGAACATAGGTTTTCTAGTGATCAAAATATCCAGTCAGTCTGCAATATGAAAGCACAATAGGTATTCATTGTGTCAACAATAATTACACAAACTTACGGCTTTCATAATTATAATAAAATATTCATTATAATTAATATATTTTTATGTATAATATTGATTATATAGAACTTACATTATATATAAAATGATATCAATATATAATATTCATTATAGTTTTTTTTTTGCCAACTGATCTTCTAGTAAATAATTACTGCCACTGTTGAGTAGGCAATAAATAATACTACAAGTGTCTTGCAATCATTTCAATGAACTAACAAGATGGTGGGGAATAAACTTGTTAGAAATTTTTGAGGAATTTTTGTGGCAAGTAAGAATCCAAGCGCCGTGGTATTATTTCCGATCTACATCACTTGTGCACAATAAACAAATTATATTACGTAAAATAACACCAATACTACATAATATAGAGCCAAATAGCACAAGATTATGAGTAAAATAATACTACATGACATTCCAAGATCCCGCCAAAATCTGCTTCATTATAGTTATACCAATATTAAGATATTTCAGTTTGACTACAGCAGAAAAGGTTTTATTATATGACTAGATTTTGCTAACACTCGCTCGCGTTAGTATAAATTTGACCTAACACTCCAGACCAATACATTTTTTGGAAGGTACCCTTAATAATTTATAACAATCAACATCATATCCGATATCCTAATGTTCGATAATGAGTTTCTAAGCCTTATTTCAAATTAATCTGTAAATCCCTATTGTAAATATTACTGTTGAAGCTTATCTTCATATTAAAAAAACTTTGTTCTATGAAACACTAGCGGATCCGGCGGACGTTATCCCGCCCTGATAATAAAAGAAAACTATGACAAATTTTATACCTAAACCTCCCTCATGAATAACTTTATCTACTGGTGAAAACCGCATGAAAATCTGTAGTTTTTGAGTTTATCACGTACAGATAGACAGACTGACGCGGCGAAGGTCTTTGTTTGATAATATGTAGTGATTATTATGCTAGATAGTAGTTTTCTATTATAGAATACATTTTCAGAATCAGATCCACAATTCAGGAGACTACTTCCTATAAACAAACAAATTAACCTATTTTAATATATCATAATAATTTGCCACAAATTCTAAATTATCTATCACTTCACTTTTATTAATAAATAAAACGCAATGATATAGGTATAATACAAGATATTTATTTTAATCTTTACGATTATGCAACAAATAAGAAAAATGCTTTCACTTTAATAAAGTAGGTAAGTTAACTATGACTATTGACAATTATTAATTACAACTAGGCTCGTCAAGTTTATTATGACTTCTATATACTCGAATTTTATAGACACCAAATTGAAACGTTGAAGAAATGACATACGTATTTCGTGGAATATTTAATCATTTTCGCACACGAACATTTTTATTTTCTCCAATGCCCATGATTATATCATTCTACTACCAGTGCTGTCAACGGAAGCGTACCCGGCATAATGAAATTTATAATTTCATTCGAAAATTCTCCGATACTTATAGGAGTCCCTTAAAAGTTAGATATTAGAGGATTACTGTGAGTTATTATGAACATTCTTTTTCAACTAAATCTGCAATTGGCTTCATCTTATTACTGTATTCAGTACGGTGCCGAGACGCCAATCGATACAAACATAAGTGACTCAACTACGGCCACCGTTTTGAACCGGGCCAACTCAAATTGTCCTTTTCCTTTCACATACAGTAGATATCCAAAATAGTAATGAAACTAGGAAAAATACGCTACTGTGTTAAATTTATTGTTTACTCGGGAGATTTCTAACTGTAGAAAGGTAAAACAAGTAATATCAACTTTTAAAATATATTGTAAGCTGAAATTAAATTAATAATGTTAACAGATTGCTAAATAAGTTTTTGTTAAATTTGTTAAAAGTTGTTGCAATTTTTTTGATGTTTAAATATAAATAAAAAAAATGTTGCAGCGTTTAAATTATTTCTAAAATGTGTTAAATCATGTTAAATTACTCATTGTTCTTATAATGATTGGTATATTAATTCATATATTTTATATAAACATTTTTCCAATCTGACATCGAAAATTTATTGATAGATAAATATTTTATAGAGTACATAATTTATATAAATGTTTAATTTTATGGATCTGCTCGATGCTCGTTCTATAATTACTATATTTCACAATGGACGCATATAGCCATTGTCTCAAATAAATAGTTTCATTGAATTCAGTTTAATTTTTATACTTACAACTACATTTATTTTAGTGTTAATAAAATGTTTACATCATCTTATATAAGTCGATTAAAAAATTAATAACAACGATAACATTTCTAATAATTAATCATTTTGAAGTAATGGCAAAACAGTTAGAACTTGAATAGAATGTCAAATGCTCAATTTCTCATCAAATAACATACTTATCGTTTATTACATGAACATTTTATTCTTATTCATTGAAAACATAATAGATTTTTTAATCAAAATGTACGTGGTGTGATTTTTAAAAATACAATACAAAAATCAAAATGGCAGATAACTGGCAGTAAAATTATTAAAAGCCATGGCATCAAGTTATACATATGCATATAATCTCAGTTATTTTACAAAGTAACTTATAAGAAGAAGACGCGATTAACGAATAGTTTCAGCTTAGTGGTTACCATCTGCAGGATTGAAAAATTCCCAATGATGATGATGTATGGTCCTACTATCGCTTAAACCGAACATAAGTAATCCGGCAATTAGCACCAAGAATATCACTAACGCCATTTGCACATCTTTTTTATCCTCTGTCCTGCTGATGTAAGCCATGAAGGTGTTAAAAATGTTCCTTATTGTCCGACTTATAGAATTCTGACATACTCGCAAAAACTGAGTACCTGCTTCTACTATTGTTGGCTCAGGGGCCCGAACTGTTGAGGGCATCCGTCTTGGTGAAGGTCTCAATCGACCATCCTCGGAACTAGATTCAGTGTGAGGAGTCGTTAACTTCCTTTTTATCCTTCGGGTCGGTGGTGGGGGAGTTTGATGTTGAGACTCATGAAATTCTGTAAACGGACGCTCTCGGAATGATCTGGATGGATAGAAAGATGCAGGAGGTATTGTTATATCTTGGAGATAAGAGTATAATAATGGAGTGAGGTCTGGAGGTGGCGGTCTCTGAGGAGGTGTCGTACTTTCATCAACACTTGCCAATCTCGTGGGCGATAACGGTGTTTGCGATACTTCTTCTTCAATAGTCGATTTTGTTTCAGTTTGTTTTTCTGTCATTGCATCTGTCTGAGTTTCTTCTTCTCTGCTTATAGGTCTTTGAGGTTCTGCTTGAGGTGATGAAGAACTCGTTGATATTTCAGCAAACTTTTTGACAATTTCATCGATAACTGACTGCGAAAATTCGATACCGCTAACTGAAATATGACCAGACTTTGAATCTAATTCTGTGACTTGTAAAGTCATACCCTCAATATCTGAAACGAGAATTTTATTTGCCTGTAACTCTGAAACATTTAGTCTGCCTACGTCTAAGTCTCTCACCTGGAGTCGTTGAGTCACTAAATTATCTAACTGCACGTCTCGGCTGGTGTCAATAACACGTTCGAGAGCTCGTTGTTCACTGAAAGGCGCTGTAGTTTTAGAGTTTTGAATTGTACTTGCAACACCTCTCGACCTTGGCAACGGAGGAACATCGGGAATTTGACTCTCATCAATATCTATGTGTTGTACAGTCAAAGAAGCTTCAGTTAACATTTCTTCACGTTCATTTATTCTGGTAGGACTTGAGACACGTTTTTCAACTAATATTACTGTTGGTGAAGTACGTCCAATGTTAGGTTTAGATAATTCTGAAATTTTAGGATCAGATAGTTTAAAAGATTTTTCTGATCTAGATGTAGGACGCGAGAGACGAGAATTCTCCGTAAGTTTTGTGTGACTTTTACTTAATAGTGAATCATCATCAACAATATCCCTTAAGGAACTAGACATAGATATATCTAGATTGTCATCAATACCAAGCTCAAAGTCTACATCATCGGGTAATGGATCGGTTTGAGTTGAAACTTCAATTTCTATAACATTATCTTCATTTTCTGTCCGAAAAAGCGGATCAACCTTTCTCTTTGTCTCACCAGTTTCCTGCTCTTCGATAGTATTACTTTTATCTTTCTTACGTCTAGATCCTCTGGGCGGTCTTGGGGGTGGAGGTAGTGGTCTATCCTTCATTTTGTTTACAACATCACCGGAACTTAAATTCTTATGAGCCTCAAAGGAATCATCTATTTCTACATACTGTGTAAGATCACCGCTAACTGAACGTTTTGTGAAAGTATCTAGAGTCATTAAGCTTGTCGAAGATTTTTTTCTTGGTGGGCGATCAGGACTGTCTTTTTTAGCACCTACGGTATAATACTTACGTTCTGAACTGTTACTTTTCCGACGTCTTGGCGGGGTTTGGCTTATTGATCTTCTTATACCTTTACTAGGAGGGTACGAACTTTTGTCCACAGTAGCATAACCTGGACTCTCTTGACGTATATCTCTTTCGGAGTCGATACCATCCGCTGGTGGTACGTGTGTATCCAGAGTAAGAGAATCAGCACCGTGAGATGTCCTATCGTCATCACAGAGTGAAGTACCTCTTGAGCTCCTAGATCGGTTACGTCGAGGTGGAAGTGGACTGTGTTCAGTAATAGCGTTCTCAGCTCGAGGAATGATATATTCATGTTCTGTTCGATACACGATAATCTGAAATATAAATGTTTTCATTTCAATTTCGCTCTCTTGGCTATAGGGCAAATGATACATCCCACATGTCTTAATGGGAGAGATGCCCAATTAAACACATAGGCGACTTGTACGAATACGACGTTCACAGTTTTTTGTATTTTAGAAGCTTATCTCTTCTCTTTAATTAGTAAATGCCGTGCGCTTCGTTAGAATAGACGTGTTTTGAGTTATGGTGAAAAAATATTTTTACGGAATGACAAACTGCTGCAGGTGTGTCATTAAAATTTGTGCCTGAAGCTTTTGATATTAGAGTATAATAAAATTAAAGTGTACTTTTTATACCGGATTTTAAGGGAACGAGCGTTTTTTTCGTTATAAATAATTTAATAGAGGGAAGAAAACAAATAAATGGTTTTACGGTAAACCAACCAAATTGAACTAATTTCTACGTTATCGAAAGTTGTTCATTATAACGAACGAGGGCATAAAGAATTTACACTGTATAAAGTAAGTACTTATATTTTTGTATTTATGATCTATATATATGTGGAATTAAAATAAATTAATGTTATTTAAGTATCTGTTAACACTATATATTTGGAAAATTGGAAGGCTTCTATTTCAACACCTAAGGATAGATGTCCTATTTGTTGTGAGTATAGATGCCCTTGAGGCAGCTAAGTCACAAGGCATCACGAATATAAACTTGTAATTATTTTTTCGTTTTCTAGACATGCCACGAAAGTACGTGCGCAAAGCAGATGCGAAGCCCTGTGGAGTGTAGACTGAAGTCGCGCCCTGTCTGACTCCTTTGAAGAGCTGACTCAAAAAATATATGAAATTTCTCGTATGACATTCCGTCGAGAACCCTAAGGAGATGAATTGAGAAACATGATACAAAAAAATTACTCTAAGTAAGTTTCTGAAAATTTAATTACTAATTTATTTATGATACATATCTTGTTTGAATATTTTTCCCTTTGCCGTTTTATTTATTCCCGCATAAATTTCTCTTAGAAAAACGTTTAGGTTTGGACTTTAACAATAAAAAACACCTCGTCATCCATGTTCAACAATTAGAGGCAGCCGGGTTTCATGTAACACTGCACATGATACCCAGCCTCATAACACACTAACACAACATAAGCCAGTCATAACTTCGATAAGCAAACTACCAAATCTGGCCCGCACTGACTACGATCATTTCTGGAACGCGATCCAGTATTTAGAATTCGACAAGTTGAAAAAGCAAAACGTAATAAATGATATGGAAAAGAAACCAAAGAGAAAAAAAGCAAATCGGAGAAAATAATTTGTTATGTTTAGTACTTAAAAGTAATTGAGGTTCGTGTTAAAGATCATTATGTAGTTGATAAACATATACTTTAACAATATAAAAAACATTGCGTTCAAAACTAGGTTATAAATTTGTTTTTAATTGTTCTATTACATTGAGGTCGACAGTTGTTCGGAAAACCAAAACCCCACGTGACCAAATATTATTGCGGCATCTAACCCACACAGTAGGTATCTATCCTCATTTATAGGCTTTTTTGTTTCATTTTTAACTAAATAAGTAAAGAAAATAGTGTTAATTATAATTTTATATTATTTTGACCTTCGATAACTACACAAATAGCCACCAAATTATAATATTGTGAAATATTAATTATATATATAGAAATAATAAAAATATTAATAATTTGGAAATATATAAAAACAAAATACTATCATAATTATATACTTATTCGTGTAAATATTTGAGTGCTCTATAGCTTTGTTTTCAAAGTGGAAGCCGATAATTGTCAATTTTTGCTATGGCTTTGCTCTTGCGTAATACATAAAATGAAGACAGACAAGATGTTTTCGAGTCATAAGCACGCTATTGGTAAGATGTACAAAGACATTGTGTTTTATAACAATAAGGACGAAAAGTGTGAGAGAGAAAGATATTAGACGTTGTGAAAGTGCGATACAAAAATTAAAACAGAAGATAAGTTTTTTTTTAAGAGTTACGACGTACTGATTAAATGTGTA
This sequence comes from Antheraea yamamai, assembly GCA_036509395.1. NCBI lineage: Eukaryota > Metazoa > Arthropoda > Insecta > Lepidoptera > Saturniidae > Antheraea > Antheraea yamamai. The sequence continues at coordinate 13,259,842 of AP028424.1, forward strand.
TCCGATTTCTGGGATTTTGGGCTTCGTCTTGTAAAAGTGATATTATTTCATTTACTAGCATAAATAGAAATACAAAAGTATCATGAAAAAGCTTTAGACAGCATGCAGGTTATTTTATATGTAAAAAAATACATACAGTAGATTTTTCTATATTTGAAATCCTTAATAACTTACACATGCCCGTAATTATTAATCCTAGAAAAGATACTTTCACTGAGAACTACATTTTCAGACTGCTATTAGATCTATTACCTGCATCTGCTATTAGATCTCTACCTACAGCGAAGATAAATAACTCGAGGAAAAGAAAATAGAACTTTTACGAAAATTCTTCATTTTGCCTTCTAGTTACAATGTGAGCTAATTATAAGAAAAAGTACAACATATACTATAGATTTCTTACTGTTACGAGGCAACAATACTATATAAAGTTAATAAATATTTTTGTCAATACACCTTGCATAGATAAAAACATAACATATTACATATATAGCATTTTATCTATGCGGCTGTATTGAGAATATTTTTTTAATATTTTTTATGATTTATTTTATTTATTGCATGAAGTTTATGATTTGCTTAAGTATGTACTGTTTTAATTTTTTCTTACTATAACCCATAATTTATCCTTATTGTATATCAGATACTGGGAATCATCTTATGTCAACTTATACATACCTATTGTAACATAAATAAAAAGTGAGCAAAAAGTACAGGTATAATTTTAAAATGATTCAAGTAAATTGGTTCACCAGGTCTCGAGTTATTAGCGCACTAATTGACAGACAAAGTGGACTTTTGTATTATCTAAGTAAGTGATTATTTTAATAACAACGAAAATGGTTTAAACATTGAAAAAAATTTAAACGTTTTTTATTTAGATGCTAACATACAAACTAATAAAACTATCAAAGTCAAGATTAAACTTGGAAAAACCGTGTAAATAGGTTCGTATTAGGATATGTTTCTTACATTCACGACTTACATAAATCAGGGAATCTACCCGGTAGTATACCTCAGTTAATATGTAGTCTCATAAGTAAATGTACAAAAACATATATATAATAAAATTAGAAGGAAACTTACATTAAAATTTTTTAAAAATTTTGGGAATTTTTAAGAGAAAAAAACTTTTTAATTTTTTTTTTTTTTTTTTTTTTTTTTTTTTTGAAAAAAAAAAAAATTAAAAAAAATAGAATGTTTTTTGTGAAAAACCACCAAAAAAAAAATAAAAAAAAAAAAAAAAAAAAAAAAAAAATATTAAAATAATCAATAAACTTTTCCAAATTTAGGTTTTAGGAGTACTTAAACACAAAGCCAAAATAATCACTAAATATCATAATTAAATAATAATTTAACCATTTTTATGTTTTGTTTATTAACTGCTCGATCAATAGATATAATATACTCACATCTTCTATATGTTGATCTTCTGAATCCTCCCACAACTTTGTTGAAGAAACATTATTGAAATCACTCAACGAAGAATGCGGAAAGTCTCTTTTGCCAAATTTCTTTTTTCTTTTTGGCGGCATCGGCAACGTCTGAGACTGTATAGGTAAATTTTCAGGATACTGTATAACCTCATCATTTGCATACTCATGAATAGAATGCAAATCAGTTGAAGGAGTAAAATCAAACTTGTTGTCCAAATCGTTTAAGTCAAAGTTAGTGACATCACTAATATTTTTTTCTTCCATTTGTTTCAAGTCTTCTGGTACACTAAGATCAACTTCACTGAATTGCATACTATTATGAACGCTATCGTCGATATAAGTTGTCAGTTCAATCTCCTTTTTCTTACGCTTAGCACGTGAAGGTCTCACTGGTGGGAATGTATAATATCCATCATCTCTATCATTTAAATCTTCATTTGAATAACTCATTGGTTCATTATCTTCAAGTTCGGGTTCGGGATTGATATCTGGATCTGGATTAATATCAATAATATCTGTGTTACCGTTACCGCGCCCTGAATTTTTCCCCATTAAAGCAAGAATATTTTTCGGATTTTTAAATGCTTGTCGTGTTTCGTCATTCAAGTATTCTCTCACTTGAATATCTTCTCGAGAAATTCCTCTCGGTCGAACGAAAAATTCGTCGTTATTAATTTCGGTTATAACATGTGTGTATTCTTGTTCAGGCAGTGATACGTTAGGCTCGCCATTTTGATCATCAAAATTTGTTACGTCTTGTTCATCTTCCATGTACTCAGTATCTAGTTTATCAAAATCATATGTAGTTTCAAAGTGCCTTCTTTTTCTCATTTCGTTTTCAATATCAACATCTCCATTGTCATCTGTACCATATTCTCTAGGTTGTTCTGGACTATCGGGAATGTAAGGAGTAGGTTCCTCTTTACATTTTTTAAATTGTTCGAAGGTAAATGTCGGGGGCGGTGTCTCCTCCCTATTTAAAGTTGGTGAGGAAGAAGTTTTCTGAAGCTCGCTCTTCTTCTTTCTATTAAAAAGTCTAGGATAAGTTTTTGCTTCAAAATCTACTTTAGCAACATTTTTTAGATCTGTCATAGAGTTCGAGGTATCTGTTTCAATTTTATGTTCTTTTTTCCTTATTAAATTGGGAAAATTTATTTTAGGCCTTTCTGGCATTCTAAACTTTGGAAATTCGGGAACGCTTAATTTTGGTCGCTCAGGAAAGGTAAATTTCTTAAATTTTGAACGATCAGGCAAACTAAACTTCCTTTTATCAGGTAAGATGAACTTTGGCCTTTCAGGTAGCGTAAATTTAGACTTTACTGGCATTTTGAATTTAGGACGCTCTTGAGGGATAGTCTTGGGTCGTTCAGATTTCTCTGATTTATTTGTTTTGATATTCTGTAATTTTGTTTTGAGTTTTCCAGCTTGTATCTTTAATTTTCCAGTACTATCTTTAAAACGTTGATGTAAATTTTTGTCATTATTTTCAGAATTTTTAGAACGACTATCACGTTTTAAAGGTAACTGCTCCAAAGCAGAAGAATCTACTTGACTCGTACTAACTTCACATTCCGTACGTGAAACAGTTGAAGGTGTATTTACGAAAAATCTATCTTCGATATCTTTTTGCAATGCTTCGGCATTTATTATCCCTTCTTTAATAGCAGTGAGGTCTCGCATGTTGTCTTTATCATCAGGCTGTTCCTCTTCGTCTGAAGTATGTTGTAAATATTTTCTTTCTAAAGACGTAGTGCTAGATAACTCGTCGTCAGTTTTGACCAGCATTGGCTTTTCATCCACACTTGGTGCGGTATAAGTTATATTCGGCGGTGGTTTTTCGATGATTTCATATTCGTGATCACTGAAAACAATATTAGCATATATTACGATTAATTGCATGTACATATTTTTTTAATATTGTAAACGTTTTAAGTACATGTTACGTAAACTCGCACAGACTAGTTAGATAATAATTTGGTTTTATATTTCTCGCTGATATACATTCGCAAAATGCATGAAATATTAAGCAGTATTTATAATAATCTAAATAATAATCGCAAATTTAAAATTCGTCGCAAATTTTGTATAAGTTATATATAACTACAGAGTCGAGTCACAATTAGGCCAACGGCCGACGCTCGTTTTAGCCACAGCGGCCGCCGGGATGCGCAGATCTGTAATATATTTTGCAACCCGTAATATTGCTCATAAAATGTCAACAAAACTATCAAAGCCAACTAAAGATAACTTACCTATCATAGGAAATTATATTACTCGCCCGCGACGTTGGTCTAGTACCGACTGGATTCACTCGCTCTGGTAATAATGAATCACACTGGAAATACTGACAAGCGCACCGAACATCTGGCGTAAACTGTTGAACGCTACCCTCTCTAGTAGGACGTAAGGGCTTCTCTATAGGGGTCCCTCCTTCAGATGTCCATCGTCGAAGCGTACTCATCACTACGAACTAACGCACCTGGGTCATACTTGCGCCTTTTTCGTACACCGATGTTCATTTGTTTATATGATCATTCATTAGCAAATCAAAGTCAGAGCCAGTCAGTAAATGTACTAAGTGATCACATACGAGAAAGTAACCGCGAGCACTGATCACAGATGACAGTTTTAAAGAGCTTACCCGATGTGCAGGAAGACCGTTCGAACGGTGCTATATTTAACAGACTGTTGCGTGTTCGCTTTGCATATGTTGAAACGCGGTGGTTATGTCATTGGTATGCTAGATGTATAACTAAAATGAGAAAATATTTTTTATATAATTACCTGTTAGATTTAGACCATCGTTTGTCAACAAATTCGATGTTCTTCCGTTTTCCAATGTCTAATGGACTGGGACTCGGAGATGTTTCAATAGGAATTGTGGCAGATTGAGTCGAATTGGCGTGAACTTCGGTATCGTCATCTGTAATTTCTGTTATTGTAATATTTGGAGATTCGCGTTTATGTTCACCTTCTTCTAGTTGATTTTGAAAAATTTCATCCACGTTCGGTTCATCTTGATCCATTTCTTCAAATGAACGAATGGCTTCTTTGTTTATATTATCTGCTTTATATATTTTTTTCGTAATATGTTCGTTGGAATTTAAATAAGCATTTTGTTGCACTAAACTCGGATCGTGTGATTCATTTGATTTTTTCTCTGACATTGTTTCTTTTATTTTGTTGGTATCGATTTTATTATCATTTTGAGTATTCATGATATCTTGATTGTTAATTTCAGAAGACAATGGATGTGATTTTTCCTCGTCCTGTTTAGATTCCGCGATATCTTCGTAAATATGTTCTTTCTTTTTTCTTGGAGGTGGCGTGTCCATGCACATAGATTTACTCATTTCATCAGAAGATCCCAATTTAATCGCACTAAACTTTTGCCTTCGCACAGCTCCTGGAGATGATTTTAATTGTCTTATTTCCTGTGTTTCGTCATTCTTCTTTCGCTTTGATACAGGCGATTTTTCAATGTCACTTCTGTCCAATTTGTGTAATGTTTTGTCCGCTAAATGTTTTATTTTATTTACTAACGGGTGACAACATTTTGTTTTTTCCCTGGTTTCTGTAACACCAATATATTGTTTATCAGGTACTCGGCGTTTCAATATACCTTTTGGCGATACATTTATTTTGGGCAGCTCTATTGGTGATATTAAATGAACACTTGCTTGACTTTCTGGTCGTCCAATTAAACCAATTTTAAGAGATTCCTCGGCAGATGCATCGTCTTCATCCAACGATACTTCTTTTGAAAAATTTGGTATATGTACCCCCTCATCTTCACCTTCTTCTCCATGTTTACGGCTACTACCCGGAGAAGAGTCAAGGTTCAAGATCCTCTGAACGTCGTTACTCACTGGTGACTGAGTGCGAGATTTCGAGAACTCTCGTGACATACTTCTCCTAGGTGTTGTTTCCCTAATAATATCTTCAGCGGTAATTTCACCTTGTAGTGGTGGCTTCAACAGGTGTGTCCAAGGGTATCCACCAGCATCACGAGCTTTTCGCAGGTCTTCCCATTGGTACGTCTTTAATGGCGCAGATGGTAAATCTTTCTCTTTATCTGCTGACAATTCAGATTCCATATGTTTAAATACTGAGAATTTTTTACTAATCAGTGTATCATAACGTTTATTTTTTTATACAAGTTTATGAAATTATTTATAACACGGGCCCACAAAACCATCACTTTATCACCGTGTAAACTAAGAACACAACATTTAGTTTTAAAGTGTGCATCTGTAACTGAAAACACGTTATGTTTGCGTGGGCCTGTGTGGAAATAGGTGTGAATAAGTTGTATATTATGAACACTGGGCGTCAGAAATATCTGGTTTAGCACCGCGATTACCTTGAGGCATTCGCTTCGCTTCGGTCCATCCCTGGTATTATGATGATAAACAATAAATAAATACGTTTTACTTTCTTTTTATTTTATAAAAAAACCTATCGGTGATCGGTACAAAATCACCGTTCAGCTGGCAAACACGTTTAGAACTGTGCAGGCGTGCTAAATATAAAGTACTGTGTGAATTTATTTTTAAGCATTTTACGTCATCAGTTAAATCAAAAAACATATTCAGTTTTTAAAAGATACGTTTTGGAAAAGAATTGAAATAAAAGCTTCGACGGAACGACTACTATATTTAATATGTTCTCAGAATTTATAAATTTAAAAAAATACTTACAAAGCGTTTCTTGAAAGTGATCCAAATAGTGTGGTGCGATTGAGCAAACTGAAATCGTGACTAGCGAGTTTATAAGATCAACAATATGTTGTAGTTTACATGTCTACCATGTGGGCATGTATAATAATTAGTGTGTTTGTCATACTTGTGTAATAAATATTAAATGATACTTACAATAAAATATTCCTCTACTAATATCTTACGCCAGTTCATAGTTTAAAGAACAATGCTAATATGATGAGCACACAGCCACATCAACTTGCTAACTTATGTCGGTCACGGTGGTTTGATGGCAGATCCATTTTCTCGTTACATATTCGTAGAAGCAATGTCTGAATTTAGATACTAGACGGTTATTAGTGTTTGAATACATTTTCGAGGGATTTCGATTTCTATTAGTGTGGTATATTTCGAAGTAATAGTGGCTCAGTGATATCGAGTTCGGACACTCGATCGATGAAAGTAATCCTTAAAAAGATCCGCAGGTTTCGATGCATGCAAAATATCGTAATTAGACTATAAAATGACAGAAGGGCTTTTTTATTGTCCACATAAATACCTATTTATTATCCTTAAGTTGTAAATCTGTCGCCAAACATTTATTTCGGTAATCAGACTTGAGAGCCATTCCCTTTTTAGGATTAACAAGTTACCGTCTTAGACCACCTTATCATTTTATATAAAACTAGCTGACCTGTGCAACTTCGTCTGCACCAAATCAGTTATCACCGGTTTCAATTGTATTTTTAAACGCGAAAAAATTTATTAAACCTAAAATCCGATTGCAACCACACTTACGGTTTCCAATTGTGAATCCAAACTATCAAGGGACTCGCTCAAACATATACCCAGATGGTATGTGAGAAATCTTTTAAAATGAGCCTAGAACCCGTTCGTAGTATCATCTACCGGAATGAATTAATCTATTGAAATTGAAATGAATCTATTGAATTAAGATAAAAGCTAACCTACATATATTGACGGTAATGTAAAAAAAATCTTGAGGGTTCTATAGACTTCCGGATGGAACGAAGTTCCTTTCCCAACAGATTTGGCGTTGTTACAGTTTTATTATAGTATTAACAGTACCCGCAGCTCCGCACGCGTTTTTTAAAATTGTATTAAAAGAATATAAAATTGTGAGACCATGTACAATTATAGAAATGTTCTTTAAAAACAATAATTATAAGTACGACACACACGCCACTTACAATACCATGTAACGTATACATTAGGTATATAAATACTAACAGTGTGCCAAATGAGGTTTATCATCAACAACATATTTTGAACCCTAACCCACCATATAACTACCTCAGTGCTCACTTACACTGTATAAGGAACTAATGAAACAATAACTTAAAATTTTATTATAAGGATTTACATTTACATTACATTTAATATACATTGCCATTATAATTAAGAGTTTGTGACTATACAAAAAATAAACGCTTGTCTGTTCCGCAAGAAATTGTATTATGGAACTTTTTACGTAATACGTTTATAATCTAAGATCTTATTAGGAAGACCTCTATATCAGTAAATTTATTAATAATTATAATGTCGAATTGTAAACAATAAGCTGATAATTATTTCTGTAATTAAAAATAAAGAATAAGTTGAAATCTTGGTAAATTTCATACAGGCAAAGTAGCGGGTAACAGTTAGCCTAAAATAGAATAACCTCAATTACTTTTTATAAGATTCGCTATCTACCAGTGAAAGTCCCGTGAAAATCGGTCTAACCGTTTTGGAGGTAGCACTGTGGCCGAAGCAACGGTTAACAGCTAGTATAAATTAAAATTGCTTGAATAACTTTTAATAAGGATAGATATCTTTGTCAATGAAAGTTTCGTGAAAATCGGTCCAACCGTTTTGGAGATAACATGGCAAACGAAGCCGCGGTTAATACCTAGTCTAATTTAGAGTAGTCTAAGGAACCCGCTGTAATTTGAGTTATCTGCCAGTGAAAGTTTGGTGAAAATCGGTCCAATCGTTTTGGAGATAGCATTGCAGACGAAGCTGCGGTTAACATCTAGTCTAGTTTAGAGTAGCCTAAAAACCCGCTGTAATTTCAGCTATCTGCCAGTGAAATTCCCGTCAAAATTGGTCTAGCCGTTTCGGAGATTACCCGGAACAAACAGACAGACAGACAGACCGACAAAAATTCTAAAAAATGCATTTTTGTTATCAGTAGCGTGTATACTTTCGTACCCAAGTAGTAAAAAAAAAATATTTTGATATTACATACAGACACTTCATTTTTATTATATGTATAGAAGAAGAAGAAGATATAGATAATTTTTTTTTTTTATATGAGACATATGTGCAATTTTTACTCACAACCCTGTGGAACCTCGCAGGCCGAGTGGCAGCGGATCATTCATCTCCTTGCATCCACGAAGGCGACCTCATTTCCATCTAGATACGCCTGCAACACCCACCGCATGTACGGGAGCACTCTGAAGAAGCGGAGCGCCTACCGTATAACACACCATGCGGCAGGCTGTTGAAGGTATTGACGACGTCCAAGGACACCTCTAAAATTCTCTGACCTTGATAGGTCGCCTCCGGGGAGATGACCTTTAGAAGGGCAGGGCGTCCAACGTGGAACGCCCCGACCGGAAGCCGAACTACTCGTCCGACAAGTTTGAGCCCACTTTCTCAAGATGCTGGACGACCCGGGAGGCAATGATCCTCTCGAGTGCCTTCCCGGCATCGTCCAGCAACGCGAGGGGCCGGACGCGCAATCCAAGGGTGGCCTTCCTTTGCTATTAGGCAAAGCCGCTCCGTTTTTCAGGGTCTCGGGAACTGCTCAACCGCAAGACAGTGGTCAAACAGTTCCCGAAGCCACCCTCCGAGTTGGTCCAACGCGATGGTCAACACCCAGCCCGAGAGCCCATCAGGACCGGGTGCCTTCCGTCCGGTGCGGAGGCGCTCAATTGCCCTCCCCATCTCCTCCTCCGTTACCGTGGGAGGGTCGATCAGCGCCTCCTCTAACACCAGAGCAGGAGGCATGGGAGGAAGGATGAGTTCCGGAGGGCCGGGGAATAATACTCCCACGACCCTGTCAACCACCTTCGGCTGGAGAGTCTCCGTTGCCGGGGGCACCTGGCCACGGAATTTCTTCCGGGGCACCCGGTGTGGGCGCCTCCACGGATTCCTCTCCAGCTCTCGAAGCATCTCCTCCTAGGTCTCCTCTTTCGCCCAGCTGATGGCAACCTGCGATGCTTTTTGGAGGTTCTGTAGTGGCCATAAAGCCGGGCCTCCTCTTCGGGGTCCCTATTCGTACGTCTCCGGCGGCTGCGCCCATACAGTCAGAACAGAACACACCACACGAAGATCCGCAATTTCGTGCGACCACCAGTACACCGCCCTCCTTTTTTGGGCGGTGTACGCATCGCGACTTCGACGCGTCACAAACCTCCGTGAAAGCATCACAAAGGCAGGCTGCGGACGCTTCAATATCATTGCCCGGGGGTGATAAGCATCAGGCTTGGACGATGGCTGCCTCCTCTGCCATCTCCCTGTCGAGACGGCCCATCGCCCAGCGGGGAAACGTAGCACCCTTCTGGGGGCCGGTTAGCGGTCCATTGTGGGAGGTGGAGACCTCGAATCTGATATATCGGTGATCTCCTCCTCTATTACCCTTCAACCCCTGGACACGGCGTGCGACCGACAGGTTAGCAAACTATAGGTCCACTATGGATACCCCGTTTTGTCGCACGCACGTGTAGACGCTCCCCCGGTTGAGGAGGGATAGCCCATGTTGGGCTGCCCATTCCTCAAGCGCTTCGCCACGCGGGTTCTTGACCGTTGCTCCCCATACCCTTGATTTGGCGTTGAAATCACACATTAGGACGATGGGGAGCGGCTCAAGCCGCCTCACGAGCGGCCCAAGCGAGTCCACAAAGGAGTGGAACTTAGCGAGGGGACGGTTCGGGGAAAAATATACCCCGAGGGTCACAAGACCTCATGACGCGACCGCCACAAACCCGACGCCCCTCTCCCTGATTGAGAGGGGCAGCCCCCCCAGACAATATAGATTTGTAGCCGTCCACATCTCCTGCCCAGTGAGGCTGGTCCGTGACGTATTACGGCTCCGCGATAACCGCTGTGTCGATATCTCACTCCGCTATTGTCTGCAGGAGTAGTACCTGGACAGCGACGGAATAGACAATATTAGTCTAGAGGTGCTGTGGTTGTAGTCCATAACTAATTCACAGCAGCTACCTCTGTTTTCGCTCCCCCAGGAAGGGGTGGTTTCCCTTTCACACATGGGAGGGCCTACACTAACCCCCCCCCCTCCATAATATGACCTGTTGGCTTGCCCGCATCAGTACAGACAACGCACCGCGGCTGTTCCGCGGTGCAACTATCCGCGAGGTGTCCTCCCTCTCCAAGCAGCATCACCTTTTTTTTGTTTTTTTTTTTTTAATAACTTGGGAAATCCTTTGTAGATACGCCACTCTCCAGGTGAGGAGGGTGGGCTATGACCAACTCGCACGGACTAAAACCCAACGGTGTACCGACAGACCGTGATTGTTGGGGCGGCAAGGGATCGTACTCGCTACTCTACCTTGTAGAGCCGCCCCAATGGTCCGCCCGGCGTCATCGTCGTCCTCCTACCTATAGAAAGGCAGACTGGGACCAGCTGCCTCCCCTCGTCCGCCGGATCTGTGCAATGAAGAGATGGGTCTCCCGAAGCAGCATCACCTACCGAGTCCAATTAAGATAAAAACTAATCTAGATATATTGCCGATAAATGTCTTCCCATTACCCCTTGGGCTGTTCCTGTGCCGCTCAACTTCGCTCCCGGTAACTATTCGCGTAGAACCTAATTCAAGACTCAAGAATATTCAAAAAACTAATTTTATCAAATATCGAAATAACACACGTACTAACAGAACTCTTACATACGTATTGACAGAACTCTAATTAAGATTCATCTTCTACAATGCAATGTAACTATCATCATTACATAGTATAAAATAGAGTCCCCTACCGCGTCTGTCTGTCTGTCTCTTCGCGATAAACTCAAAAACTACTCAACGGATTTTCAAGCGGTTTCCACCAGCGGATAAAGGGAGTCATGAGGAACGTTTTGATATATAATTTGTCAAGGATTTTTTTATAATTAGGGCGGGACAACGTCTGCCGGGCCGGCTAGTTATCTATGTGTATGTTTTAGGAAAAAATCTTGTCACCTTTGTTTAGCAAATATTTTTTATAGAATAAAATAAATTTAACAACAAATAAGTATCAGTTTCGTTTACACATATTTTTCAACTTTGTCGACATGGTATTATTTAATTGAAATGAACTTTGTTTAGAACCGTTATGGTTTGAAAATCAAAGGAACAAAATGCCTCATGATAAAGATACAACACACATATATCAATAGGGTTTAGGCTACTTATTACATTTTGTGCTTCTAATTCTCTGATTGATAAATAAATCTGACCAGTAGTTGCTGAGATTAGCGGGTTCAACCAAATTAGTTAAAGATTACTACTCTTATCTCGTACTTAACTCGACCCGTCATTCAAATTACAATAACTTATGATAGAGTAGACCAATTTTAATGGAACAAAGACTAAGTTACTCCTGTAGATGTGCTTTATGATTTACGTTTTGAGGTTTTATTGTGAACCCAGTGCTTCAGTAGTGATGCGTGTTCACACAAACAGACAGACAGACATTTCTAAAAATAATTGTAATGTATTCTGTTACTTATTCCTAGACACCTGCAACAATTTTTTTCACGAAAATCGAAGAAATACAGACATGTTAGATTTACATTCTTATTATAGAAGAAGATAATAACAATAATAATAGAAGATAACGTGCAGTAACGCGCCGTTTTAATCCTTGACTGAAAATATATGATGATAAGATTTTAATCTCATTTTTCACAGATGTAACGTTCACATATGACAAAACTACGTCATCACTCGGTTTTTAATATGTCCCAAATTACTCTAAAAAATGTAGAGAGCGGAACGTTCTTTAACATACATAGATTTAGTATACGAGAGTGTTGTGCATTAACGTGCACATATGAATAGGTAGCCGTGGTGTCGGGCTGAACGTGTTAATGAGTTACACCATTAACCAAGGATGAAATAAATGTATACATATAATAAGAATGGAAATTGAACGTGACTGTACTTTTTCCATTTTCGTGAAAAAAATTGTTTGCAGGTGTCTAGGAATAAGCAATAGAATAAATTTCAATCATTTTTAGTAATGTCTGTATATCTGTCTGTCTGTTTGTATGAACACGCATCACTGCTAAAAAACTGGGTTCACAATAAACTCTCAGCAAGAAAATCGTAAAGCATATCCGCGGGAGTAACTTAGTACTTGTTCCATTAAAATCGGTCCACTCTATCAAAAGTTATTGTAGTTTTAATGACGACGTGGCGTAAGTACGAGAGAAAAGTAGACAAGTAAATGGACTTAATACATTCAGATGACTTTATTAATCATTGTTTTTTACATAAGCTTGTATGCAGGCGAAGTCGCGGGCACGGCTAGTATCATAATAAAATGTGTAAAAAATATACTCGTTTTACAATGGTTGAATGAAAGATACAATATATATTTAATGTAATAGTTCTATACAAATTAATAACGAGTCAAAATGTTGTAACGTAATAATTTGGAAGATTTTGATATAAGAGGATGTATATATAATGCAGGTGATTTAATGAGCACGTAGCAAGAGAAAATTGAGGTCACGAACGGGATTGGGACCAGAGTGTCAAAACATAATTCAAGCTGCAGCCGAACTTGTAATAGCTGCAAAAGCGAGAAAAGAGATGCAAGGAATACATTACACACATCTATACACATAATAAGAATGTAAATCTAACGTGTTGTTGTAGGTGTCTAGGAATAAATAATAGAATACATTTCAATCATTTTTAGAAATGTCTGTCTGTATGTCTATCTGTCTGTTTGTATGAACACGCGTCACTGCTAAAGTACTGGGTTCGCAATAAAACCTCAAATCATAAAGCATATCTTCGGAAGTAACTTAGTCTTTGTTTCATTGAAAGCGGTCCACTCTATCATAAGTTATTGTAATTTCAATGACGGTTCGAGTTAAGTACGAGAGAAGAGTAGTAATCTTAGAGTAGTAACAAATTTGGTTGAACGCGTTAATCTCAGGAACTATTGGTCCAATTTGAATTTGAATTCTTTCAGTCTTAGATAGCTCATTTATGGAGGAAGCTTATAGGCTATATATCATTACGCTAAGATCAATAGGAGCGGAGCACCAATGACAAATGTTTCAAAATCGGGGTTTATTTCCTTTTCAGAGCTTCCGCTGCGTGCTATCGTTAGCCCAAAGTATGCCACGTAGACGAAGTCGCGGGTAGAAGTTAGTTAAATATATAAAAGATTAAGGAAAGTTCTTGGATGAATAGTGAGGGAATAAAGAATCGTTGGAAGAAATATTTTTAGAAACTGATATATGAATTAAATTACTTGGACCAAATAGAGATTATCCAGAAAATATAGGTGTCGAGCAGTAAGTGAGGATGAAGCTGACATCGGTCAATTTTAGCTTTCTTTAATTTGATTGGTATGAAGATATTGTATGAGAACATGCAGTTTTCTGTGGGAACATACAATTCTCTTTTCAAGAACATACAATACCCTTTTCGAGAATATACAATTCGCTTTACGAGAATATATAATTTTCTTTGCGAGAACATACAATTCCGTCTATGAGGGCATGCAATTCCTTGTACAAGAACATATAATTCACTTTACGAGTATATACAATTCTCTTTACAAGAACACACATGCAGTTTTCTCAACCATGTGAACTGATGAACTAGGAACTGTGTCACATCTGCGAGAACTGGTGTTCAGTTCTCTCATCTGTCTACGAGAATAGTTCTCTCATCTTTCTATGAAAGCAAGACTTGGAATATTACACTTAAGACAGACAATTTTCAAGGGTGAAAGTAGAAGTAGAACACAGAATACTACTTTGAAACTAGATCACTTTTCCATAAATTGTCTAGAGAGGGAAGAATTTTCTCAAGAGAAAAGCGAAAGTCTTCTTTGCGGCACACAAGAGTAAACAGGCTGGTGCAGAGAGCAGGCACCGCCTGTGAAAACGGCCGCACAGGAAGATATAGAAAAAGAAAGTAAAAATAAAAAATTACTTTGGTGCAAAGCACGCACCACTTGTTAGAATGGACGTGAGGGCGCAAAGGTCCCGTCTACCATGTAAAAGTATTTGTGTTCTGACATATTACTGGCTGTACCTGCAACTCTATCTGCGTGGAATTTGAAACAATGATCTATAAAATCACATATAAATGGATATATTTCAAATGAAAAGGAGTGCTTTAGCCTTGCCACACGTTCTCTGGGTGTCTTTACCTCTCAATCCACAACGTAGTTAAGCGAAAGCGTCGTTTGCTATCGGGATTCTAAGTAGCGGAGGCCCACCTGACAGTGTTACACAGTTTATCCTGAGCGAACAAATCCCACCTTTTTTTATTCAAGACAAATTAAAATGTAACTAATTGCAGTACAGAAGAACAATAGCAAATTTGAAATTTAATCCAAATTGTAACGCTTACTACGAAAAAGGAAACTTTTCAAGAATAATCAAGTCAAATATATTTGATTTTATAGGTGTATATTTATTAATTATTGATATTCATATGATGACAGAGCCAGGAAATATGTATACAATTCGCTGCAAAATTAATTTAAAATGTTGACATATAACAATTATACGCTCCAAACAGCGGTATCTATTGTAGAATTATAATTAAACTAGCGGACCTGGCGGACGTTGTCCTGCCTTGATAATAAAAAAAATCCTAAAAGTCAACTGCAGCGCCACCTACCGGGTCCAATTGTGAATCTAAACCATTCTCGGATCCACTGAAACACGCACACAAAATTTCATCAAAATCGGTCCAGCCGTTTAGGAGGAGTTCAGTCACATACACACGCACACAAGAAATATATATATTAAGATATACTTGTATATTGCCTAATAAATAAGCAAATGTAACATTGAAAACAAGACAAGGTGAGATTTTTCTTGGTTATAAATTTTGATATTGTTGACTTAAGTATGCCTGCCAAATATACTTAGGAATAGAAATAACATAATATAGGTAACCTTTTTTTATTTCTAGAAATAGCAATCTTGCAACCTGCATGGACATTTTAATCTGTTATAAACCTAACAAACAGACATATTTCGTACAACGTAGTAGGTAATGTTATTTTCTAGGTTTTTGTTTGTTATGTATATTCTCTATAAAATATTATATTGTTACAATAATAATTGTAGCTCCATCTGTGAATAGTCGTGAAAAGTGTTCTATTTTTGTGTTCATACTCCTATTTAAAATTATTTAAAAATGACGTATTTTTGATTAATTTCGTTTCATCTTATTGTATATTAACAATATGTAACTAACACACATATTTAATTATAATGAATATATTTGCAAAAATGAATCATACATGTTAGCAAATTAAATAGACGGATTTTCAAAAAAACATGGAAATGTATAATTCCGGTTTTTTCAGCATTTTTTATTCAGGTATCTTTAATGAAGAGATTTCGTCTCTCTACTGATTTATTTATATTATAACCATGTCTGTATATAAAAAAATATTTCCCTAAAATTGATTCCGCGTGATTTAGGAAGAGTAGTAAAATACTATAAGTTTTTTTTATTTGGTTGAATAAAGTAACCTTTAAAACTGCTAGGTGTAGGCATCTAGTGTACCATATAGGCTTTATTTCCTTAAATTTAGTTCACGCAAAACCTTAATTTAGAGATTTAGTTTGCAAAAAATTCAAAAGATGGCGTTCGTTATTTAAATGTTAAAAGACGTTCAGAGAAGTTTATCTCACTGGTACGATCACCACAATGTAGTGTAGTACATTGGGTAAGAGATAGATGACGCTATTAGTTTTTTTTTTACCTTAGTGACAAAAATAGCAGCTTTATTTTGGGCTATATTTTTTATCCTGTATATATTTATTATGTACTAGCGGGCCCGGCAGACGTTGTCCTGCCCTGATTATAAAAATATACTTCACAAATTATATACCAAAACCTTCCTCGTGAATCACTTTATCCACTGGTGAAACCCGCATGAAAATCCGTTCAGTAGTTTTTGAGTTTATCGCGAACAGACAGACAGACAGACGCGGTAGGGGACTTTATTTATACTATTATGTATGTATGTATATATTTATATTTATTTTTGTTTAGTAAATATTTAGTGTAACAAGCTTTAGTGTAATTATGAATAAAGTAAATTTTCAAAAAAAAGTATTAACCGACTTCAATATCAATCAAAAACCCATAAGGCACCAAAAAGCGGAAAATAAATAGTTTATCAAATTAACCAAATTAAATAAAACATATGAATATGTGTACCTAAATAAAAAAAGAATAATCAAAATCGGTTCACCCAGTCCAAAGTTATGAGGTAACAAACATAAAAAAAAAAAAAAAAAAATACAGTCGAATTGATAACCTCCTCCTTTTTTTGAAGTCGGTTAAAAAAGGGATTTGTTATCTTTATTCCTCATACCTCACCATCACAACATTTGTATAATACATAATTCGACCATAATAGATACAAACTTTGTCTTCGTGTTACTATGGTTGAAATTCGCCCACTGGATGACCACTAGTATTACATATCTATCTTCTTCTCTTCTATACTCTATCTATATCTTCTTCTTCTATCTATATCTATCTATCTATCTATACATATAATAAAAATGAAGTGTCTGTATGTAATAACAAAATAAAAATTTTTGACTGATTGGGTATGAAAGTATACACGCTTCTAATAACAAAAATGCAATTTTTAAAATTTTTGTCGGTCTGTCTGTCTGTCTGTCTCTTTGTTCCGGGTAGTCTCCGAAATGGCTGGATCGATTTTGAAGGAATTTTCACTGGCAGATAGAAAAAATTACAGCAGGTTACTTAGGCTACTTTAAATTAGACTAGCTGTTAACCGCGGCTTCGTTTGCAATGCTATCTTTAAAATGGTTGGACCGATTTCCACGGGACTTTCAATAGCAGATAGCTGACCTTATAAAAAATAATTTAAGCAATTTTTATTTATACTAGCTGTTAACCGTGGCTTCGCCTACAGTGCTTTCTCCAAAACAGTTAGACCGATTTTCACGAAACTTTCACTGGCAGATAGCTGATTTTATAAAAAGTAATTTAGGCAATTTAAATTTATACTAGCTGTTAACCGTGACTTCGCCCGCAGTACTATCTCCAAAACGGTTCGATCGTTTTTTACGGGACTTTCACTGGCAGATAGCGGATATTATAAAAAGTCATTTAATCTATTTTAATTTAGACTAGTTGTTAACCGTGACTTCGCCCGCAGTGCTATGTCTAAAACGGTTTGACCAATAATCACAGGACTTTCACTGGCAGATAACTGGCCTTATAGGAAGTAATTTAAGTTATTTTTTTTAGACCCGTGAATTTGACCGCATGAAATTTAGCAAAAGTATGTTGTTCACTGTAAACGTGTGCATAAGATGTGCGTTGTACTGGACTCCAAGAATAAATATAATTGAAATTCATATGTCTGTATCTATGTGTGTAATTTGAATTACATTGTCTTTTCGGTCATTTTGATTTACTTACCGCGCTTTCGTCTACATAACTCAGCAATCATAGTAACATATAAGAATATTGTATCCAAGGCAATGAGCACTATTTTAATTGTGGAATATATAAAACTGCTTAGACAGATATAAAGTTTTATATCTTGAATTATTTTAATGCAAGATTTCAAAACGTCAGCTCATTCATTGTTTTTAATCAACATTGTAATTATTAATAGTAGTTTTGAAGATATAAGGGATTTTTGTAATAATATATAAGTTCATAAACGTATTAATTATTGACAATATGGGCATATTATATATTCTAATAACATCTTTAAGTCATTGTTTCATTAGTTCTTTATACAGTGTAAGTGAGCACTGAGGAAGCTATATGGAGGGTTACGGTTCCAAATATGTTGCTGATGATAAACCTTATTTGACACACTTTTAGGATTTATATATCTAACTAGCTGTACCTGCAGCTCCACACGCTACTTTAGCCTAAGTAACCCGCTGTAATTTTTTCTATCTGCCAATGAAATTCCCTTCAAAATCGATCCAGCCGTTTCGGAGATTACCCGGAACAAACAGACAGACAGACAAAAATTTTTAAAATTGCATTTTTGTTATCAGAAGCGTGTATACTTTCATACCCAATCAGTCAAAAATTTTTATTTTGATATTACATACAGACACTTAATTTTTGTTATATGTATAGTTAGAAGAAGATGTATACGTTACATGGCACTGTAGATTGCGTATGTGTCATACTTACAATTGTTTTTAAAGAGCATTTCTATAACTGTTCATGGTCTCACAGTTTTATATTTCATTAAAACAATTTTAAAAAACGCGTGCGGAACTGCGGGTACAGCTAGTTATAAATTAAACGATAGAGGCCTACCGTTGAGCACGCATCACGCAGAAACTACTGGATAGAATTGAATCAGTTTTTTAGCTTTACTTCTTAGACACTTGATCCTTATGTAAAATATCACGATGTAAACAATGCAGAAGAAGTCATGGGTATCAGATAGTTAAATATAAAAACGCAAACCATTATATCTCCAAACTTCAAAGCCGTTTGTACGATTATCATCTAATTTGGCGCACCTAATTAATTAAATGTGTTTCGCCTACCGCTAGGTGGCGCCAGGCTGTTTCAAACAGCTCTCGCATATTCATCTAGTCCGGTATCGAATGGAACAAAACAACATACAATTAGCACCCAAACTCACAACAATTTGTGGATAATTAATTAAGTATCTTTAATTGTCGTATGTGGAATTCGAATCCACAACGCTCATTGCGACGTCAACGGGAAGCGTCCTATTGCATTTTAATACGATTGAAATTATGGACTATTGCTAAGCTTAATATATATAGAAAAATTGATATTTTAAAAATTAAGAATAATTGTTTTGTAGCTTAGAAGAGACAGCCAACGTAAACGTCAGTCATATCATAGCGAACATGTGGCCCACAAGGTGAAGAGAGAACCGATTATATCAATGTGCTCTTTTCTTTTTAATATTTATCTATATTATATAAATAAAATTGAAGTGTCTATTTGGAATGTCTTAATAACCGTATTACCTTAAGAGTAGTAGAACTTTTTACAGAACAAACAACTGGTGAACAACTAAATTAAGTATATGAAACTAGCTGACCCGGCCACGCGTTGCTGTGGCTCAGTTATTATATCATTACATATTCATAATAATTCATAATTGTTGTTGATAATATGAACAATAAATATCACTTGACGATTTAAATTATTTTTTTAACTAGCGGGCCCGGCGGACATGGCCCCGGTCTCATAATAAAAAAAAACCTTTACAAATTATATACCTAAACCTTCCTCATGTATCACTGTGTCTACTGGTGAAAACCGCATGAAAAACCCTTCAGTAGTTTTTGAGTTTATCGCGAAAAGACAGACGGACGCGGCGGAGGACTTTGTTTTATACTCGCAACACATCGCAAATCGTAAAGATTTAATATAATTAAAAAGATTGGAATAGAAAGCTCACTATTATTTAGATAGCTTGAAATTTTTATTAGGAGTTTCTTGTATAGTGTGAGTGAGTGGATTAAAGTTGTAAATATGCTGCTGATGGCAAATCTCATCCGGCACACTCTTAGTAGGTATTTACATATATCTATACTATAATAAAACTGTAGCAAGGTCAAATCTGTACATTAAATATTTTTTGAAAATTTTGATCGGGGCAGTCTTTGTTATCGATATAGAAGCCAAAAATAATCTTTTTACAATTTTTGTCTGTCTGTCTGTCTGTCTGCCTGTCTGTCTGTCTGTCTGTCTTTCTGTCCCTGTGAACACGCATCACGCTGAAAGTACTGAACCGATTTTAACGAAACTTGACACAATAATAACTAATATTCCAAGGTTACATTTAGGGTACTTTTTGTCCCATAAAACGTAAGGGGTTCTCCAGGAAAATGAAAGACAATACAATGTAGTTAATGTAACTAGACTTTTTTGCGACACCTTAGTACAAGAGCCAGGAATGTTGGAAGAACGAGAATTTTAGAAAAGCTGGTTCTTTAAAATGAAGATATATTATGCCCTTCCAAACAGAATTCAGGTTACCTGGTAGCCGGTTAACGTTATTTTTTTTAATGCGCATCACACCTTTACAGGTTAAAATTTTGGGTTATAAATAATTTAAGGAACATTTTTTTCAGTAACTTTTAAACGCTATTAAAAACATGAATTTATCACTGCCAGACAATTTTGTTATTGATAATAATATGCCCAATGATATTCTTTATAAATAAAACAATTCATTTCAAACCATTTTATTTTTTTCATTGCAAAGAACATATTTCATTTTATTAACCATTATGATATTGAGATTTCACCGTAAAAGAAAAACAACGATAAACGTAGACATACGACTTGAGACTGACGTCATCTTGAACACATGCGTCTATAACAGGCGCTTCCACAATTATCGCTATCTTTATCATTCATAAAGTGCAAGTTCATGTTGCAGTATCTAGCTCTAAGTTTCTAAACGTTTTCAAAGCATTAGCCGGTTTTAATTGGGGTGTTCATCCATAACATTTAGTTAGTTTATACTTCAATATTACACGCAGTCGAATTGACTATGCCAGCTTTCTTTATGATAGTAGTGCTCAGGTTAACCTCTATAAACTTGAAAAAGTCCAAAACCAGGCCATGAGAATTATTGGCGGTTTCATTAAAAGTACTCCAATCCATGTTATGGAAAGCGAATTGAGCATATGTCCGTTACATCTTAGGAGACAATATTAAGCTGGCAAAATTCTATTTAAATTTAAGTCATTCGAAAAGAACGAACTAACTAATGTATCAGAAGAACTGTCCACCTCTTTCCAATCACTCTATTGGCGTAAAAGAAAAAAACCACTATTTTTTCTCAATATAAAAATACTCCAAGTCAAACAAGTATAAAACATGAAATGTTCACTTTACACACCTGGGTCGATAACATTGATTTGCACAATATAATTAAAATAAATGTAGATGGTATTTGGAAGCCAAAGCGTCAATATGATGTTGTTAAAATAAAAGATATTTGTCTTTAATATATAAATAAATATTATCAAAATTTTGTTAAAATATACACTGACGGATCTAAAGCTGGTATTTAGGAGCCGCATTTTTTGAGTCAAATTCCAAAACTTTTATGAAATTTCACATTGATGAAAATATTTCAATTATGCATACTGAATTAATAGCAATTGCAGAGGCCTTATCATTTGCACAATCAACTGAGTCCATTAAGATTGTTATTTTATCCGATTCCAAAAGTGTTCTTCAACACGTAGCGCGATGTACCTCGACTTTTCGAGGAATACCGATAGCCTACATACACTATTTTGAAGCAATAACTAGATTTCAAAGCAAAGAACAAAGTAATTGTTTTACAATGGGTCTCTTCTCATATAGGTATAACTGGGAATGAAAGAGCTGATCTTTTAGCTAGAGAAGGATCCTCCGAAGGTGCTCCTATTAATATTTTACCAATTTACTTGGATGTATGCTCAGTATTTAAAAATAGCTGTTACTCGCATTGGAAGGAATACTTTGATGAGCGTTCTAAAATAAAACGAATATGGTACAGAACGATTCAGCCACGCCCCTTAAGGTCACCATGGATTGATGAGAGTACGGTTTGCCGTTGGGAAGCAATCACAGGAATAAGATTACGCTCAGAACACATCCCATGTAAAAAGTTCGCCTACCTGATGCGTAAAGTACTATCACCACTCTGCCAGAGTTGTGAGCTCATCGATGATGTGCACCACATCCTGGCAGAATGTGTTCGAAACGAAGATATTAGATCTCGGCTTAATGCTTCTGGTTCGTTCCACACTGGTTTGTACAATTCGTTATTGTCTGACCCCACTTCGAAAGATGCTAAAGAATTGTACAAAATTAATTTAAGTTTATTGTCATTCTTATTGTTATATAGTTGTATGTCACTTAGGCGATATAGCCGAGAAGGCGAGTAACCCTTCATTAAAAAATAAATAATAATAATATTAAAATTACAGCTATCTTAACATGGTTTGGACACACTTTATTTTATTTACAAAAAAAATAGCATCGGGCACATTATTGTTAATAACATAAATGTCTGGCAATGATAATTTCATGTTATAGTAGCGTTTCTAAGTTAGTAAAAAACAAAACATTCAAAAATTATATAAAAATCAATATTTTTGCCTGTAAAGGTGCGATATGCACTAATAAACGGAACGTTTACCGGCAGCCAGGTAGCCCGCACTCTGTTCGGAAGAACATAAAGATATATAAAAACTGGCTTATTTTCTTTTTCGAAACCGTTGCTAGCTCTTAGACAAATAGTTACAGGCAAGTGACATTTGACGCGTCGTGCTCATATCTTTTTAATATTTATATATTTTTTCAATACAATGGAATGTGAAAAAGTTTTAATACAAGTTGAAAATAGTTATGATATTATTGAGTATTTCATTTATCATTATTTTATTTTATGAATACATTTTATCGTTTAACTTACAATTTAACTCTATCAACTTGATATTTTATAATGTAAACTGTACTGACTGTATAGTAAACGTCTACAAAAAAGGGAAAGGAACTTCGTTAGAAACTGGGGATCCATAGACCTCTAAAGCTTTTTTTCACATTACCGCCAATATATGTAGGTTAGTTTTTATTTTAATTGTACCCGGTAGATGATGCTACGAACGGGTTGTAGGCTTATTTTAAAAGATTTCTCACATACCATCTGGGTATATGTTTTATTGAGTCCCTTGATAGTTTGGATTCACAATTGGAAACCAATGGTGTGGCTGCAATAAGGTTTTAGTTACCTATATTAAAATTTTTCGCGTTTAAAAATACAATTGGCACCAGTGATAACCGATTTGGTGCAGACGAAGTTGCACGGGTCAGCTAGTAATATATAAAAATCAATGTTTTATGAGCTGCTGCCCTACTGTTCATCTGATTGCGATTGAACTTTGTTAACAACTTATTGCTTACACTGTGCAAAGGTGATAAGTATAGTTCTTACAATACTTATAATAGGTGGCGCGCTTGTCGTACGTAAATATGTATTTGAAAGGGCATTTCTGCAATTCTAAATCTTCTTACAGTTTTACCTTTCTTAAATTACAATTTAAAATGTTATGTCGAGCCGCGGGTTTCTGCTAATAATAAGTATTACATATAGTACAGTAAAATTCAAAATACAATGCTGTAATTCAAATATCGTTTCCTTCTAATCAAGTCTTCTGACGTTGAAAATCTAATAGCGTTTTAAAATTATGTATTAAAAACATTTATGTATTTAAAAAAAAATATATTTCTCGGAACCAGGCTCAAAAGTTTTGTTTCAATGCCAAAATAAGCCTCTTCATATATTCTGGTTGTCCGCATCGCACTGTTCGATTTCCCATAAGGATAACACAGGGAAAATTGTTTTATTTTATCTGACGTTTGTAACTAATGAATCATAAATTGCTCTACAATTCGTAATCACTTCATCGAATAACTTTTGAATGAGTTGATTCTTCGAAAAATGATATAAGAAGTTTTTTGTAGAGCGTTTACAGAATTAAACTATACAAAAATATTCGATGGAAATTGCAGAGCAATTTATGATTCATTAGTTATAAATGTGAGATAAAATAAAACAAATTTTCCTGTGTAATTCTTATGGTCAATCGAAAAGTGCGTTGCGGACAACCTGAATATTAATATTAAGGGCTCATATTTTCGGAGGCCTACTTTGGTAATTAAACGAAAATTTTGAACTTTGAGAATGTTTTATTTTTATTTTTAAAAACGCCCTAACTTTTGGTCGCTCTGAATATATGTACAGTAGCTACAGATACATGTTATATTATATGTATGTATTATGTGCGGAAAATTAAGGATAAATAAATGCCAATTTTAGATTTCTATAATAATACCTTAAGTTTGTTTTGTATTAAATTCTAAGCTCAAATTTATATCTATTTTCAGAGCGACCAAAAAGTATTGTGTATGTCATGTTTCGTCATAAAAAATAGATATATTTAAATTATAAATTACAGCAATTGGACATATACATTATCTAACACAATATTGCATATATGCAACTATCGTCAGTTTAAGAAAACTCTTTGATAAACATGTGTCTGTTAAATTTTACTCAAATATTACTTAAGAGAAATTTAAAGCAGTATATTTCAAGTTACCTGTATAGATTTTATTTTTTTATATAAACATCATTAGATTAGACATTATTGTCATCCGTTTTAGTTACCTTGCATTAAAATATGAAATGTTATATAATTAAATAATTAACTTTAATTTGCCATTCCAATAATAGCGACATTAATTGCGTGGTATCAAATGGTATCCTCGTAGGAAGACCTATCAAATAAAAGCTGTTGTTCTGTTAGGTAGACACTTACTGTTATTTGTGTTGTAGGCGCATTTATATTATCACATCTGTTTGAAGGCTATTTTCGCAAATTCTTACATTAAATTCTCTTAAGATAACAAGATATTTTGTTCCTAGTTATATAAATAGAAGGAAGATATAGCTCGTCAAAATACGTCAAGATAAATTGAATCCTTCCATGATCCCTTGAAACACTTTTTTGATTACATTTGACTGAAAGATAACCTAGAACGCTATGGCTCAAATATTTTGATAGCGATACGCATGTAAGTTACGTATAAACTGTAATCCTTACTATTACTATAAATATGAATGTGAGTTTGTTTGTTTTTTTTTTATCCTTTCACGCCTATACTACTCAACCGATCGTCATATAATTTTACATAAACGTCATCAGGGAAACAGAATAGGACTTAGCGTACCTTTCATACAAAAAACGTACAGTTCCTGAGGGATAGGTCACATTTATATTTACGTGAGCCACGAGTCAAATGCTATACCACTATTTAATAATTGAATTAATTACTAAACGACATTATCACATTCAAAGCGACTGTATTTTCGATACTACGTCACACACGCTGGCACTATAGTAACTGACTTCCGGACAATGGTGCCTTTATGATTTCTTATAAAAATTTGAAAACCGTAATGCTTACTTAACATCAAGTGGTCTGTGTGCCTGTTCAACTATATAAGAGTATCTGTAGAAGAAATTACTTCTTGTTAAAATATATCAACTCTTTCTTCTTGATTTCAGCTTCAGTATTATCAACCGTATTATTATTCAGTATATTATATCAGGTGAATGTTTAAAGGGTGACACCGTTCTATCATGTGGTAGTTCATGGTCAGATTTAACATATAAAATAATAATATCAAAACAAATACTAATAAACAACAAAGAGAACCTTTGTCAAAGTTTGTTCTACAACTATTTAAAGTATGGGAACGATACTTTTAAACGTATAAAAATCACACCTAGGTTCAGTGAACAAGATTATAGATACGCTTTTCAAGGTTAATCATTACGTAACTGCTTAATCTTGGAATGCCGCACGGTTGAACAAAGGAAAATGGGCTTGGGCCGAGGTGTGGGGAGCGGCCTGGAGTGCGCGGCACGATGTTATTCACCTTTTCCATATTTTTTTCTTTTGCGTAAATCATCTGATGTTGACCGTATATCAGTTTTGCGTTTCTCCAGATAATTAGGTCAGATATTAAGCACCTATTTTTTTAATTGATTTAGAACGAGAATCAAGCAACTCATAAATAGTCATGCGGTATAGTATATATAAGGCATTTCACATGACATATCATTGCATTTCATTAATTTTTCAAATTGATAGGTAGCCATAACGAACAATGCCATTAAGCGAGAGTAAATTCAAGGAAGGTTGCGATTGTTAGATCTTTGAAATACATAGTATATGATTTCCTCGAACTGTGCGCAAAAGACACAATCGCAATGGTAGTGATCGAACCTCGGCTGGGGTTGTTTACTGTGAGATTGTTATTTTTTGTAATTATTACATATTTATGTATGACTGGAGGTATTTATTCCTATAATATATTTTCACATATTACTAGTATTTACTCAGGTAGTGTAATTCTGTTATTGTTCATAGCAGTTATATCTTTTACTATTATCGCACTCATGTACATTTACCTAATCGGTAAAGATAAATATTTAGCATAGAATTTGACTGAGTGGTAAATCTTTAGTTGGTTTTTATTTTATCACCAAGTAAAATAAGGGAGTAAAAATTATGTTTTTGTGAAATTACTTTCAATCAGGTAATAAATAATGCGACTAATTGAGGTAATTAATATACTTTATTAATAATATAATTGAGAAAAACATTTCATTGCATAAATAGTGTTAAAGATTATAAATATATTGATCGATTACTTTGTTCATATTGTAAATATATTTGTTTTTTACATTCATTTAGTTATTAATGAGATTTCTGTTAATTACTATTCCAAGATTTGTAACATATTTTAATTAGCTAGACAGTAATGACGATAATATAAATTTCATTTAAATATTTACATCTTACATATTAATAATACTGAGAAAATATTGTTTCTACTTTTACATTATAGAACACCATTTTTACATATTCAGTATAATTACTGGAAAATATAATTTACACTTTGATTATTATAATTACACGTTATATTATAACATATATATATATATATATATAACTATATGTCGCGGCTGATGTTGGGGGCGGTAGTTATAAACGTCATTTAATCGACCAGCCATTCAATACCAATCAAGTATTGATAATAAAAGCGTTACCTAAAACAGCAGATACGTATTAGACTCAGAGATGTGAACGGTCCGACGATCCGGGTGAGACTGATCTTCGTTCTTTTTTTTCCTCGAACAGACTATGCTATTAGCCTTGCGGCCTTGACAGCTTCACCGAACTACTAAGGCGAGCGCTTAAGGCATTCAGCCGATTTTGTTTAGGTAACATACTCAAGGGTGCACGGCACACCTCGGCTTGGGCTGTTACCGAAAAAAATCCCGATCTGACCTAGCTAAACTATTCTAAGCTATTCATACATATATTCGTTTGTGAGTCATACAATCGAGATTGCATGATTCACAAACGCGTACGTGTATAACGGAAATGAGTAAACTTCGTTCGTTTCTCGCTACGCCTTTTATAGGCTTGCTTCGTATTAGAGGGTAGCGCATAATATTTATGTCAGTACAAATAATTTTTGACTATAGAACGAGTCTTTGCGCCGTCATATACTTATGAGAAACACTACGCCTTTTATTAAAAATTGTTTTGATAAAATATCAATTATTGAGCGATAATGTAATTGAAATCTAGTTTACCGTTACACCATTATTTACAAAAAAATATCAGCATTATCTAATAATGACTAAACTTCCTGACTACTCTACTATAGCACGCCATATTTCAATGTCGAAGATAAAATATGAATAAATTTTAGCACAACTCTATATAATAATATAAAATATGTAAAATATCTGTAGGTATATGAAGTTTATATTATTCTGTATAATCAGACACTGGAACGCTTGCAGGTGGCTCTCGAAAAAACTCCCGAACCTGAAAGAAAATATTAATACACTTTAATTGAAAATTAAATTAAATTCATAATATAGGATCATATATGTGTCGGTAAGTCGTGGCTACAACAACGGAGATCTAGATATTAAACTTGGCATCATCTTGGATGCCGTCATCTATATCGTATAATATAATTATGTCAACACAGATCAAGTTTAATGCAAATAATAATAGCGAATACAATTAACGGCACGTATAGAAATATAACTTTGAATATAATTATGGAATATGTGTAGAGATGTGAGTGAGAAGTAACCCAAGCCAGAAAATTATGTACCTTGACCGTTGAGCAGTTATTACAGCGTTATTACGAGCAAATTATGGTAGTCAATAGTATGAAGTCCTTAGTAAAAGACTGTGTCTGATCAATATTATAATACTTAAAACTACAAAACTGATCGTAACTGGTATTAGAAACATACAGTTTGTTTGTTACGTTTTCATGCCTAAGTATAGTCCGCGTCAAACTTTTTGACCGCTCTGAAGCAGATGCGCAGAACACAAATTTAGGTATCCGTGGAATTCCCGCCTTGTTACCTCATCCCTCATGCACCTTTTTTTTTTAACGTGGAGAACTCTCTTCACAGACATTGCAAGGTCCCCGGGGGAGATCCTGAACTGAGTCGACCGTTGACGCATATGTGACACTGTTATCTCGTAAGTATATCCGCTTAATTCAAATAAACAGGGTTTCGTAAATTAGCTGTCAAACCGCTTATAAGACCACACAATCGGAATCAATGTGAAAATACAAAATCTTCTGAAAGTATCAATGTAGTGCATATACTGCCACATCGCTATTACTAAATATAGTAGGTACACATCTACTTGAATCATAATTAATTAAAATCATACTATGTTGCACGTATAATATCGAGACAATTGAAGGAATAATAAATTCGTATAATAATATTTTTAATTAGTTTTATATTAACATCTTGACTGTACTTGCGCAAGGCCGAACTTAAAACTATATTGAGAGCGGTCAAATAGTTAGACGCGGACTATACTCAACATACCATCATAAAATACATATGCGTTATCAAGGGTATAGAAAATAACATTTCAGCATTTTTCATTTTTGTAGGTGGTAGAGCCACGCTGAAGCTTTTTCTGGTTTCAGCATGAATGGGTCGGCTCGCCCGGGGTAGTACTACCCTCTCACAGAAAACCGACGTGAAGTAACAGTGATTACATTGTTGCGTTTCAGTAGTCCGGTGAAGCTGTTAAGACCTTGCTTGGTCAATAGCGTAGTCAGTTCGAAGAAAAAAAAAATTGTTGCGTTTCGTTCGGTCAGTGAGAGCGCCAGAGACCTCACCTCCCCTGTCCCCTGTCCCGCAAAATACAGGCTGGCAACGCACTTGCGAGTCCCGTGGTGTTTGCAAGTGTCTATGGGCGGTGGTGACCCACCTGTTCGTTTGCCGCATGTGATATAAAAAAAACCCAGGTAATGTATGCTGTCTCTGAAGGATAGGTTAAATCTACATTAATGCGAGTGAATCCGTAGGCAAAAATTAGTAAAACAACAAAAATTTAAAGTGATGTAAGTGAATGTATGTGTTAGCAACATCAAGACGATAGATTTTCAACTTCTTAAGAAATAAGATTGGCATAAGTCTGGTGCATAGAGATATTTTACCGTTTCCTTGGATGCACACTCAATCAGATAAATGAGTAATAATTAATAACTTTCTAGGAAGTGTCTCTATTTGTTATTTCTATTGACCATACATTTGAAAAATGAGTAAGAGTTATATGTTAGGTACTTATTTTTTTATATATTAAAAATCAACTAATCAAAAAGTAAGAAAATTGTAAAGCCAACACACCTTTAACTCATTAGCTAAATTCATCAGAATGTTGATCAAGTCTGGATGCTGTATCACTTCATCTGGTATAGAGGGTGATGCACGTGGATATTGGTTGTGGCCTCGAAATGAACGATGAAGTCTCAGCGTCAAATCGCAGAACATGTAACGCAACGTAAGCACTCGTAGATAGTCATCACCCATGAATGGGCGGTAGGCGTTATCTGAAGCAATAAAAATATTTATCTTATAATTTTGTCTTTCAGCCTTTCAACCTTTACCGTAGTTACGATTAGTCTATACAATTATAAATCAGTTGCAAAATGAATGTATGTAAGCGTATTTAATTCATTCATTTTTTGATGTGTTTGTAATATAAGCGAAGGTTTGTATTAACGAGAATGTTTAAAAATCGGAGGGGGAAATGAAAAATGTAGGTTAAAAATCTTTGTGTAAAAACTTAATGGGGTACGTGAGATAGAAAACACTAGGGGGGGGGGGGGGTATAAAAAGGGGATAGGGGTTACACTGCACAGGCCCATGTGGTGGAGTTGCATTATGCTGATGCGACTCCCACAGTTCGTTAGGGAGGATAACACCCGTTTCCCCTTGATAGGTCCACCATCTTGACCCCTCGGGCCGCAGTTTGGGCCCCTTAGGAGGGGACAACACCTGTTGGAGGAGCAAACGTAGTGTCGATTAGACAGTCCCTGCTCCTCCGGCCAAAAGGTGTAAGAAGGTACCATGGGGTGTTAGTCCGTGCGACTCGGGCATATCCATCCTCTGCTGCCCGGCGAGATGGATATACCTTAGGGATTTCCCCATGGAGAAAAAAAGGGGGGTATCTTTAAAAATATTGACAAAATTGATAGACTAACTTACAGTAGTACAGTTGTCATTTTATTTCATTACATAATCATACTGTAAAGAGAAGATTTAGTCTCATTTTCTTCGTTAGTAAACTGGGTAGCTAGTAATAATTAAATTTCATTAACAAGCCATTCCACTACGACGATTCCGTGCAGCTTCTTGCTGACACACTACTTAATATCTACCGAGACATAGAGATACAGGCAACTCTACGTTCCAATTTAAAATAACAAATAATACTTCCATTCAAAAATATACAACTTAAAAAGAACCTTTCATTAATTAAAAGCAATATAAAATGATTTATTGATGTAAAACTTTTTGTTACGATTATTCTCATATCAATTCATGATTTACAGTGTTGTAATTACTGGTGCAAGTTTTAAGTTCTAAGCTTTACTTAAGATCGAGATACAATGCTACTAATAGAAGAGTGTTGGCTTTCAATTGCTTTATCGTTGTTGCTAAATAACACCTGAATAAGAATTTTGTGTAATTTTTATTTCTTTTGGCCATAAAATGCTTTTATTTATATGTTACTAGCTGGTCCGGCGGACGCAGTCCCGGCCTAATAAAAAAAACCTGACAAATTATAAACTTGAATATTCCTCGTGAATCGCTTTATCTACTGGTAAACACCGCATTAAAAGCCGTTCAGTAGTTTTTGAGTTCATCGCGAACAGATATACAGACAAACGCGGCGGGGCACTTTGTTTTATACTATGTACTGATATTGTAGTGATAAGTAACAGTTTGACAAAAACCTATGCATAAATTAATTTCTAATCACGAATACAAAGGTATGTCAAACTTTGCTAAAAGCACTTTTGTCACGTAATTGGGACAAAAGTTAAAAAAAAAGTTGTGACAAACTTGTTATACGCACTATGGAGAAAACATGACTAATCAATCATTATTTGAACATACAGTTAAAATTTTTTTAATGACTTAAAGATAATTGATAACTTACCTGTTCGACCTCTAAGAAATATATTTAAAGCGGTGGTCAGGAAGATATCGAGGTAGTCCAAGGCGCGATCCCAAAGTACAAGCGGTACAGTATATAATTCACAGCAAAAGAAAAATGCCGTCATTGGAGCATGGAGGAACAACGTGAAAAGTCTCCCATCCTGTTGATGTTCTGGGTAACAATTCAGTATATCTCAATATCTATATGAAAAAGTTAACAATATTTCATGTTTGTATTATGTTGACATTCAGCGCGTTAGTTTGAGCTGGCAATTATTAAGGTAGGTAACCCTATATAGTTTCACAATAATAAAATCCCCATTAATAAATTAAAAGATCTTTTAAAATATGCCTAATAGTCCACTTTATAATTTCATTTCATTTCCATAAACCGTAAATTTAGAACAACTAGTCTTTTGGAGTTCACAAATAAAAAGAAATAGATTTGGTCACTATTCAGTCTTGAATAAAAATTAATTTCAGTTACAACACTACAATGCAAAAAAGGTCTTATGTCCTTTTAATTAAAGGACATTTCGCGTAATTTAATATGAGTTTACTGGCTTTTGCATTTGTAGCTTCTTTTGTATGAGAATACTGTTTTTATATTTGTTGTAAATTCTACTTCCTCGAACGTGTTGAGTGTAAAAACATGAAAAATAAGAAGCTTCACAACTAACAGGTGGTTTTTTGTTCTTTTTCTCGAACTGACTACGCTATTGACCTAACAAGGTCTTAACAGCTTCACCGGACTACTCTAACCGGACTACACTAACAGGTGGTGAAACATGTGTATTGTCTCTTTACTGAAAAGGGGTCGTCCATTAATTAAGTGGGCATTTTTAAGGATTTTTTACCACACTCCCCCCTGATGAGATGCCGTGTGATTAAAATTTATATTTTCGCTATAAATGCATTGGATTTATTAAAAAAAAAACACCATTTGCACTTAACACTAGTATTTGAGATTATTTTGAGTTTGGAACTACTAAAATATATAGAAAAATTGTGTCATATTTCGGCATACTTTAATCTAGAAACATGATTTACTTTAATCTGACTTTCTCACATTTTTACACAATTTTTGCCCAAAAAAAATTCGTTCGATATTTTATAGAAACCCCCTCTCCCTCCTGATCTCCTCACGTAATTAACGGACGGCCCTAAAGTAGAAAAAAATTTACTTGTATGATGCGTTTTTAATATTGTGAAAGAAGTAATGCAAGATCGTACTTAAGCCGGCAGTATTCAAATTACCTAGTGATAATAAAATTAGAGATTAATATCCATTGTAAATAAAAATGCCAGTAATCAGAGTAAAAGTAATTAAAAAGATATAAGAATGATTTCATTTTAGA
Organism: Antheraea yamamai; assembly: GCA_036509395.1. Lineage (NCBI taxonomy): Eukaryota > Metazoa > Arthropoda > Insecta > Lepidoptera > Saturniidae > Antheraea > Antheraea yamamai. The sequence goes on from AP028424.1 coordinate 13,292,702, forward strand.
TTTTTATTACGAGTAAATGAAGTAAATGGGATTTTCTATGTTAATATGTAAAAAATCGATATCTTTATAAATCACATATTATTAATTCTCAGCTTACTCTAAAGATATACATTTTTTGTTTTAATTACTATTACTTGTCATTTTCTTGTTATATCTTACTTTGATACTACACTGCTGATGCTGCAACTGTTGAACTGCTGAACACATTGTTCATAAATGAGTAGTAATTGCACTTGTGAAAAGCTGCAGATATAATGTCAAAATAATATAATATTGTTAAACACAGAAATACTTAAGAGAAAATCAGAATTTACCTTGATAAGGCGACGGTAGTTCCATAGGTGACATTAAAATCACAACCGGTTTCCCGAAATGCCTAGGTATATTTTCAAATGAATACGAACTGTCCGAATCTAAAATAACGTAGAGTGGACGCCGAGTAAATGGATATAGATCACCTGGATACAAACATTGAATATTCTTATGTTTTAGTGTTTTTGTATCTCTAGTCGATTCTCCGTGAATATCTGTCTTTGATGTTGTGGGAACTCCTTCCACTTCATATCCAGCTGAAATAAATAATCTCAAGTAAACATTAACTAATACTGTTCGCTGAACATGACTTACGAACTTTTCTATCTCCACGGACTATCGTATAGTGTAATCACATATCCTGGTTAGGCTATTTTACTAACGACATTTTAGACATAATCACTACCTTAAATTAACGAGTGTAACCCTCAGTTTAGCAAAAATGAAAATTTGTAGCAGTTATAATCACTTTCTTTTCTGTCAGTCAGTACATTTAATTCCTGAATTGGATAAAAAATAGTATGTACGATTCAACAATGGCACAATAGAATAACAATAATTATTATTGACAACAAATTTATTTCATAAATATACTGGTATATTTTTATGAGGTATGTATAACAATATAGCATCATATATAACTACATTTCTTATATAATTGAATAAGTTTGTGTTTTTTATATTTGAAAATAGCTTGTTCTATGTAACATATTCCTATAGTATTTCCAACCCTTATTGTTAAAATTAAAGGTAACACCGACAGACTGATGTATATTTACTTAATGCATTTTATTGTAATTGGTTTAATAGTGTTCAAAATTCAACAATTTAACGTGTAGAGAAAACAAATATAGATAGGAAATATATAGGTATGACAGAAAATTATTTTTTAAATTAATAAATCCTAGTTGTGAACGAGATTATTTCTCTTTGTGTCTGCATCGAAAGCCGATGAAATACATTAGAGACAGACATAATAAATATTTAAGCTGGTTTTTTTCCCGTGAGCATTAAATCTCATCGTCGTTTGCATACCATCGCCAGTTGCAATTATATTATATAAACTGTTTCCACAAATGAACATTTACAACGCCTCTGTAGGGACCCAAATGCGAAGCATTATATTATGGACAAGGTACACTTAAAACTTGCTGCTTGTTTTGTGTAACTTGTAAAGTTTAGAATTACTGCAACTTTTATTTACTATTTTCAGTGAGAAATGCCAATTATAATTCGCGCGCGTCAAATTTTGCTATAATTATGATGACCTAAGAAATTAACTATTATAATGATTAAACGGTATTGATGATATTTTGACATTATTTATTCATATAAAGGAATTAACAGCTGTTCAGCTGTTAATTCTATTTTACATACATAGTTATCAATATGTAGTTTTAGCCAAAGGAAATTTCGATCACGTAACAAATATTGTGAAGCTATGTATAAATTATAACTAAAGTGTTAATTTTAAGACTAACAATAGTAAACAATATATTAAGTTAAAAAATATATATATTTATTAATATAAAGGTGCACGTGTGTATGTGAGTGAGTACGAGCGAGTGTGGCAGGAGTTGCAGTTATGTGTGAGTTTATAAGTGTCAGTTATATATGTTTAACGGGGCCTAAATGTCATCGATAACTCTTCTTTTCCTTTCAATCCTGGACGGTTGACAAAGAATATAACTAAGTGCATGAACATTATATGAATCTATATATCTATTCAACACGGAGTTACATGCATATTTAGACTTTGAGAAGCGTTCGTGAAACATCCGAGGGTTTCAAGTATGTTTAATAATGGTTTTCAAACGCATTCTATCTAACAGACATGGACAGTTGATTTTATTATTTAATAAATTATACGAAAACACCAAATCAGTAGCAGAAGATCTGTGTTCCAGGCTTAACATAACTAATTACCTAAGGATCTCTATCCTATTTGCCGACACAAATATACTTCAGCGTTTAAGAATCTTTAAAGAAAATGTTTTGAATGTTCTCAATCTTTTAACATGTACACTGTAATATGTAGCCCATATCTGAGATCCAAATTCCTGAATACTCCTTACATAGGCACACAATAAAACTTTAATACATGTCTTGTTTCATTAAGCAAAGTAGCTACGAAATCATTCAAAACGATCATTGTTGTATCAAAAATAGTATTTCGCAATAATCGCTGAATTCAGCGAATTGAGTAGCAAAAGACAATTGTTTAACGAACGAAATAAATTTAAATGTAATTCGTTTACGAAATTGACATGTGATTTTATTCGACCAAACTCAATACTACATTTATTTCCCCATCTTTATCTAAAACGAATATATTTTATTTTTTATAAATTTATAGTTATAACAAATTTATCATTAATAAAGTTAAAATATATCAAATTAATTCTGAAACTCACAGTATAATGATTGCTACATAATATATTAATAACTACCAGTTTGTTGTTTGCATAGCCGCGTAAGACGTGCATCGTCAACTCGCTTAAAAAACGTCGTGTGATAAGGCTAATAAATCCTAGTCAGAATTAATTGCCGTTGTCTAAATCGCCAGGATGATTATATTATAACGGATTAAATAATTTTATGAGCCAAATAATTACCATCGCCATCTTCCATTTGTTGTGTCTGTTGTGAAACTTGTGCATCTCCAGATACATAGAGCAGTATAGCTCCACTGGGAGGTATATCATTACACCCACTAGATAAATACACTATCAGTTGTATTGGAGATGGTTTGTAAAGAAGATACTTATGAGGATTAGCAGAGAAACCGCGTCTTACACACCCTGAAGCAAAAATCATAGTTGCAATGTTAGTCTTCTGAAATACAAAAGTATTATTTTATCGAATTTGGAGTGCAATTTTTGAAGTAAATTATTTGTTAATAGTTACATTTATTATTATATACGTAATAATACATTAATATATTTACGATTTGAACAAGTAAATCTCCAAATATTCGAAAAAATAAAAATAAAGTTCTAATTATCTACGACATACTAGAAAGCCAAGCTCTGTTGTAATTACTGAGGAAGGCGAAAGAAGATGTTTCCATGCATATAAAGATTTCATTCCTTCTAAACATTGATCTTAATTATACACTTTCGTAACATATTAACGTACGTACGTACGTACGTACGTAAGTAAAGAAATACCGTAGAAACTATTCAAGATCCATTATCATTGCGTTATCACTTATGAACCGCCTCACAGGAATAGTTTCTAAACGAATCCTCATTTTATACGAGTATTGTAGATTTTCCTTTTACACGAACATCATTGTTCATCCATAGTAATTAAAATCGAATACTGGACACTCTTGAAATGGAGATCACAATCAATATCTTTATAAAAACACAGTGTAAAATTAAACCTATTAGACAAGTACTGGGATATCGAAAATCTCTACCTTTCGCTCTTTCTACTTATACATAAGAGCACTTGCATACAAATAACCACTCACTTGAACGTATATTAATACGTATTTGATATGATTAATTGTTTTATTATTATGCCTTCACTTAAGAAAAGACATATAGTAATCTGTAATACTTACATTTAGTCGGTATTATATTGTATCTACAATTCTGATATTCGGTGATTAGTAAATGCGTTACGCAATAAAAAAAATTGTTTAGACAGGCAATTAATTCGGATATCATTCAGTGAATTGGTACTGGTAAATGAATGTTATCATTTGCATTTATCTTAATTAATCGGAAGTGTGTAAATGAAAAAATGTTGCAGTGCTAAAAAACTTTCTTTTATAGCTTTTAGGTTTGACAAAATTCACAATTTATGAGTGCGTTTCCATGAATGTGGGTTGACATGAGATTTTAATCGTAGTTCTCGACAGGCTTCGTTGTAATCGGTAGGCACTAATGCAACGTCTTTGTAGGGCTCCCATACTAAACTTCTTCTTAATGCACAGAAGTTTGAATGGGGGACCAGTAAAGCCGTGGCAATAAGTTTTTACCTTTGACAGGCGCGCTTGGAGTTGATGCGAAGCGTTGTTGAGGGGAATTGTCGTATACATGTTGGATATCCCCAGTAGGTTCACGTTCTAAGGTCTGGAGCATTCTATACATGTCCATAGTTAACTCTGAGAATTTGACCTGTTGTGAGCTGCTACCAACGATTAGAATCTCTTGAAGAGAAAGGTTCATCTGTGGAGTACGTTCTATTGGAGGTGCCGTCATTGGATTTAATCTGAAAAATATATTTCTTTGAAAGTTTACAAATGTATTTGATGGAATGTAAATAATCCGACAAATCAAAATATAATTAAATATTCATGTAACACTTCATAAATATGTTTTTACTTTGAATATCTTTCTGGTTAATTACAAGTTTACTTTCTTCGTGATATTGAAGATAAGTTTTCTTGGTCTTCATTACTACACCGGCCGCTTCTTCTCTTCTCACAAAACCACTAATATTTATGATCTTCAATTCACTGACATATCATAATATCTTTAGGATTTTTTCTTTCACATTGCCTTTCATAATCATTGCTTAAAACAAGTTGCACGAAATGACAGCATTCTGATTTCTGCTGCTCTGTAACTTTGAAGACTTGTAGGTAATACGAACACATCACTTTGACATAATTTAGTTTTATTTAAAATTTACAAGGTATGTTCGAAAACTTAATTTTTAAAGAGATTCTATAATTATTTTATTTTGTCTTATATAGCCAGTCGTAGCATAATATAGCGCGCGTGTGTGTACTGAAGTTTCCATAGAATTATGAAACAACGAATAGTTACTCGCAGCTTTGTTGCTCTATGGGAGTTTCCGTGTTATATTTTTTAATATCGCGAAAAAATTGGTTGCCTCGTGTACAATTATTTGAAAATACTCAATTTATATCATAAATACAAAAGTAATGTAAAATAATACTGATATATTATACTCGTATAATTTTACCTGTGTGAAAGTATAACCGGATAATTGTCAGGATGCATGACGGATATGACTGGTTCTGCTTGAATGAAAGCTTTCACTTCGTCTACAACGACGGTCCACTCCAGTTGATCATCGGGATCGTACGTGTTTCCATATTCGATTATTTGTTTGTCTAATTCCTTGATCAGTTCTTTTACCAATTTAATCTTTTTTAGTAACAGACAACAAACTATGAATCTTATGTAATAACGTAGTTTTTTTACCATAAGTTCGCATTTATCTTCTTTACAAGCCTTGGTGTAGTAGCTTCGACCACGAATAGCGTAATAAAATGAAAATGCTTCATTAAGGTATGCTGTTTCACTGGTCCTTAGGCTGTAAAATATTTTCAATTTATTATGATATGAATGACTCAATCGAATGCTGAAATGATCTGTTAAATGACTAAATATGTATTAATTTTAATTGAGAAAAAAAGGAAGTTGCTTCGGATGATATAAATTTAATTTAATACAACTTACTAAAAATGATAATAAAGTTGGCCAATTTTCGAAGCGATTTCTCCTATTTGCCATCGTTTGAGTCCATATTTAGTGTCAAGTATGGTTCGATGCTGTTGCTGAAATTTCCACAATTTCGAATAAACATCGAAAGTTCGTCCAAAGTAGGAATGCCATTGTTTATGCCCATACTGTGGTAGTTCCCTGCAAATTATATTTGCGTTAATAATCCGTTTCATTTGCAAAATTGTTGAACGATTCACATTTCTAGTCACAATATAAGTTATGTTAAGAAAAATTAAATCTTTTTGTTTCATTCCACATCTAAGAATGTAATAATTAATCTATTTAATATAAATTCACCTTAATCCATTGAAGAGCTGTTTAGACCTTTCTAATAAGTGACAAAACTCAAATATAGTTCTTTTCTCGTGTTCTTCCAGATGACTCATGGTATTATTGTATTATGTTTTCACTCGGATTTAGCACAGGAAGTTACTAGTTTTATATATAAATAAATATTAGGTACTAGTATTTGTTTTAAGTTAATTCTTTACTACTAAGCAAGACGGTTTTTCTATTTATTTATAATTATATAAGATAATTTTATTATTTACGTAGCAGATAGCAGACATATAGCATAAAATAAATTATAATTTTAATTAATGGCTTTTAAAATTTAAACGACGGGTCTGGTGTTGCTGGGGAAGGTGGTGTCGGATGTGAATCTGTGTCCGAATAAGGTCCAACATAAATTATAAATTCTTCATCCGCCTCTGTATTTTCTTGAAGTGGACGGCCTGAAGCCACCACTTTGGATCTAATTAGATTGTTTTTGTAAGGGCTAGTGCGTACATTTGCCGCAATTTTTTCGTAATCCACTAAATGCTGAGACGCAGGTTTGGGTGGACAAGTAATATTGGATGTATTGACATCCGCCTCGCAAGCAACTTCACAAACTCTTTTAGGAGACCTTGATGTAGGTTCCTTAGGCCTTGCACCAGTAGACTTCAAATCATTAGCTTTCTCGTAATCCACTAAATGCTGAGACGCAGGTTTGGGTGGGCAAGTGATATTGGATGTATTGACATCCGCCTCGCAAGCAACTTCATAAACTCTTTTAGGAAACCTTGATGTAGGTTCCTTAGGCCTTGCACCAGTAGACTTCAAATCCTTAGCTTTCTCGTAATCCACTAAATGCTGAGACGCAAGTTTGGGTGGGCAAGTGATATTGGATGTATTGACATCCGCCTCGCAAGCAACTTCACAAACTCTTTTAGGAGACCTTGATGTAGGTTTCTTAGGCCTTGTACCAGTAGACTTCAAATCCTTAGCTTTCTCGTAATCCACTAAATGATGAGACGCAGGTTTGGGTGGGCAAGTGATATTGGATGTATTCACGTCAGGCTTGCAAGCAACTTCACAAACTCTTTTAGGAGACCTTGATGTAGGTTCCTTAGGCCTTGCACCAGTAGACTTCAAATCCTTAGCTTTCTCGTAATCCACTAAATGCTGAGACGCAGGTTTGGATGGGCAAGTGATATTGGATGTATTCTCATCAGGCTTGCAAGCAACTTTACAAACTCTTTTAGGAGACCTTGATGCAGGTTCCTTAGGCCTTGCACCAGTAGACTTCAAATCGTTAGCTTTCTCAAAAACTTCTACTTTGGTATTTTCTTGTGCCGATAATGCCTGTCCATGCCCATGCCCAGGTAACGTATCATTCTTCGGTGACGGTATTAACCCATCATTTGTTTGGACAGATTGACTGGTGGAAGGTTGGTCACTGATTGTTTCTTTCGGATCCGGATGGCTGTGTTTATGTTTTTGTACAAAATGGAAAAATACTTCGTAAGCTAAATCATTCGGTGGATCATATATATCAAATAATGAAGGTTGAGAATTAGCTGTTGACTGTGTACCGTCCGCATTTGTTCTTGCAGCAGAATTTAAAGGCAGCGAGCGCGAACGCAAACGGTTGTCTTTTTCTCTTTTCTCTGAAAAAATAAAGATGCGTTAGCATTTTGCTATTATGTTTTTAACACCGATAGCCGAATGCGAAGCACATCTATAACATTAACATGCACATTCATTATACACGACATATTTAGACGTGATAACTTCTTATATATCGATGAACACCGGCTACATGCACGAAAAAGCATGATACATAGTCACGTTCCGCCTGAGCTGAGCGTGTAAGCGAGACAACCAATTTTTGTTTACTCCATGTAACATCGATTGAACTGTTAATTTGTTGGCTTATATATAGTTAACTAATGTTAGTGTTTATTGCATAATATAGGTACCTAGCTGTCAACAATGTGGCAATTAGAGCTTCGTTAATAAGCCCATCGTGTTGACAAAGTATTACTGTTATGATAGTAGTACCGGTGCATATACCATAAAAAGGAACCAAAAAACAACTTGGTTGTTTGTATTATTTTTGTGTAAATTAAAATTGAGGTATAAAATAAAATGAAATGACCCTAAAACTTATATTAACAATTTTTAAACAAACATAGTGAGTAAGATGACGGCAAGTGGACCCCCATTTTCCCACTTGATCATGAAATTACAATTAATGTATTTCAACATAAAGTTGTCACTGTCAATAATAATACCCTAAAAATTTTTTTTTGTAACATTAACATATTGTTAATAAACTTTTAAATAGACAAATGAAAATTGAAACGACTTCTCCCTCAAATTATGAAAAAAAAAATTTCGGAAACATGCATTATACATTAAAGTTTAATATTTTGAAAGAAAAATTCACTGCCCGCCATCAGTTTAAACAATATGAATTTATTTATCTCAGAGCAGCGAGCACTGCCAGTACAGCGAACAGGCGCGCGCTGTAGACACTGCCTAAACGTCAACCTTTTTTTTTTTTTTTTAACGTGGGGTAATCCCTTATGGATACCCACCCTCCCGGGGGGAGAGAGTGGGTTATGTCCGACTCGCACGGACTAAAACCCCACGGTGTACCGACAGACCGTTGTGTGGGGGCGGCAAGGGATCGTTCCAGCTAATCAACCTTGTAGAGCCGCCCCCACGGTCCGCCCGGTGGAAGGTGACCGCCGGGCTCCTACCTATAGAGGAACAGACCAGGTCCACACCGGCTGCCCCCCTCGTCCACCGGACCTGTGCAATGAGGAGATGGGCCCCCCGGCCCACCCCCTCAGGTCCGGCTACGGTGGCAGGAGGAGTTGGGCATAGCGCCGCCTCCTCCCGCCTGTTCTCCTTTGCCGGAGAGGGCCACTTTGAGGATCTGCCTCACGGGCCCTCTCCGCCTCCTCCTTCTGCGAGATGACGTCCTCGCAGAAGGAGGACATCACTCGCCACGCCTGTTCGCTGCCGAGCATGGCCGAGACCACGCTCGGCAGCGACAAGTCCGGTCCTACCGCCGCCGCAAGAATGCGGCGCTGCTCCCCCCACGCAGCACACTCAGACAGAGTGTGCTGCGCGGTATCTTCGACAGCGCCGCACTCGTGACAGGCGGCGGTCGGCTCCCTGCGTGCGATCCGGTGCAGGTACCACCCGAAACAACCGTGTCCGGTGAGTACCTGCACCAGTCGGAACGTCAGGGAGCCCCACTCCCTTTCAATCCATTGTCGCAGGACCGGGCGGACGGCGTCTACGGTAAACCGCCCAAACCGCTCGTCCGCCAGGTCCTGCTGCCATCTTTCGACGGCGTCTCCTCTGAGACGCCGTCTCTCCGCCTCTACCTCCCTGGGAGCCGGAGGCTCCCCCCTTCGTTTTCTCACCGCCGTGAATTGGTACACGGCGGCGAGAACTCCTGCCTCCAGCTCCCAGGGTAGGGAGCCAGCGAGAGTGAATGCCGCCGCAGAGGACACCGTCCGGTACGCCCGGATTGCCCTCAGTGCCACCGTGCGCTGCGCATTACGAAGCGCGCGCACGTTGGCGGCACCGAGGGCGTCGGCCCAGACCGGTGCCCCGTAGGCGGCCATCGCCCGCACGACTCCCATGTAGAGTCGGCGGCACCCGGCGCCCGGCCCCCCTATGTTGGGGAGTAACCGGCCGAGTGCCGCCGCCGCCCCAGCAATTCGCGGTCCGAGCCCCGCGAAATGGGGCTCGAACCGCCAGCGCCCGTCCAGGGTGAGGCCCAGATATTTCATCTGGGTCCCCACCCTGATCCGGGCGCCCTCCACCACAATGTGGGCCCCAGGAGGTGGCCCCCGCCGAGGCCCATGAAAGAGCAGGGCCTCGGTCTTCTCGAGGGCCACCCTGAGGCCCAACCTCCTGATGCGCCTGACCACGAGGGTTGTGGCCATCGTGGCCAGGCGCTCCACCTCCCTCCACTCCCCCCCCCGGGCTACGACTAGGGTGTCATCCGCGTAGCATATGAGGCGTGCCCCATATGGGAGCACGCCGCGGAGCACCCAGTCGTAGCCCATGTTCCACAGGAGTGGCCCCAAGGCGTCCCCTGTGGAACCCCCCGTCTTGTGGCCCGCCGGACCATAAGCCCGTCGCCGTCTACGTAGGCGACCTCCCTATCCTCGAGGTATGCCTCCAACACCCGCCGCAGGTACGGGGGCACTCCGAAATATCGGAGCGCCTCCCGTATGACGCCATGCGGCAGGGTGTTGAAGGCGTTGGCGATGTCAAGGGACACCGCCAACACCCTTTCTCCCTGGGAGGTCGCCTCCGCAGACAGCGACTTAAGGAGGGACAGGGCGTCCACCGTGGAACGCCCTGTCCGGAAGCCATACTGCGCGTCCGCCAGATTCGGCCCCACGCCCTCTAGGTGCTGGACGACCCGGGAGGAGATAATCCTCTCCAGCACCTTCCCGGCGTCGTCCAGCAGGACGAGAGGCCGATACGCGGACGCGCAGTCCGGAGGGCGGCCTGCCTTTTGCATCACGCAGAGCCGCCCAAGCTTCCAGGGCTTCGGGAACTGCCCGACTGCAAGACACCGGTCGAACAGCTCCCGAAGCCACCCCCCTAGTTGGCCCAATGCGAGGCCGAGCACCCGACCCAGGGCCCCATCAGGGCCGGGCGCTCTACGCCGGCTGAGGAGGCGCTCGACTGCCCTCCCCATCTCCTCCTCCGTTATCGGAGGGGGAGGACCGTCGAGTACCTCCTCGACTGCCTCCCGAGGCGGAGGCATGGAAGGAGCCGGTAGCATCGGAGGGTCGGGGAACAGTTCTCCCACGACCCTCGCTACCATCTCCGGCCGGAGGGTCTCCGTCGCCGGGGGCGCCCAGGATTGTAACTCTATTCGTACAATCCTATACGGGCGCCTCCAAGGGTCCCCTTCCAGCGTCTGGAGCAGCTCCTCCCATGCTGCTTGTTTCGCCCGGCTGATGGCAGCCTGCAGGGTCTTCCTGCACTCCCTATAGCTGCCATACAGCCGGGCCTCCGCCTCCGGGTCCCTATGCCGGCGCCGGCGGTTGCGCCCGAACAGCCGCCGGGCCACGGAGCAGGCCGCTCAGAGAGCGGCGATCTCCGGCGACCACCAGTACACCGCCCGTTTGTCTGGGCGGTGTACGCTCCGCGGCATCGACGCGTCGCAAACCTCCGTGAGGGCTGCACGGAGGCGGGCTGCTGACGCGTCGACATCAGCCCCTGTGGGGGGGAGCATGGCCCAGGCCTGAACGATGGCCGCCTCTTTCGCTAATTCACGGTTGAGGCGGCTCATCGCCCAACAGGGGAACTTCGCGCCCCTCCGGGGGCGGGTGCCAGTCCCGGCTTGGGAGGTGGAGACCTTGAACCTGATATATCGGTGGTCCGATAAGGTCTCCACCTCCTCCAGCACCCTCCACCCCCGGACACGGCGTGCTACGGACGGGGTGGCGAACGAGACGTCCACCACTGACGTCCCGTTCCATCGCACGCACGTGGGGACGCTCCCCTGGTTGAGGAGGGACAGCCCTAACTCGGCTGCCCACTCCTCAACGGCCATGCCCCTCAAGTCCGTGACTGCCGCTCCCCAGGTCCTCGATTTAGCATTTAAATCCCCCATGAGGACCACGGGGAGCGGCGACCGCCGTCTGACAGCTCCCTGCAGGGAGCCGAGATACGCCTCGAACTCCCGCAGGGGCTTGTTAGGGGAGAAGTACTCCCCCACAACGGCGTACTCTCCCCAGACGGCCGTCACGAGCCCGGCCCCACTTTCCCTGGCCACCAGGGTCGAACCTCGTCCCGCCACGATCGCCACGGAGCCGTTCCGATCCCCAGCCCACTGCAGCTGGGATGGAACGAAGTAAGGCTCCGTGGCGATCGCAAGCCCGATACCCCACTCCGCCACTGACTGCACGAGTAAGTCCTGTGCAGCGGCGGAGTGGTTGAGGTTCGCCTGGAGGAAGTTGTATATGGACCGATCCATTATTGGTCCATATCAACTTCCTCCCGCCTGGCGGCCACCACCTTGGGGATAACTCCCGCTGTGGGGAGGTCCCTACCCTTGGTGGTGGGGGGCCTGCAAGTGCGACTCCCCATCACATGCCCCGAGGGCCTCCCCGCGTCCGCGCATATGGCGCAGCGGGCCACCTCTGCCTTGCATTGGGCCGTTTTGTGGCCCGCCGCGCCGCAACGGTAACACCCGTCCCCCCTGTTGGACGAGGAGGGGCACATGGGGCGAGTGTGCCCCAAGCCCATGCATTTAAAGCAACGCATGGGCTTCTCGTCCAGCAGGTGGACGCGGACGACGCTCCACCCGACTAGGAGCTTGCCGGCCTCGACAAGCTCCCTGGCCGCCGCCGCGGGGAGCGTTATGTGGATCGCACCAAGGCCCCCCAATTCCTTTTTATCTCCCCGACCTTCAGGTCGGCCGCCTTGCAGCCGGCTTTCGCCGCCACGGCCGTCTCAATCTCGAGGGGGGACACCGAATCGTCCAGCCCGACGATTCGGATGTCCGCCCTCTTGGTCGGCACGACGACCGTGGCGACGTCGGCCAGCGCCATTTTGAGCTCCCGGGCCAGTTCGGCGGCCTTCTCTTTGGTCTGCCCCGGGAGCTCAATTTTCCGTGCTCCCGTGGCCGTCTGCCGGACCCGGACTTCCCCGACGCCCATGTCCGGCAGGGTCACGGCTTCCCGCGCCTTAGTCAGCACCTCCCTATAGCCGATCCCCCTGTCGGCTGCGGCATCCTGCAGCGTCACTATCACCGCAGCCGATTGGGGGACGGATGGCAGTTTCTGCCCCGCCGGTTTTGGTGGGGCAACTGGGGCCGTCGGGGCTTTGGGCGCCACCGGGCCCTTGGCGGCCTTCTTTTTTCGGGCTACGACGGCCCAGCTGGAGCCGGGAGCCGCTGCCGCAGGAGCCGGTAGTTCGGCCCAGTTCATCCCCAGAGGGGCGATCGGGGCCTGGGGCACCGGTGCCGGCCTCTGGGACACCGCCGGTCTTGCAGGTGGAGCCCCCGCTCCACCCTTCTTCTTATCAGCCGCCAAGGGAGGGCGGACTGGCACCTCCGGAGGGAGGCGACTCTCCAGGCTCTCCAGGCGTGCGTTCAGCATATTGCCGAACGACACCTGGAGAGACCGCTCGAGGCGGGAGACGGCCCCAGCGAGCACCTCCTCCCACTGGTGCTCCGACGGCGCCATAGCAGGTGCTGGAGGCGGAGGCATCTGCTTCTTGGCGCTCGCTTCCTGCTTCCAGGCCAGAATCTCCACCTTGAGATCCTCGACCTGGCGGCGGAGGTTCTTTGTCTCCCTCTGGAGCTTCTTAACCTCCGCCGACTCCGTGCGCTCAGCGAGCGCCTCCACCACCTCTTTAAGGGTCCTGGCTGCCTCCTTTAGAACCTTTATACAGGGCCCGTGCAGGTTTTTCGACTTCTTCACCGTCTCGAAGATAGCCGTCACCTTTGTCCCCGCCAGAGCCATCAGGGTGAAGACGTCGAGGTCTTCGACGTCGATGATAGGCTCGGCATCCGAGCTCGCCGCTGACCCGGCCCTGGAGCCGGCCTTGGACCCGGCAGCCGAGGCAACAATTGAGCCCGTAGCCGAAGTCTCCGACTCTGCCGCACTCAGACTGCCGGCCAGGGCCCGGTCAAATGAGCCGTCGGCCTCCCCCATAAGCCCGCGACCACCCACGTTGCGGCTGATCCGCCGCGCCGTCCCCCTGTGAGAGGTGCTCACCTTGTGAGCCGCCCGTCCCTCCACCTCCGTATCGGAGGAGTCCATCGCCACGCTTGTACGCTTTTTCGTTATCTTTTTGGCACTCATGGCTTGCCGGAGACCCAGGGTCACCGGCAAACCAAGAGGCAAAAAGGGCAAAGTCCAGTCAACGAGCCAGGTCAATAAAGTATAGAAGAATCAGTCCGAAAAACAAAGCCAAAGTCCAAATCAAAAGAAAATCCACGCCAAATCCAAAACAAGCCAAGTCGGGTGTGAAAACAAGTCCGTAATCCGAAAGCACGCCAAGGTCAATAAGGTAGGAGTAAAGGAAGCCACGAGAAACACCCATAAACAACGCAGGACCAAAATGGGTGACCATCCCTAAACGTCAACCTGTGTTAACAAATACTAATGAGTCTTTACAATGAGAAATAATGTTATTGAAGAATTTTTTTATTATCGACAGAATGAAGAAATGAAACACGAAAATTACGTTATAATTTTAGAAAAAATAAATCATGACGCAAGTTCAGTTCACCTTTTTAATTTTAAATTAAAATTGATTTTTTTAAAATTTGGAGCTAAAAACGTTAAAAATATTTCTTACTTTTCGGACGGAGCGGCTTGTCAGTACAAAAATAAATATAATTTTGCAAATTTACTTTATCATAAAACAGACTTTAATGTTGAAGCTAAATGGAACTTTTTCGCCACATCCCACGGTAAATGAGCATGTGATGGCTTGGGAGGAAGCGTGAAAAGACAAGCATATCGTGCTAGTCTTCAACGCGATAATAACAAGCACATCACGACTGCTAAACCTCTTTTTGAATGGGCTCAAAATTCATTTAAAAAGATTGATTTTGGTTTTTGCTCTACAACAGAACATGATTCGCATGAGTAAAAATACAAACAACGTTTTGAACAATGTTTAACAATAAATAATACTCGCCAATTTCATTATTTTAAGGCATTCGATAGGTCATTACTCCAATGTAAGTTTTTTTCCGAAGATGAAAAAATAATAACTAAACAAATTTAAAAAAATAAAAGAAATAAATAAATAACATATTGCTGTGAAATTTGTATTTAATTTAATTATGTGTCCAGTATTCCTGTTTTTGCTGCTAAATAAAAATAAATATAATATATTAAGTTTGATATAAATATTTGAATAAAAAAAAAAAAATAACATTATTGTTTATTGTAAAAACTCATTAGTATTTACTAAGTGTCTACAGCGCGCGCCTGTTCACTGTACTGACAGTGCTCGCCGCTCTGGGGTAAAGAAATTTATATCGTTTAAACTAATGGCCGGTAGTGAAATTTTCTTTCAAAATATTAAAATTTAATGTATAATGCATGTTCCTGAAAATTTTTTTTTTATAATTTGAGGGAGAAGTTATTACAGTTATCATTTGTTTATTTAAAAGTTTATTAACAATATGTTAATCATTACATAGTATAAAACAAAGTCCCCTACCGCGTCTGTCTGTCTGTCTGTTCGCGATAAACTCAAAAACTACTGAATGGATTTTCATGCGGTTTTCACCAGTGGATAAAGTGACTAATGTAAAAGTAAAAGTAAAAGTAGTGAAAAATAATAATAATGTAAATGATTAAACTAAGCAAAATAGGACAAGATTTATAGTATTATATAACGAAAACAGTAATGAAAACTACGCTGATTTAAATAAACGATAATGAAATAAATTATTACCTATGTAAACAAGGACTCGGATAATGTATGAGGAATGAGGGGACTTACAAAAAAAAAAAAAAGTGACTAATGAGGAACGTTTTGGTATATAATTTGTCAAGGATTTTTTTTATAATCAGGGCGGGACAACGTCTGCCGGGCCTGCTAGTATACATTAATTTCGTCAAAAGAGGAGCGTATTGAAAACATATAAAAACATTTTAGTGTTAAGTAGGAAGGTACAATACAAGTGGTGACATTCTGTTTTTAATCTTTCGAAGAATCACTATGCTATCACACTATCAAAGAATGCTCAACTTTCTTTTACTCGTATTTTAGCGTGTAATATTTATATTTGAATTTAATTTATACCCATACTTCACTTCCAGCGTAGAGAAGAATTATAATTGTTCTCAGATTAACAAGTTTACAATGTGACACGAGTGACGAACATTCAAATAGTTCTAATCAGAGTTGTGAGCGTTGTAGCATCCGATCCAGACACTCTAAGGTCTAAAAGTAAATTTAATGAGTTTTCCGAAATAAAATGAAAAAATACATGGACTTCAGGAATAAGGAAGCATCGACTGTCTTTCCACGAGAAGGAATTGCATATTTTTATTCCAGTAAATATTCATTTAAAACTTTTTCATTATAAATTTAGTTCATTTCATTGAACATTACTATATCATATATAGTTAAATGTAATAAATTTACCTATATAAAGACCAAGCCAAGTCTCGTCTTGGTCTTGCATTTGGGCAACACTAATTACATCACATTAATTTCAGCAATAGATAGAGTCATACAGTGATTAAGAATGAGTATATCGGAGGAAGTTTAAAAATAGCACCAGTGACAGAGAAGTTGAGGAGTAATAGGTTAGCATGGTATGGACATGTCATGAGGTGAGATGAAAACCTTGTAAGTAGAAAAGTGTCGAGTATGATGGTGGACGGATATACGAGTAGAGGAAGACCGAAAAAGGTATGGATGGACTGTGTGAAGAATGGTATATGCGTAAAAGGTGTGAATACTGAGATGACATTAGATAGGAGAGAGTGGAATAAGAAAACATGTTGTGTCGACCCTACTTAGGTGAGATAAGGGTCATGATTATGATGAGATAAAGTGATACAAGAAGAAGGTTTATATGTATAATACATACATATTATAGTACAGAAAAGCTGAAAAATTCAAAGATTTGTAACGTGACGTCGTAACAAACATATTTTGTGCGCTTAAATCGAAAACGCTGGCTAAACCTTACGAGATAGTCCAAATTAATACACTACGGAATTATATATCTTAAAAAGATGGATAAAAAAGTCCCGAATGGTATATATTTATGTCTAAAGGACAACCCAGAGTAACCACTTTATCTTTTTACAAAAATAATTATTTGTTATTTAACAGGCTATTTTATACAATACAGTATTATTCCTTGTATTGGCATGTAGATTAAAACTACCCTTGACAGTATTTCATTAAAATGGATATCTACTTTGCAACCATGCATATAATATAAATATGTTCATAAATTTAAATAATCGTATTTTAAACATTTTGTAAATACATGTAATGATAATTGTAAAGTGGTTTATGAAAAAAATAAAATTACTTTCTTTCATTTTGTAATTATTGCTATCTACAGGTATTCACGTGTACGATAAGGATTTCGAAATCGCAGCATTTATACTTTTTTAGATGGTGTATGAACTGCTTTGGTATTTATGATGTGTAGATGGTAGTAGTAATGTAGGTGGTAGAGCCACGCTGTAGCTATTACTGGTTTCAGCATGAATGGATCGGCTCGCCCGAGGCAGTACCACCCTCTCACAGAAACACCGACGTGAAGTAATAGTGCTTGTATTGTTGCGTTTCGTGAGAGCGCCCGATATCCATCTCAAAACTCCCATCCCCTAAACACAGGCTGGCAACGCACTTGCCACTCCCCTGATGCTGCAAGTGTCTATAGACGGTGGTGATCACTTAGCATCAGGTTCTGCTGATTTGCCTTCTATAATATAAAGAAAAAAATTATTGCGTTTTATTATGGACGTAGAAATTGAATTCGCGTTACGATTGTGAACTGAATTGTTGGGAAAACTATTAGCATATTTTATCAATTAACACGTCGGCGGAATTATCTAAAGAAATAACTATTAACAAGAATTGTATCGAGGACTACGGGATAGTTTTTCAAATGGAAGTAGAATTTACCGACACAAAAACTTTCGTTTACGGGGTCGAATGTTATAGTGCATGTATAATCTATACTAATATTATAAAGAGCTAAAGTTTGTGAGTTTGTGACGTTGTGGCGTTGTAGGGGGTAATCTCAGGAACTATTGGTCCGATTTGAATAATTCTTTCAGTAGCTCATTCATTGAGAATGGTTATAGGCTATATATCATCACGCTAAGGCCAATAGGAGCAGAGCACAGATAAAAAATGTTTCAAAATCGAGATGTTTTTTTCTTTTTGAGAGCTTCTGCTGCGTGTCATCGTTAGCGCAGAGTAGTAACTATTACTACGCGGACGAAGTCGCGGGCAGGGGCTAGTAAATGATAAATTAGGACTTGTAGTGTGAATATATTAATAAAATATTTCGTTACTGTATGACTAAAGATACAGAAAAAAATTAAATCGAAAACAGAATTATGGCATAGTTAACCTACGTAAAGAAGTATAAACAAAACAACAATGTCAATACAATTTGATGTTACGCAAATGGTATCGTTTCAACTTCAAACTCAAGAAAACTATAGTTTTCATTTATTTTAATGTGTTAACTTTCATTACAAATTAATAAAAAATAAATGCATTAATTTTTTGAGATTTAAATTTAACAATAATATTATTATATGGATTTTAATTTAGTCATTAGTCAAAATATTCTTTATACTGTTTGAAATTTATACAATGTATAAATAAGGCTTTGATAAACTAGTGGTCATTCATTAGTTACTATCTAATAATCGTAATGTATCTAATAATGCTTAAAAAATCAACTTCTCTACAAAATTTGCAATAATTTGCCTCATCTTAGTATCCCTTATTAATGTTATGTGTTTTTTTCTAATTCAAATTTTAATGTTAGCTTATATACCGAATGTAAATTAAAAAGTATCTTGAAACGTTATAAATTCTTGGAGATACAAAAAACTTTTTCAATATGCGTCACTTTAAGTACAAAAGCCACTAATAATGTTTAATTAAAACAGTTTTGAACATGGATTTTTATCAACTAATAAAATGATACCATTGAAATGTTTTCTTGTACTATGAGCTGTCTTTTTAAACCAAAAAATATTATAGATAAGAATTATACATCCTGACGTACAATATAAAATAAATTCTAAAATGTAACTAATACAGTTGTTTATCTTTTTCAATTTCAAATATTTACCGTGTTATTACAAAAAAGTCAAATATACATTGAACACTTGCTTAAAAAAAGTTTTATTACAAAAGAGTGTCTTATCCTTGTTTACATATGGACATTATTTAAATTTAAATATTGTCTAACATTTGTCTAAGTTGACAGTTTTTATTTTATTGTTGTGCTGGTGGCAAAAGACGTTTCATAGTAAATTATGAATTTTGTGGGTATAATTAATTTGGAAGAAATAAATAAACACTTCACAAGTAAATCATGATTACTACTATGATTGTTCCGACCGGGTTCGGCCATGGCGACCACTAAGACCCCTAAACTTAGAAATGGCACTGGTGCACTCGAAGATGTCTTATGTAGCCTATCTTCACGGCTAAACTTCGTGCTCATTGAGGGCATGTGAGTACGGCGTTCTCACAATGATACATTATGGCAGCAGGAGGGTGAGCCTTTAACTGGTTGCGTTTTGTATCAAGGTCAGCTTTATGCTGAGCCTCGAAGTCGCGTACTTGGCTGTTCACCATCCTGCGCCATTCTGGCCGTTGTGCTGCCAAACGTTCCCAACACGAGGGCTCTATATTGCATCTATCTCATGTGTTGTTATTGGACATCCTAGTACCGGAGGAGGGGACCACCATGATTCCGCTTGCCCTCCTCCAGTTCAGAATAGAAGATGCGCTTCGCCACTCTTTCCTCCGCCATACAAGGTACATGACTGCACTACCGAAGCTGTCGACGCATTAAATAGGCTTCAATGCCACCAACATTGGCTCGTTGCAAAATTTCAGTATTTCGCACTTTATCGGACCATCTGATATTCATGATGGTACGAAGGCATTTAAGGTGGAAGCGATCCAGAGTACGAATGTGGCGGCGGTATACACACCACGTGTTAGAGGATTTATTTCAGCATCAAAGTCACACTTAGCTGTTACAGTGTTCCCCAGATAATGAAATTTACCCACCTGCTTCAGAACATCCTCACCAAGTTTTATGGTCAGTGTCTCGTGACCGTGTATGCCCAGAGACATCACCTTCGTCTTATTGACACTGATCTTCAGGGCAAACTTACGGCAAGCTTGGTGAAATTCGGACATCAGCTGTTGCAGGCTTTCTAGGGATTCTGCTAGGAAGTGCAAGTCATCAACATACATGATCTCAGTGATCAGAGCGTATGAGACTTTAGTGCGAGCCTTAAGTCTAGCCAACTTGAAAAGGCTATGCGGAAGCGGGTGCGAATTCCTTCAGAAACAGTTTGTAAGACTTCTCTAACTACCACCGCAAAGTATAAGGCAAACAGAGTAGGCGCTAAACGCATCCTTGCTTCACCCCACAGGTAACGGGGAAGAAGTTTGTCTGGTCCCCCTCTATGGCAACGCAGCTTTGCATGTTGTCATGCAGGAGTCTGAGAAGTCTCAAAACTTTCCCGTGCACCCGAGCTTACCTATCACCAACCATAGAGCTTCCCGAGTCACGCCGTCGAAAGCCTTCTCCGAGTCAACATAGCAAAGGCATAGCTGACGACCCTGCTCTCTGCTCTTTTCTTGCAGTTGACGCACAGAAAATATACACACATCAAAAAAGTCTAAGCAACATGTGTGATATTACAAATTTTACCATTTATATTAGTTAATTTCTAAGTATTTACTCAAACAAAGTGCGTAGGTAAGTAAACTTTTTTGTTATTGATGACATACTGGCTGGTTGTAAAAAAAAATTGATTATGTTTTGTTTTTTCATAAAATTCAAATGACTGCGAATTTGTTTGAATTTAAGTGCGTTTTAATTGCTACGTTTAGTCTTAATTTTATAATTTTACCAACCATTTAAATAAAGTTAGCGACAAAATTGAATTGTTAGATATTCTTTACGTCATGAAGCGACGTCATTTGATGGCAGATGAAATGCAAAGAGCTGTAGGGATGTTGCAAGCGGGAAGTAATCAATCTCAGGTATCTCGACATTTTGGCATTCATAGAAGTGTTATTTGTCGTCTTTGGCAGCGCTACAATAATACAGGAGAACCCGCTGAACAGCATCCAGGCCGTAAAAGGAGTACAACCACTCGGCAATACCGGTACATACAACTGACTGCAAGACGTCAGCCGATTTTAACCGCTCGAGAGATAAGTTTGAGGCTACAAATTTCAAGTAGTGTTGATGTAAGTCCTCAAACTGTGCGAAATCGACTGCATGAGTACGGCCTACGAGCTCGACGCCCAATCAGGTGCCTACCGATACGTCACGGGAATCGCGCTCGTCGATATGAATGGTGTAGAGAACGCATAACATGGACCCAGGAACAATGGGATAAAATTATGTTTTCCGATGAGTCGCGATTCGGGTTTAAGCACAATACAAGAAGGGTACGAGTGTATCGTCGGCCCGGAAATACTGAAAGGCTCAGGTGCGTTTAGGAAGTTCATCCATACAGCGGCTCAACAGTTATGTTATGGGCGGGTATTATGAAGAACAGGTGAACTGAGCTCGTTTTTGTAAATGGAAACATGAATGCTGAAAATTACATTGAGGATATTCTCAGACCTTATGTCTACCCATTTGCATAAACCTTTGGCTCCGATTTTAGGTTAATGCATGACAATGCGCGTTCACATACAGCTCGGCGAACCAGTGAATACTTTGCAACGGAGAACATCCGGGTATTGCCCTGGCCTGCACAATCGCCAGATCTCAACCCCATCGAGCACGCATGGGACATGCTCCAGAGACGTGTTTTGAAGGACTTGGACGGAGCGACAACAACCCAACAGCTGAAGGATTTGCTACAATTCCATTGGGAGCGAATACCGCAAGATGACATAAACAGTCTCATTAATTCAATGAATAATCGTTGCCGACAAGTTCTGAATAGCAGAGGAGACCACACTTTGTATTAAATTGTTCTATTCTTTCACAATAAATACATTTTCTTTAGAAATTTCATTTTGTAAGAAAAAAGTTTAGTTTCTTATGTATCTTAGTTTCTACAGTATATTCTAATATTGTTCATTTCTGTTATTAAAAGAACTTATAAAGACAACAGCTATTATTTTTACATCATAGAACCCTAAAGATATTATTTTAAAAATAAAATACAACGTTATAATGTGAAGAACCATCCTAAAATTTACATTAGTACATGTTGCTTAGACTTTTTTGATGAGTGTAGCTTCGCATGTGCCTCGATCTGGTCGGAAGCCAAACTGGGTTTCTGACAGAATCTTTTCAGACAAGTTCTTTAGGCGGTTTAAGAGAACTCTAGCAAAGACCTTTCCGGGGGCTGTAAGGAGAGAAATACCACGATGAGAGTTGAGGTCAGATTGGTCACCTTTGTTCTTGTAGAGAGCACTTATGCGCGATACTTTAAAGTATCAGAAACGCGCTCCTGCTCCCACATGCGAACAAATAGTTCCCACACCAACGTGTGTAACTTCTCTCCGCCGTATTTTATCAGCTCTCTCGGTATGAAGTCAATGCCAACCATCCGTTTGTTTTGTTGCTGTCTGATGATAGTAACAAGCCCGCCACGCGACAGAGGCTTGTCTAGCTCAAAGGCAAAAGGGAGGTGAGGCATTAAACTGATGCTTTGTAGATCAGCTGATCGGTCCACATTTCGCATTGAAGTGCTGCGCCCAGTGCTTTATTACGTCCACCTTGCTCGTCTAGAGACCTTACAAGCACCCTTGCGTGGTAGAATATACCAATCAGCTTACGTACCTCACCGTAGAACTCTTCCAGCTGGTTTGTGTCAATGAGCCATTGCATGTGTCTTGCTACGTCTTGCCACCACTTTTCTTTCATATTTCGAGACAGCTTGGACAATTCGAAGTTACTAGCTTTAATAACCGCAACGCTTCCACTTCATCTTTTGTATTGTCGCAGGAGATCTCGGTGTTTGTTGAATGCTGCCCGCAGGATTTCATCATTTCGTCCATTCCAGTCTTCGTTGCGACGGAATTATGAACCCAGTTCAGTTGAAGTGGTATTCATGATTTGAGATGACAAAGTTTCCCAGGCAGCAACAACATCACCTACCTCATTAACTGGCAACAGCTTTTTAAACAGGGCTTCAGCGTAGTTTACCCTAACCGCGAGATCTTTTAGCTTATCCACACTCAAACACGCAAGCTTTTTAATAGGGAATCTACGTGGGTGATGGAGACGAATTTGTAGCTTAGTGACAATAAGTTGGTGATCAGACCAACAGTGCGCACCACGCATCACGCGGGTGACTTGCTCTCTGGTGTTTATACAATGGAGGCAATGAGTCACTTCCTCATAGAACTTACCCTTGATGTCATCAGACTTGTCTCGCGTTGGTGCATAAACACTGATGACATTAAGGTGATTGTCTTTGTCCAGATGGAGGCGCAGTGTAGAAACACGGTCTGAGGTATGTACAGGGTACTCCTCTAAACGCTTTGCTAAGTGATTTTTAATGGCAAATCCCACACCTGATCGTCGAGATTCGTAGTTAGCGGTACCTTTCTAGAAGAAAGTGTAGCCGCTACCTACTTCCACCAGCTTTTCTTCATCAGGAAGGTGTGTTTCGCTGAGAGCAGCCACATCCACGTTATAGCGATGAAGTTCTCGAGTTACTATGGCGGTTTTACGTTCAGAGCAGGCGTTACCATCTCGATCAAGAAGCGTTCTCACGTTTTACGCATCGAACGCCATAAAAAGTGTTCCTTTGAAATTATGATTGCGACATCAATCGCGATTTGAATGATGCGAAGATAGTCGCGGTTACTATCATCTACCAAGTTGGAACGAGCATTTTTTAAGGCACCTTTTCTAGCCCCCTCCCCAGCTGTGCGGAGAAATCAACGCCTCCCTATAACAGGGATACTTTGTCATCCCGAGTGCTGGCGAATCCATGCCGTCACCCCAAATGTGCAGCGCGGAAACAACCACGGCGTGTACTCACACTGGAGTAAGACTAGAGTATGACTGGAGAAGGACTCAAACAGATGGTACAGTATGCCGGTGAGAAAATACAAAGGGTCAGTACTATCTCGCACTCCCTTAATCGCATTTTACTATACCCACGGGAAGATATGGGTTGGTGCTATTCTACTCTGCCGGCACCACACTACTATATGACATATTTTACAATGTATTTAAACATGTGTCCAACTAGGTTTATATTTTTATACATTATTAAGTAAGACTCGTGTTAAAGGCGTGTTCATTTTTGTTTTTGTAATAATACCGTTAAAATCTCTGCGCTATCAAATATGATTTTGTCCTTTACCAAAAAAAGCCACGGCATAAGTTGTTGCTATCTTTTATTTCTTTATATTTTATGGAAATCTTACTGTAATATTATAATATACAAAGCCAACATGTTTAACAATATAAACTTTGTCTAAACAGTTCCACATATAACTATACCAAATAATACTATACGTATTACACTACCAATAGAACAAAGCACATAAATGAAAACGAATGTAGCTAATGAGATTTCATAAACAGAAAATTCATATCATTTTTGTCAAATATCAAAACTTTCATATCAAAACTACTACAAACTTGTTACTAGAAAAGCTGTAAACATTTATCTGCCATTCAGTAGACCTCGGTCATTAAAAATAATTATGTAAACATGCATACATATACATACATTAATACACAATATTATACTTCATAGTATTTTTAGACGAAAAATGTAATTTTAAAAATTTTTGTCTGTCTGTCTGTCTGTTTGTTCCGAGTAATCTCCGAAACGGCTGGACCGATTTTGACGGGAATTTCACTGGCAGATAGCTGAAATTACAGTGGGTTACTAAGGCTACCCTAAATTAGACTAGCTGTTAACCGTGGCTTCGCCCGCAGTACTATCTTCAAAATAGTTGGACCGATCTTCACGAAATTTTCATAGGCAGATAGCTGACCTTATAAAAAGTAATTCAAGTAATTTTAGTATATACTAGCTGTTAACCGTGGTTTCGTCTGCAGTGCTATCTCCAAAACAGTTAGACCGGTTTTCACGAGACTTCCATTGGCAGATAGCTGACTTTACAAAAAGTAATTTAGGCAATTTTAGTTTATATATAGTGATAGTTAGACTAGCTGTTAACCGTGGCTTCGCCCACAGTGTTTTCTCCAAAACGGTTAGACCGATTTTCACGGGACTTTCACTGGCAGATAGCGGACCTTATGAAAAGTAATTTAATTTATTTTAGTTTAGACTAGCTGTTAACCATTGCTTCGCCAGCTGTGCTATCATCAAAAGTAATTGCGGTTATTCTATTTTAGACTAGCTGTTACCCGCGACTTTGTCTGCATGACATTTAGTAAGATTTCAACTCATTCTTTATTTTAATAAGAGAAATAATTATCAGCTTATTGTTTACAATTCAACATTATAATTTAGAGGTCTTCCTAATAAGATTTTAGATTATAAACGTATTACGTAAAGAGTTCCATAATACAATTTCATGCGGAATAGTCAAGCTTTTATTTTTTGTATAGTCACAAAATCTTGATTATAATAATGGCAATGTATATTAAATGTAAAACTTTATAATAATATTTTAAGTTATTGTTTCATTAGTTCCTTATACAGTGTAAGTGAGCACTGAGGCAGTTAAGGGTTAAGGTTCCAAATATATTGCTGTTGACAAACCTCATTTGGCACGTTGTTTGTATTTATATATCTAATGCACACGTTACATGTTACTTTTAGCGGCGTGCGTGTCGTACTTACAATTAATTGTCTTTAAAGAGCATTTATGTAATTGTACATAAATGTCTCACAATTTTATAATTCTTTAATACAATTTCAAAAAACGCGAGCGGAGCTGCGGGTACAGCTACTTATTAATAAATATTTATTTAATATTCATATTGTATTATCGTGTGTTATGTGACATAATAGTGATTAAGAATATATTTAAATTATTTATGAGTTTTCGTAAACATTTATTTATAACACAGTCGCTAAATGCATCTATCTGTTCTGCTTGAACTTAATTTGTTTTTTTTTAAGTTTTATAATAACTAATTTCATTATATAACTTAGAATATATAAAAAAATAATATGTAAAATGTTCAAAGGTGACGATTATTCACTAACTTGTTTTATAACTATTTATTTATTTTTTAATGTTACTTGATTCAATATAGGCAATAATTAAATACTAAAAATAGAGATCACCCATTGATTATGTTTGGAAATAGATATTTTACTTTACTGTATTTTACTGTTAAAAAACGAACTTTCAATAAGTTCTATATTTTTTACATTTAGGAGTAAATCCTAAAATTGTTTTCAACAAAAAAGTCTTTTCTATTATCTGAATAAAATCAGAGGTATTTAGTGATAAAAAGGGTCTGGTATTATATACTCTTTATTATTTATATATTATTTACTCTTAAGATAGTACTTAAACTCAAATAAATTTCAAAATTACTTACTTTGCCCTATACTTTTACTGTAATATTCCTATAATAACCCGCACGGTGAATCCATGGAAGACTAAAAAGTTCGTCTCATATAATAGACGAGATAATATTGAAGCTACGATGAAAGCCCGTCTGGATTGAACTTATAAATTGCAATATTATCTTTATTGCTTACTCTCTACAGTATAGAGTAATTATATTTCGTCCAAATCATGTCTTGCATTAAGTTCACGTAACCTGCATTCAAATTTATTTATTAAGTTACAACAACCACAATTATGCGCATTATGAATAAGTAGATGACAACTGAAACATCTATTCCTCAATAATAAAAGTTTTGTAAAGAACTGATTATTATTTTATTAAGCCTAATACAAACAAGAGTGAATTTTAACACATGTACAATACTTAGGTATAGGACAATTTAGTGCGTTCACGAGAATGGAGCCATACCGAGACAGTCTGAGCTTTCATCATTAACTGACTGAAATTATAACAATAACATAAGTACTACCGTTTTTCCACTATCATGTCCTAAGTGTACTAATGTAAGGTAATGTTATTACTGCATTATTACAAACAAATTCTCTGTCTGATCGTTAGTTAATTATAGAAGCCACGGTGTAAGATCTATTTTTAACTTATACTTAGGCTTACTCCTTAAATCAAAGAGCTTACTGTTACAAATAAACATCTAAATGTAGTTAAAGTTGTCTTTAAAAAATTGTGTTGTGGCTCGGAACTCCGTAAACATTTTTGAAGTTATACTTCTTTTGGCGCGTTAGGGTAAAATGATAAGAGTAAATTTTTACGATGCGCGCGTACACCGTCACGAAAAACCGACACCCTGAAGTTAGCTATAGTCAACATTTTGGTTCTTTGTATTTCTTTGTATTAAAACTTTCAATGTATTAAATACCTTATTTCTATTGTTAGTGTCGTTTTTTCTACAAACGTAGAATAAGGCGAAAGATAAAATTTTTGAAAAGATTTTTATCTTGTTACGCCAAAGAACTATTAGTTCTAACGCGTGTACATAAATACACACACACTTTTTTTTTCCTCAAATTATAATTTGTATTAATATGATACGGTTCAGTATGTTGGCGCATTACAATTTCTATGATTACAAGTTGTGTGGCCGTTAGATCCTGACATTCGATATACAGTTTTGAAGTGGGGATCCTATAAGACTTCGCCTAAAGTGATCGCCTTTAATAATTGTCTATGTGATCTTTCTAAAAACAGGTTTTGCAAAACCGTTTTAAAAAAAAAGTAGCTCAGTGTTCCCCCACGCAGCCTTAACCGGGCGATTAATCTACATAAGGACATTCTTTTGATCTAAGCATACGTTAAATCCCCAGTGGGTTAACACGTCAATGATTCAAACTAAAATTTTTATGCTCGGAAAAATAACATTGAAGAAAACAGTTTTTTTTTAAGTCGATTTGGCTACTCCGCGCCAATGCCATGTATAAAACACCATGAGTTCGTGTCTACGGTTGAAGGTATTATGAAAAACATGATATTATGTAAAACAGTGAAGACTATAAAATTGTTCAAATTATGAATAAACCTATGAGTTATACAAAAGTAATCAAATCATTTTACCGTGAATTTAAGTAAATTAAATTATAATGATGTTATTAAACAAAATTAAGTATATTCCATTGAAAATGTCTGTGATCTCCCATTAGCTGGTAGAAGCCGCGAAATGGTACGGAACGGCGCGGCACAGCCGACGGCTACTCTTTGACGCTGTAACTGCTCTAGCTACTAAACGAGTTCTACGCCGATTATAAAACTTGGCAAGGATTACCTATACATAATTAACTATTTTAGATTTTTTATTTCAATATTAATTATTTTAAGCTCACGTGGATTAATTTTCAAAAATTGAATTTATCTCTAAGAAACGAAAAAATGTTTACTATCCAAATAAGCATAATAAACGCAAATAAGCGCATTAAATTAGGATAGTAAATTGGGTAGGTACATTCGAGTACCCTACTTATGTAATTGTAACTTTTTAATATTGTTATTCGGATTCAGAATAACGCATATGTGCCCGTTGGTGAAAATTTTAAAACCATTACCATTTAATCAGACCTTATACTGTAAAAATATTTTGTATTTGGATCGAGAACATGTTTAGGTATAAGATAATCCAATATTACTAAAATTGGAAACATCAATTTACCTGTCCGCTTTATTCGGAATACCCCATAGCACATCAGCAATATTCCTTACATAAATCGTAAAATAACTACCAGATAGATTACGATGAAATAAATGATGTTATCTTCTTTTACTATAAGATTACTAAAGTTTTAAGATACAACGATTTTAATAAACACTATGCGTTCAGCGATGTGCGAAATGGGCCAAGAGGTGTAATGCACATTCACCAGGAAAAGGAAATGTAAACGAATAAAAAAAGGTACAAAAAATTTATAGACAGAGTAAATTTTTGCTTTCAATTTTTTTATGTAAATACCATATATTGTTTAGATAATAAACAATGGAGACCAAGTCGTAGGTATCTAATACTATAGGTAACTAATATTATAAACGCAAATGTGCAACTGTGAATGCGAAATTAACCACTCAACCAATCTAGGTGAAATTACGTGTGTATACGTCATTGTCAGTGATACAGAAAAATATATTATATAGTACCCTACATCAAGGAACAAAAAAATTTCGAGCGATAAGTCAATCCAGAGCGAAGTCACACACAAAAGCTAGTATTATTATAAATATAAGTAACGTTAAAAATAAATCATCCATAAAATACCATACCATATATCACCATAATAAGCAAAAGTTCTTCTTCATCTTCTTCTTACCCTTATCCCACCTAAGTATTGGCACATCATGTTTTCTTTTTCCATTTCCTTTTTCTTTCCTTTCAGATGTCATCTCAGTATTCAGACTTTTTACATACATATCATTTTTCACACGAGGCATCCATACCTATTTTGGTCTTCTTCTACTCCTATATCCATCTACAACCATACTCAAAGATTGTCTAGTTACATGGTCTTAACCTCTCCTCGTGACATGCCCATACCATGCTAACTTATTACTCCTCAACTTCTCTGTCACTGCTGCTATATTCAAACTTCCTCCGATATATTCATTCTTAATCTTATCCATTCAAGTTACACCACACTCACCTTAACATTCGCATCTCTGTCACATATAGTTTTCTCTCGTCCGTATCTTTCACCTTTTGTCATTAACTATATCAATACTAAAATTATTATTGTAAGCCTGAATTTAAAGTGTAGCTAATATGTATTATTAGTTAAGTCAATTAATTGTGTTGGTGAAATGAAATGCGATAAAGGCTATTTTGCCTGAATCAAGGACGGACGCAACGCTGAAATAATGATTCGTAACTTAATATTTTAATAATATTCGCAACATCATAGCGCCACGCTATGATGGCTTTTTTTATTAACGTGGAAATCCCTACGGATACCCACAATCCCGGGGGAGAGAGTGGGTTATGTCCGACTTGCACGGACTAAAACCCCACGGTGTACCATCTGCCGCATTGTAGGAACGGCCAGGGATCGTTCTTGCTATCTACCTGAGAACCGCCCCTGCGGCAGCCTGGCAAGGTGGTCGCCAGGCTCCGTCCTAAATAGGGAGGCAAGCTGGGTACATAGCCAGCCGCCTCCCCTCGTCAGCCGAACCTGTGCAATGAGGAGATGGGCCCCCCACCCTTCCCCTCAGGCTCGGCTACGGTAGCGGAAGGAATCGGACGTACCTTCCTGCCAACCCTGCCCTGTCGGAGGGGACCTCTGACAGCTTCCTCACGGGCCCTCCCCGCCGCCTCCTACTGCGAGGTGACCTCCTCGCAGAAGGAGGCCATAGCATTCCACACCTCTTCGCTGCCGAGTAAGGCCGAAACCACACTCGGCAGCGAAGGATCTTTCCCTACCGTCGTGGCGCTGTTCCTCCCACGCAGCACAGTCAGATAACATATGCTGCGCGGTGTCCGTCTCAGCGCCACATTCGTGGCATGCGGCGGTGGGCTCCCTGCGCGCAATCCGGTGCAGGTACCACCCAAAACATCCACAGAGCAATTTCTCTGGGAGCTAGAGGCTCCCTCCCCTTTAGGTAGGCCTTCAGCAGCTGCCGCAGGTACAGGGACACTCCGAAAAATCGGAGCGCCTCCCGTATAACTCCATGCGGCAGGTTGTTGAAAGCGTTGGCGATGTCAAGAGACACCGCCAAAAGTCTTTCATCCCCGGAGATCGCCCGTGCCAAGAGTACCTTCAGCAGGCTCAGGGCATCCAAGGTAGATCGCCCTGCCCGGAAGCCGTATTGCGCGTCCGACAGATCCGGCCCCACATCCACCAGGTGCCGGACGACCCGGGAGGCAACTACCTTGTCGAGTGCCTTCCCGGTGTCATCCAACAAGATAATGGGCCGGTAAGTGGACGCGCAGTCCTGAGAGCGGCCCACTTTAGGAATAAGACAGAGCCGCCCTGTTTTCCAGGGCTTCGGGAACTGTCCAGCTGCAAGGCAGCGGTCAAACAGCGCCCGAAGCCACCCCTCGAAGTGGTCCACGCAGAGTGCCAACACCCGACCCGGGATACATTCCGGCACAGGCGCCGTCCGCTTACGTATTAAATGCACCGCGCTCGCCGACAGTTGCGCGGCAAACTCGTGTTATCCTTTTTCGCAAGTCTAACCTCACAGCAGCTTTGAAATGTGCACCTTACGACTACGACAAGATTCCAGTATCTTATGTCAAAATAAAGATCAGGGAGGAGTCAGTTCAGATATGGCAGGACCGATATAACTCCTCCAGCACAGGGGCGATTACGAAGACCTTCCTCCCGGACATAGCCAAGGCTTACCGGTTGACGAGGAAAGTGAAGTGGTCCGCTACTCACGTGTAGATGTTGACAGGACACGGAGGAATAGTAGAATATTTCCATAAATTCAGGCTAAAGGACGACCCAAACTGTGTGTGAGACCCCCAAGAGAGGGAGACAGTGTGGCACTTACTACTGGAATGCCCAAGATTTTCGGCCGCTAGGCAGGATCTCCAAACACAATTGGACATGTCTCTTAACCTGCCAAATCTGCATGCCATCCTAGCAGAAAAGGATAGCAGGCCCACATTCCTCCAATTTGCGGAGAAGATATTCCAAATAACGGCCAAGGCAAACAAAAGCTGCACACCGGCGCAACCTCTACAGACGCCCACAATACCGACCAATAATCCTAATCCCATACTCGGGCCCCAACTTACGCAACACTTGTCAGTGGGGCAACTTCTGGAATACGGCGATAGAGGGGTACCAGGAATCAGAACCTGGGGGGTGGCCCTCTTCATGAACAACAACTACGAGACTCTCGGCATAAGCTTCTGCATAGTAAGCCCCCGGAGCCACATTGCGGTCTCGCCCGGTCTTGCCAAGCTGATAAACGGGAGCACATCCAGAATAGCAATGAAGCGACAAAACCTTTGATGCTTTGCCCGTGACCATGATAGCGGGTCTCACATGCAGACTAGTGCGAATCAAAAACAAGATTACAGCACTGCTTGCATGGGCGAACAAAACGCCATTCTCACAGGCATGTATATTGCTATCCCAAATCGGTAACGTGGGATCAAGCGAACATATAACATCTCGCAGGATCAGTGACGACGCTATGGCAGTCGCATACGAAAAGGGCAAGGTAGCCGATTTACTGGGCTGCATAAGCGCATCGATGCACCATGAGATATTTGCCTACGAGAACAGAGGTGCTAGTCTGGACTTCTTGCTGCACGAAAAGACTCCCGGGAAAAACCCTACTTACAACACAGGGAAACCTATTTTCGACTTCGGGTACGCCGAGCTAAGCGGAGCTGAACGCTTACAAGCAAAAATAACAGCCGAACGAGCAAAGGCCGCAAAAACATTAGGAGAAGGAAAAACCGACAGAGGTTTATTCTCAGAAATAACACAAATAATTATGTCCCAAACCCATAGACATACTAGAAAGAGTCATTCCATTTAAAATCGTCTAATCAGCAAAGCTGCACCGTTTTAGATTTGGGTGAAATTTTGAGGGATTCATCTCTAGGGTCCCGAAGAATGAAATTTACACATATTCGATTTTTATGAGCACCTGTTTCCGAGCATTTAAATAAAAACTTTCAAAAATCACCTTTTTTTTAGCTTATTTGAAATTTCCTCAAAGTTTTGTCTGTTTAAAATTTTTTTCATTATTTTCATTATTAAAGCGGAATCCTTAGGGGGACAGACTATAGTTTGATAAAACTCAATGATAATTTTGTTTATGACCTATCATTAGCGAGAGCAAACTAAAAATGAGTGTTTTTTACTCATTTTTCGTGAATTTCAAGCGACTCTAGCGACTAATCGGTTATGAGCTAAGAACTTCCGGTTGACAGGAATTAAGTACACATATCATAGACAAAATTTAGCCATTGATCGACCTGAGCAGCCCACTCTTTCTGGAAGAAAACTTTGCTTGAAGTTTTGAATTTTTAAAAAATCGCATTATTCAGCCTACAAAACGAAGGTGTCTACTGCAAGATAAAATTCTAAAATTTTCAGAATCTTTTGTTCTTACCTTTAACTTTGAACGACTGCATCGCTTGTTTTGTTATTTTAATGTGTAGTGCACTTACCGGTCGTTTTTTGGCAGCAAAAATTACTTCAATATTTTTTATTTTTTCCTAAATTATATATTAGGGTACGATACTATTCGCAATAAAAATTTCATATTATTTGTGGTTTATTGGTTTTAAATTATATTTATATGCAAAAAATTATCAGACAAAACTAAATTTATAAGATTATAATATAAAAAATATTGAGGTAATTTTTGCTGATAAAAAACGACCGGTAAGTGCACTACACATTAAAATAACAAAACAGGCGATGGAGTCGTTCAAAGTTAAAGGTAAGAACAAAAGATTCTGAAAATTTTAGAATTTTATCTCGCAGTAGACACCTTCGTTTTGTAGGCTGAATAATGCGATTTTTTAAAAATTCAAAATTTCAAGCAAAGTTTTCTTCCAGAAAGAGTGAGCTGCTCAGGTCGATCAATGGCTAAATTTTGTCTATGATATGTGTACTTAATTCCTGTCAACCGGAAGTTCTTAACTCATAACCGATTAGTCGCTAGAGTCGCTTGAAATTCACGAAAAATGATTAAAAACACTCATTTTTAGTTTGCTCTCGCTAATGGTAGGTCGCTATAAACAAAATTATCATTGAGTTTTATCAAACTATAGTCTGTCCCCCTAAGGATTCCGCTTTAATAATGAAAAAAAATTTAAACAGACAAAACTTTGAGGAAATTTTAAATAAGCTAAAAAAAGGCGATTTTTGAAAGTTTTTATTTAAATGCTCGGAAACGGGTGCTCATAAAAATCGAATATGTGTAAATTTCATTCTTAGGGACCCTAGAGATGAATTCCGCAAATTTTCATCAAAATCTAAAATCATGCAGCAACCATTTTTTTTATTTTTAGACGATTTTAAATGGAATGACTCGAAATCCACAACAGGAAGCGATAGATCGTCTTCGGAGGAGAGTTCCAAAGGTCAAGTTTAAACCGCAACCACAGAAAACCAGAGTGGACATGGGGCAAGTCATCCCACCTGTCCAAATTCCTGTCACGGGACCACTGGATCATATGGAAAATGCTATACTCGAGTTCAAAGCCATACTCGAGGCCACGATTAAAGTCAACACACTGACGTGTACACAAATCCTAGAGGCCCACCATCTGGGAATCGTGGACTTGAGAGATGCTCGACTAGACGAAGCGGAAGCGGCCATCTATAACAACGACACTGCCCAAGTCATAGTAGGAGTAATGACGGTCAGCTACATGACCGCTTACAATTCCACCAGCGGTTTCGTACTAGGGAAAGAAAATGAGACACGGGAAGCAAGTCAACCTCGGAAGTTCGAAGCTCCCCCGGAGGATCCAATCGTAGTAGTCGCTCGGTGCACAAGAATCATGCTTGTGGAAAAGATTCTCGAGAGGATAAAAGCCACCTCGAGGGTTCTACATCCAGCAGTGGCGTAAAACACCAAGATGACACCCGAGATTAAATGGACGAACGGGGACCCAGGCTGTGAAAAGACTACGTGGTTGATTAAAAACTTCGATGTGGAGGGGGACGCTGTGGCGACCACCACAACCGAGGCGGCAAAAGACTTACAGGAGAAACTGGTGCACACGGAAAAAAAGCCAAAAAGCGGGTGCGCACCATGGCGTCCATACTGGTAAATGGTTTCAGAGAGCACGATAAGCGTCCAAGGTTAAACCTGGATAAAGCTCTCATGAACAATTTCGGGACCATCCTGCCTGCCGGTCGGCTAGCGGAAGCAAGCGAAATTCTCCTCATCCGAGATTTCAACCAACTACCCTAGATTGATCGGGAAAACTTATTTCGGATGGCTTACAGCAGACCAACGGCTGTAGCTGCTATTGACCAACAGCTCATTTGTACATACAGGAACCCGATGGATGTAGCCTAGGCACTGAGTCAAATATACGACGGTATATACTCACCGAAACCGATAGTGAGATCTCTGAGCATCAAGGGCTATCAGGGCGAACAAATATCCTCACACACCTCCGATACTCTCTTCCTGATACACACACAAGAAGAGAAAAAAGCCCTGATAAACAAGGGCTATGGAGTAGGGGAAGGATCGCGCGTTCTGACAGTCCACGAATCCCAGGATTTGACCCTCAAATCGGTAGTGATCCTACAAACAAAGGGCAGAAGGATGCAAATCGACGATAGTGTTTCACACGCTATTGTGGATTGCACTATATGTCCAGACACACCGACACCTGTGTCTACTATACCGACGTGACTGACGACGCAGTTAGTAGGTTCATCTATCGGGCCATGGTCGCTCCGGCGCGGCATATTATGGGTTATAACCTAAAGATGGCGATAAAAGATCAAAATAAAACCGCCATAAAGGCAATAACGTCTTTAAAAAATGTGTCATAAAATAATTAATAGTTAAATGAATTCATAAAAATAGATATATAAAATAATAATAATAAATGAATAATAAAAAAACACCCAATAGTTGCACACAGATACGATTTTTAACTTACACATTAATTAAATAAAAGGTGCGAATCAAGAGTCTGCAGAAAAAAAAACTAACCACAGAGATAAAAGAGCAAGATATGGAACGTTCGGCGAGAGCGGTGCATTTAATACGTGTAAGTACCCAAACTTATATAAAGCACGTATTCAATATGTATTTAACTTTTTTGTAATAACACCGATATATGTCTAACGATATACTACGTATCTATTTAACTAACTATCTAACTAAGTATATCTATATCATCATCATATATATTAATACGTGAAGCCAAAACTTTGTATCCCTTTTTAAGAAAATTGCGTGAACGGATAAATGTGAAATTTGGCATAGTTAAAGTTTATATGGAGGAGAAGTGCAGAAAGCTATTTATTTTATATAAAATGCATTATAAGTACATTAAATTAATTAAAATATGCATTATTCACACTACTGCTCCAATTTTACACAACATATACACACATGCAAAAAAAAGACATTTTGACATCCGTCAATAACGGACTTCAAAAAAGTAGTAATAATATTGGTCCAATAGGACAGGCGAAGGATTTAATCCATACTGCCAAACTTTAAAAAAGGTTGCGAAGGAGGTTGCTATGCTCGACTGTATGCATTTTTTTTACTCTTACGTTCCAATTACCCTTTTTTATTCTACATTCAACAATGATATTATAACATATCTTATATATTAACACGTGAAGCCAAAACTTTGCACTCCTTTTTAAGCGAATTGCGCGAACGGATGAAGTTGAAATTTGGCATAGTTAAAGTGTATAAAGTTTATATGGCAGAGAAGTGCACAAAGCTATTTTTTTTATATAAAATGCATTACAATCATATTAAATTAATTAAAATATACATTACTCACACTACTGCTTGAATTTTACACAACATATATGTAAATGAAAAAGACGTTTCGAACATCCTTCAACCTTCTTACGTTCCAATTACCTTTTAAATATTTTTAACATGACTGACGTTGCATGCCTTACAATATGCCCTTTGAAATCAACTGGTCAAATTGTAGGTTAATCTTAGAATAATATAATATGTAAACTCATAATATACATAATATTAATCATTAAATAATTTATCTTTAGTAAATTTATGGAACTATTGAAATAATTATTATTCTCTTTGGTTTTATTGAATGTCAAAATTTTTATGTGACAGACTGCTTTCACTTCATGTCACTTTGCTTCATGTTGCCATAAGAGTAAAGCAATATTTCCAAAGTCAATGTCAATATTTTAATGTTTAGTATTTCTTTATGGTGTACTCAAATGATGATTCAATAAAAAATGAGCGAAAAATACTTTGTACAATCAAAATAAGAAAATTTGTTTGGTCATGAAAGTAATCCATGACTTATATCTCCGCGGTTACAATGATGCAGTTCAACTTGATGTATCAATTATATTTAGTACAGTTGATGATGAATTATGAACAAAAATGAATTCATTTTCGAAAGTTAATGGTAGTATTATAAACATCTTTGTTTTCGATTCATAATTTGATTCTATTGTGTATCCATTACTTTTCCAAATAATGATACTGGGCATATCACTATTCCTCATAATGTATAGACTATATTTAATTCAATATCACCCACAAATACCACGCGCCCACGGTGTCGTGTAAAATTAATTGAAAATTGTGTCATGAGGGGGTCCGATAATTTTTTTTATGTTTACATAATTGAAAAAAGTGGCAAATAACTGAGTAGGCATGATGAAAGCCTTTGATTATAGAGGTTATTATACCCTTTGATAAAAGAACCCTAATAAAGTTCAAACTTTAAAAATTCAATGAACTATGGTCGAATGTCGACCACTGGGCGCTCACTAGTATAGTTAGATTTAGTAGTACTAGTACTACTAAACTTAGTAGTAGTAGTAGTAGTGGGCGCCCACTAGTATAGTTAGATTTAGTAGTACTAGTACTACTAAACTTAGTAGTAGTAGTAGTAGTAGTAGTACTAAATCTAACTATACTAGTGGGCGCCCAGTGGTCGACATTCGACCATAGTTCATTGAATTTTTAAAGTTTGAACTTTATTAGGGTTCTTTTATCAAAGGGTATAATAACCTCTATAATCAAAGGCTTTCATCATGCCTACTCAGTTATTTGCCACTTTTTTCAATTATATAAACATAAAAAAAATTATCGGATCCCCTCATGACACAATTTTCAATTAATTTTACACGGCACCATGGGCGCGTGGTATTTCTGGGTGATATTGAATTAAATATAGTCTATACATTATGAGGAATAGTGATATGCCCAGTATAATCATTTGGAAAAGTAATGGATACACACTAGAATCAAATTATGAATTCAAAACAAAGATGTTTATAATACTACCATTAACTTTTGATAATGAATTCATTTTTGTTCATAATTCATCATCAACTGTACTAAATATAATTGCTACATCAAGTTGAACTGCATCATTGTAACCGCAGCGATATAAGTCATGGATTACTTTCATGACCAAACAAATTTTCTTATTTTGATTTTACAAAGTATTTTTCGCTCATTTTTTATTAAATCATCATTTGAGTACACCATAAAGAAATACTAAACATTAAAATATTGACATTGACTTTGGAAATATTGCTTTACTCTTATGGCAACATGAAGCAAAGTGACATGAACTGAAAGCAGTCTGTCACATAAAAATTTTGACTTTCAATAAAACCAAAGAGAATAATAATTATTTCAGTAGTTCCATAAATTTACTAAAGATAAATTATTTATCAATTAATATTATATATATTATGAATTTACATATTATATTATTCTAAAATTAACCTACAATTTGACCAGTTGATTTCAAAGGGCATATAGTAAGGCATGCAACGTCAGTCATGTTAAAAATATTTAAAAGGTAATTGGAACGTAAGAAGGTTGAAGGATGTTCGAAACGTCTTATTCATTTACATATATGTTGTGTAAAATTCAAGCAGTAGTGTGAGTAATGTATATTTTAATTAATTTAATATGATTGTAATGCATTTTATATAAAAAAATAGCTGTGTGCACTTCTCTGCTATATAAACTTTATGCCAAATTTCAAGTTCATCCGTTCGCGCAATTCGCTTAAAAAGGAGTGCAAAGTTTTGGCTTCACGTGTTAATATATAAGATATGTTATAATATCATTGTTGAATGTAGAATAAAAAAGGGTAATTGGAACATAAGAGTAAAAAAAATACATACAGTCGAGCATAGCAACCTCCTTCGCAACCTTTTTTGAAGTTTAGCAGTATGGATTAATTCCTTCGCCTGTCCTATTGGACGAATATTATTACTACTTTTTTGAAGTCCTTTATTGACGGATGTCAAAATGTCTTTTTATTTACATGTGTGTATATGTTGTGTAAAATTGGAGCAGTAGAGTGAGTAATGCATATTTTAATTAATTTAATGTACTTATAATGCATTTTATATAAAATAAATAGCTTTCTGCACTTCTCCTCCATATAAACTTTAACTATGCCAAATTTCACATTTATCCGTTCACGCAATTTTCTTAAAAAGGGATACAAAGTTTTGGCTTCACGTATTAATATATATGATGATGATGATAATATCGTCCGACGCACAGACCTTTTGAGTATATACCGAACTAGTTTCCTACTCCGGCATGTCAAAACCGTGCCATGTCAAAAATGTAAAATTACATTACTCGCAGCGAATAACTGTCAGTACGCCTAGTGGTTTATGGAGTATTGATGTATTTCTCGCTCTCGCAATTGTAATTAAAAATGACGTTTTACGTAGCGAAACTTTGCCTATAGCTACTAACAAACAACCAATAAAGTCAAGAAAATTAAATTAGTATTAGGAAATAGGAATAAAAGAATTTTTTTTTTTCAATTATCATACAAAGCTATCGATGTAACAATATTAACATTTTTTCTAGGGATATTATTAGCCCCAATACATTATAAATGTAAGTTAATCGGTTTAATTAACTCTTCGATGATTTTTGTTCGGTTTTGATCATATTTTGTCTTTTTTGTAAACATTAAACACATTAAAATGTGGAAGAAGTTGCGGATAATAACTAGTCTAAAATAAAACAGCCTAAGTTAATCCTTATAAGGTCAACTATCTGCAAGACAAATTCTCGTGAAAATAGATCCAAACATTTCGGCTATTCCACAGCGGACGACATTGCAGGTAAAAGCTAGTCTAAAATAAAATAGTCTAAATTACTCCTTATAAGATTAGCTATATGCTAATGAAAATCGATCCAGCCGCTTTGAAGATTACACTGGAAATGAAGTCGCGGGTAACAGTTAGTCTAAACTAAAATCATCTAAGTTGTTCGTTATAAGGTCAGCTATCTGCTCGTGAAAATCCCGTAAAAATCGATCCAAACCTTTTTGGAAATTGCACTAGGAAAAAACTAGTCCAAAATGAAATCATTTATGTTACTCATTATATGATCAGCTATATGGAAGTGAAAGTTTCATGAAAATCTAACTGTTCTGGAGATTACACTGCGGATGAAGTCGCGGGTAAAAGCTAGTCTAAAATAAAATAGTCGAAGTTACTCCTTATAAGGTCAGCTATCTACTAGTGAAAGTTGATCCAAACTTTTTAAACATTGCACTGCAGACGAAGTCGCGGCTAACAGCAAGTCCAAAATAAAATCGTTTAAGTTACTCCTTATAAGGTCAGTTATCTGTCAGTGAAAGTCCTATAAAAATCCCGTGAAAATCGATCTAACCCTTTTGGAGATTACAGTGAAGACGAAGTCGTGGGTAACAACCAGTCTAAAATAAATTCGACTAAATTACTCCTTATAAGGTCAGCTAGATAAATAAGAAAATCCTAGTAAAGAAAGTAATCGCCGATTAATCTAAAAATACGAAATAAAATTTCATACAATCACTGATACTAACTTGATCTTGAAAGAATTAAGACGTAAATCTGAAAGAAAAACAAGATATTCTTGTATAACGCTAACTGATACCTGCGACTTATTTCCCGTGAAAATGATTTCGTTTCATGGAAACCATGTGTACTCCTCATAAGTCTATAGATTATGGGTTGTCTTTTCTGTATTTTTATTACTACTTAACACTTACAACACTATTGAGTCAGAATTTCTTAAGCGGGCCACTAAGAATCGACTATTCGATTTTGATATATCTATGAGCATATTTTGGTAGCTTTATAGGTTGAAAGTAATACCCTAAAATGATTTTAGAAAAATTCAATTTTTCAAAAATTTATGATCGAGTAAAAATTTCGAGTATTTTTTTTTTTTAATTAATATATATCAGTGAATAATTGCTGGATTTTAATGAAACTCGGTTTGTATGCTAAGGAATAGCAGATGAATAGAACAAAAATAATGTACGTAAAAAAAAATTGTTTATAATTAATTAGTATCATAATAAACAAATGGTAATTTAACTAACTTCTCGGTATTGTAGAAAAAAAAATTTTATTTAAAAATATTCGTTGAACTATTAACTAAATGATGGCCCAAGAAAATTTTAGTGCTCTCTTACCAGGAAAAAGATATGAACGATTGAATGTGGTAGACAGCGGCCGAGGCGGACGTGCTGCGCCGAGCGCTGCTCCTATGCCGAGCTTCCGAACATACTTCTATTTACGAGTTGCGTTTGCCATTTGTTTTTACGTCTACTTAAAATCCAAGAGATAGAAAATTAAAAATTATTTCAAATTATTGCAAAAGTTCATTCATGAAAGTTACAAAGTCTGTAAAGAAATAAATTCTAAATTTTAATAAATATTTAATAATGTCATTTATTTTTAAAGTTTTATTTAGCCTGGAAAATTGCAGAAGGTAGAAGTATGTTCGGAAGCTCGGCATAGGAGCAGCGCTCGGCGTAGCACGTCCGCCTCGGCCGCTGTCTACCACATTCAATCGTTCATATCTTTTTCCTGGTAAGAGAGCACTAAAATTTTCTTGTGCCATCATTTAGTTAATAGTTCAACGAATATTTTTATAAAAAAAAAATTCTACAACACCGAGAAGTTAGTTAAATTACCATTTGTTTATTATGAAACTAATTAATTATAAACAAATTTTTTTTACGTAAATTATTTTTGTTCTATTCATCTGCTATTCCTTAGCATACAAACCGAGTTTCATTAAAATCCAGCAATTATTCACTGATATATTTTAATTAAAAAAAAGTACTCGAAATTTTTACTCGATCATAAATTTTTGAAAAATTGAAATTTTCAAAAATCATTTTAGGGTATTACTTTCAACCTATAAAGCTACCAAAATATGCTCATAGATATATCAAAATCGAATAGTCGATTTTGAGTGGCCCGCTTAGGAAATTCTGACTCTTTAACGATTTTAAATTACCTTTGTTATATGTTGTCATTATTGCTAAGCCTCTACGGTGGAGCGTAATGATGTGCAATTTAAATAATATATTGAAAATACTTCTTTCTGTTTACTAATAGAAATGTCATAGTCTATTTAGCTATTTCAGAGATCATGCGGAACAAACAGCAGAAACTTTAATTTCGTTCAGATGTAAGTTTACCGTTTCCAAGTATAAATATTTAGAAGATTTGAATTCTTACGGTTAATTGATGGAATGCGTTATACAAATTTCTAGATGCATGCTGAACTTTATCACATACACTATCAAAGCTAATGAAAATGGAATGGGAGAGAATACACAGATAATGTACCGAAGCAATTTTTAATTGAACCTTGATTCAACAAAATAATCGCACGACTGAAATGGATCAAAAACGATGTTTACAGCCAAGACACAAGTGTTTTTAACGACAGCCGTCACCATTAAGCGTTCACACAGATTGTTATCTCCACTTACAATTATTTTACGTTTACTCTATACCACTACTCCCTATCATAGTGAGATTATAAAGTAATGGCCAAGAAGAATTATATTTTGTGATATATAATTTACATAATTATGTAACTTTCGTATACTCACTTCATTTTCTACGAACAGCATTTTGTTCTTCAACCAGAACAGTCGTACGTTATACGCCGAATGAATACATACATAACAGGCATAATTTAAATAAATACATATAATGAAACGATAAAAGAACAAAAAGTGACTATGGTCTGATATACTATTTTAGATTTTGCTTAAGATTTGTCGAAACGTAACATAAAAATTAGCTTATTATAAAATCAAGTAAAGTTTGTTTGGCTTTTCACCCATACAAAGCTACATTTTACCCATGTGATAATGGAAAGGAAAAAGCTGTCATTTATATTTATATAAAATGAATGCGAACAAAGTCCCGAGCGGTTGCTAGTATATATTAATAAAACTGAAAATGTATATCTTAAAGAAATACGTGAAAATTTGTTGGTTCTCTTTAAGCGCCTATACAAACACTAAAGAGTTTGGCAATGCTTCAGAATCAAAGCTAGACCTATTACTATTCTGTCAATGTCTAATTTGCATCCCTTAGCAAACGTGTCCAAATTTTTAGTTGAAGTACACAAATTCTTTAGTATTAATTCTATTTAATAAGTCCAACTGAAATTTGACAAATATTAACCTTTTACATCCAGCAACTTTGATATTGTCAA
This sequence comes from Antheraea yamamai, assembly GCA_036509395.1. NCBI lineage: Eukaryota > Metazoa > Arthropoda > Insecta > Lepidoptera > Saturniidae > Antheraea > Antheraea yamamai. The sequence continues at coordinate 13,335,734 of AP028424.1, forward strand.
TTATAAATCACGAAAAAAAAACATTAATGAATAGATGTCAGTACAGTGTTATTATCCAAGTCATTTTGTGTGGAGAAAAAATAGTTTTATGTTTTGAAATTCTAAATAACATTCCGACAAAGTTTGAGCAAAATCTAGTATAGAGTTCGATGATTTCGAGTAAAAACACATATGCAATTTTAATAAACTGATTAATAAAATAATGAACACTGATTGTAGATAAATAAACAGGCAACACCGATTTTAATAAAGGTAAAAAATAGATATACTCTTTTGTTTCCTATCCTCGAAGTATAAAAGCACGCAAGTTCTGCTAAAAAAGATAATACAAAATATTGTTAATATACATTTTATAAGATTTTAAAAATCTATTATAGCAATAATATTATTTTCAAAGAAGCAATGATTAAAGTATGAAAATACTACATGTTTAAACAGAGGTTGCACTCGTCAGGTGTACTAAATTTATTCGAATCACGTCGTTTTGAAGTCATTACTGTTTGATCAAAACTATGTAACAGTTTTTACACTTCGCACTAATTGTCACACTTATTTGTACCGTGATAACAACCCGTATGGAACTGTTAAAAGTTACCGTAGTCCCGCAAACACACAACTGTTATGATCGGAGAAGATATGTCCGACTACGAAATAGGCCAAACATGCACTGGATGATAAAGTCGATTGCTCGACTCTTCTTACTTATATTGACGTTTCGTTCTACTCTTACTTGTTAAATATCTACTAAGTTTATTTTTAGAGGCTATTTCTTTAATTCAATTATATATTAAATCAATTTAATATTTAATAAAAAAATATTTTATGATTATAACTCGATTTAATATATTAAAACCTTAATTACCTAGTAATATCAATTGGACATGTCGATATTCTATGTTTTATGATAAATCTGTATTATTAATGATTCTTTAATGATTATTATTTAATGATTCTGATGGCCTTTTACGTGATAAAGTTTAGTTATCCGTATATATATATAAGAATGGGTAACTAACTAGTTGAATGGCATATCAACGTACAGCCCAAACTAGTGAATTTAGTACCGTAAAAAAATGCATACTAATTCCTCTTACAAATAAGTAAACACTAAGAAAGGATTTATGGAAATTCAGCTCTTAAGGCAGTGAAGAAGGAGATGAAAACTTATATGAAACTTCGTATTTAAAAAAGAATTAAATCTTTGAGAATTGGTCCATTTATTTAGCAATTTTGTTAAAAAGAAAAAAAACACGTGTTATCCAACTGTTTAAATTTAATAAAAGTAAAGTAAATAATTATTCATAAGAAGGATACGAATGCAGATCAACTCGCGGGCAACTAAATGAATAAATAAATAAATGAAGTGGACCCCGTAATATTACTAAATACAATTTCCCTCAAATTTTAAGGAAAGTTCCAGAAAATGCAGTCAAATAAAAATATGGGTGCTTATAAAATAAGTTTTTAACTATGTAGGGTTTCCCGTTTGTTGTTGAGTAAGAATGTAGCTAAAAAAGTCTTGCCCACAAGAAGCTTCATAAAACATGTCGTAAGATCCGGCTACGAATCATCTCATTACAGGATTTATTAATTAATAACAAATTATTAATAGGCACATGTTACATTACTTCACGACCGTTATAACTACCATAGCCGGTATATTTTTGTAAAGTAATTTTGTAATTTCTATAAAGTAAGTGCTGGCACTTACTTAATATCGAATAGTTAAAAACTGCGAATGTAGAACGATTTAATGTGAAATAATATATTTATACTTTTTAATATATATTTATTATCGGTTTATGTATTGATTGACTTTTATGAAGGTATAAATTCCATATAAAAGTCAAATATTTTCTTATTCTTAACATTGGAGAATTTACAAATATTTGTACGGATCTCACTCAAATATTCATATTGAATAAAATGTCATTCCTTCTACGTACACGGATTTACAGAGCAGTTGTATCTCAGTGAAATTACATATTCAAGATGAGTTCTATAAACGATTTTTTTTTCTGTGCATCCTTCATCGACTAAAACTACAATCCTTATTACTTTAAAGCTTAAAAATTGTATATTACTATCGTGCCCGTCCTTCCCTGGTAATAAAAAAAATCTAGACAAGTTATTTACCTAAACCTTCCTGATGTATCACTTTATCTACTGGTGAAAACCGCAGGAAAATCTGTTCCGTTGTTTTTGAGTTTATTGCGAACAGACAGACAGACGTGGCAGAGGACTTAGTTTTATAATCTATTAGTGGGCCCGGCAGACGCTGTCTCGCACTGACTATATATAAAATCTTGACAAATTATATACTAAAATCTTCCCCATGAATCATTGTATCCACTGGTGAAATCCGCATGAAAATCCGTTCAGTAATTTTTGAGTTCATTGTGAACAGACAGACAGACAGACGCGGTGGGGTACTTTGTTTTATATTATGTAATGATGATACTACTATAATAAAAGTGTAACAAAGTCAAATCTATACATTAAATATTTATTGTAAATTTTGTTTGGGGTAGACTTTGTTATCGATATAGAAGCCAAAAATAATCCATTTACAATTTTTTCTGTCGGTCTATCCCTGTGAACACGTATCACTCTAAAAGTACTGAACCAATTTTGACGAAACTTGACACAGCGATAACTAATATTACAAGGTTACATTTAGGATACTTTTTGTCCCGTAAAACGCAAGGGGTTCTCCAGGATAACGAAAGACAAAAATTTGTAGTAAATGTAATTAGACTTTTTTGTGACACCTTAGTACAAGAATCAGCAACGTTGGAAGAACGAGAATTTTAGAAAAGCTGGTTCTTTAATGTGAAGATATATTATGCCCTTCCAAATAGAATTTAGGATACCTGGTAGCCGGTTAACGTCGTGTTTTTTAATGCGCATCACACCTTTACAGGTCAAAATTTTGATTTATAAATAATTTTAGGAAACTTTTTTTCCAGTAAAACTTTCTTCTTAAACGTTATTAAAAACATGAATTTATCACTGCCAGACAATTTTGTTATTGACAATAATGTGCCCATTGATATTCCTTATAAATAAAAATAATTCATTTCAAACCATTTTATTTTTTCCATTACAAAGAACATATTCATATTAATTACATTAATTTTTTCACTAATTTTAATTACATTAATTACATTAATTTTAATTACCGTTATGATATTATGATTTTACCGTGCACAATGAGAAAGAACGAAAAACGTAAACTTATGACTTGAGACTGACGCCATCTTGAATACATGCATTTATAACAGGCGCTGCCACAATTATCGCTATCTTTATCATACAGCCAGTGTTGCGCTAAACTATAGCTATATACATATTATTTTTAATTAACCCTCTTTTATGTCTAAATAAAATAGTATTAAAATTTCAGCTGTCTTAACATGGTTTGAACGTATTTTTTTAATTTACAATTATGTAAATATTAATTATATAAAAATAAATTCTTCAATACAATGGAGTGTGAAAAAGTTTTAATACAAGTTGAAAATAGTTATGATATCATTCAGTGTTTAATTTATCATTATTTATTTTATGAATATATTCTATCGCTTAATTTACAATTTAACTCTATCAACTTGATATTTTATAATGTAAACTATACTGACTGCATAGTAAACGTCTACAAAAAAGGGAAAGCAACTTCGTTCCAAGTGGGGTCCATAGACCTCTCAAGCTTTTTTTACATTACCGCCAATATATTTAGGTTAATTTTTATTTTAATTGAACCCCGTAGATGATACTACGAACGGGTTGTAGACTTACTTTAAAAGATTTCTCACATACCATCTGGGTATATGTTTGAGTGAGTCCCTTGATAATTTGGATTTACAATTGAAAACGGTAGGAGTGGCTGCAATCGGGTTTTAGGTTTATTCAAATTTTTCGCGTTTAAAAACACAATTGAAACCGGTGATAACCGATTTGGTGCAGACGAAGTTACACATGTCAGCTAGTAAGTAATAAACGTATCTGAATCTTTCGTACAGGATGTTGACATAAATTCATGTAACAAAATAATATTATTTATTTTGACAACATATCAAAACTCAATCGTATAATATAGTTAACATTTTTATCATTACATTTTTAATATCAATACGGTAATATAAAAGACAATTTTACTTAAGTTGCATTTAAAAGGTTAACCTTAAACTTAAATTGCTATTCGAGATTGAAGGATCAAAGATTGCATCGAGAACATCAAAGGTAGCAAAAATTTTATTTCAATGTAGTGTAACCTTGTACACGTAGGGCAGGAAATGAAAATACAAGTAACGCAAGTTTGCGAACACAATTTTAAAACAGGAAACCTACATTATTTATCGGAAAAGGGCATTACTGATTTTTTAAAAATTGGTTCGTAAGCCAACCAAAAATTATAGAAATCTGTGAATATATTGATGTAAATCATAAGTTATAGTTCCTTTGTTCTAGTATTTAAATTTCATTTTTGAGTAAACATCTTGTCATCAATGACATTCGTTATCGATTTTTACACGATAAATATATACACTAGAGTTGTCCCTATTTAAGGTATGTTGGAATTTTTCTTTAGGATAATTCTGAATAGGGTATATAAAAATTAAAAAAATCATGCCAAATTGTAGCTCCTAACTTTAAAATTAACCCACCGCCGCGCCAGCTAAAGTTTTAGATGGAAATAATTTTGGAAAAGTTCTGCTATTATTTTGATATTTTTAAAATCATGAACTGATGAACGGATTACAATCGACATATGAAAATACTTACAGCAAATTTAACGCTCTACATAATAAGGTATCCTGTGATTTTTGCTAACTAATTCAAAAGTAATTCGATGTCAAAATCAAAGCTCTAGTCAATTCCATGGTTTTCCATTTTTATCGTGGTTTATTGATTCAAAAATGTAAAAATTGTTACAATTTATATTCTACTTGACTTTTCTTACCTTGACTTTTATTCTAAAAGAAAAATAACATATTAATTTGGACTTGGAATCCATTTCAACAAATGGAAAAAAAAAAACATAGAATTGTGTAGAAGTTCGATTTTGACCTCGATTAATTTTGGAACTAGTCAAATAGCAAAAAATCCAAAACAGAGTAGAGCACTAAATTTGCTACAAGAAGTTCAGTAGTTCATGACTTCAAAATTCTATAATAATAAAGGAACTTTTCTCATGTTATTACCATTTAAAACTTTATTTGTCTTAGGATCCGGGTTAATTTTAGTTTTTTGTATATATATATTTCGAAGCTATTCAGGGATATCCTGAAAAAAAAATCGAACGTACCCTAGATAAGGACCACTCTAATATAGAATTTATTATAATATGTATAAAGTTACCATTAAGTACTGGCTATATGACCGCAATATTATTTTTTAAATTCTTTTCCTATATTTAAAACAACTGTAAAGCTATTCAACTGAAATACGAAGTTTATTTGATCTGACCTATTTTCCTTATCTTTAAATCTTGATGTTCCTGATAAATGAGACGAGAATAAAACAGATAGACAAGTATTAAAACTCGTACTTTCATAGTACATTTTTATATCAGATTAGCTTGCGATGGTTAGGTAATCATAAATTACGGACAGTTAATTATGTTAACAATGTCGATGATTGCTAGTTTGGTTTCTGTTCATGTAAAAATATTTTTAATGACCTTAGTTGCTACTAATTGAATATGGATGAATGACATATGACATGACGTACATTCCCATATTTAAAATTTCGTCACTATCACTTCACGAAATAAAACAGTCATTAGATAAATTCGTTGCACAATTTGCACTTGTATATTTACTAATAGAAGAAATTCAAATTTGCAGCCGTTGTTTTTATACAAGTTTTTCTAAGTATTTTTTATAGATACGGTAGGTGAGTTAGTCAATCATAATACAAGTTTAAAGGTTAGACTTAATTAGAAAGATATAATTATAATCATGACATTCTACAACCATAATAGATTAGTGACACAATGATTAGAAAAAGTTAATGGGTTTCATATTCGCTGTACATGATTTTAAATATTGTAAAGAATGGGTAAGTGTAGTTTCGACACGAATAAATTAATGTCCATTTAGACTGAAGAGAAATTATGTACAAAATTGTCTATATCATATACGATTGTCATCGTATACAAATATGCTAACACTAACCATTTTACTGGCTCTATACAATGTGCATAAACAAGTGTAAACAAGAATTCCATTTGTTGTTCCACATTTTAGTGGATTTAGAGAAGAATGCATCAGTGATATCGGGCGAAATGTATATTTGTCGAATCTTTTATAAATAAATACATCTATACATATAATAAAAATTAAGTGTCTCTATGTAATATAAAAATATTTTTTTTACTGGTTGAGTATGAAAGTATACACGAAACTGATAACAAAAATGCAATTGTTAAAATTTTTGTCGGTCTGTCTGTCTGTTTGTTCTGGGTACTCTCCGAACCGGCTGGACCGATTTTGACGGAAATTTCATTGGGAGGTAGCTAAAATTACAGCGGGTTGCTTAGGCTACTCTAATTTAGGCTAGCTGTAAACCGTGGCTTCGTCTGCAGTGCTATCTCCAAAACGGTTGTACCGATTGCCACGGAACTTTTACTGGCAGATAGCTGATCATATAAAAAGTAATTTAAACAATTTTAATTTAAACTAGCTGTTAACCGTGGCTCTGCCCGCACTGCTATCTCCAAAACGGTTCGACCGCTGTATACAGGACTTTCACCGGCGTATAGTGGACAATATAAAAAGTAATTTAGTCTATTTTAATTTAGACTAGCTGTTAACCGTGGATTTGCTCGCAATGCTATCTCCAAAACGATTGGACCGATTTTCACGAGACTTTCACTGACAGATAGCTGACTTCGTCCGCATGAAATTTAGCTAAATATGTTGTTCACTGTAAACATGTGCGTAAGACGTGCGTTGTACTGGACTCCAAGAATACATATAATTGAAATTCATATATTTGTATTTATGTATGTAATTTGAATTATATTGTCTTTTTAGTTATTTTGGCGACCATTTCATTTTATTTAAATTGTCAAATATTAAAAACTGCTTGGATAGATATAAAGTTTTATATTTTGATTTATATTTATGCAAGGTTTCAAGACGTCAGCTCATTCATTGTTTACAATTCAGCAGTATAATTATGAATAGTAATTTTAAAGATAGAAGGGGTCTTTCTAACAAGTTATTAGACCATAAACTTATGACTTATTGATAATATGGGTATATTATATCATTATCTATCTTTAAGTCATGGTTTCATTAGTTCCTTGTACAGTGTAAGTGAGCACTGAGGTAGTTATATGGTGGGTTAAGGTTCCAAATATGTTGCTGATGATAAACCTCATTTGCCACACTGTTAGTATTTATATATCTAATGTATACGTTACATTTTACTGTAAGGGACGTGCGTATGACGTACTTAAAATTGTTTTTAAAGAGCATTTCTGTAATTGTAGATGGTCTTACAATTTTATATTTTTTTAATACAAATTTTAAAAACGCGTGCGGAATTGCGGGTACAGGTAGTATAAAATAAAATGATATAGATACATTGCGTGCCCGTCACACAAAAATCACTGAGGATATATTTCAATCAAATTTTTAAAATTGTAGTTCGTAATTTCTAAGGTCCTTTTCTAAACAAAAATTTATTACGGTGGCTTCACTTGATGTAATACTATTGAAGTTTATGAAATTACTATTTTTTTAAGCACTGTGCAATTAGCGATGAAAATGAAAATGAATGTAAGAGAGTCTAAAATTTGTATATCATTATTAAATAAGATCTAGAGACAAGGAAATCTATTTCTAAAGAACCTTTAAGAAAAAGTTAACTATGTGTATGGACGTTAACGCTTTATCCTAGATTTATCGAAACAGTGAAATGAAGTTTGTAAAAGTAATATATTTTGCACGTCCCACAAAAAAAGGAAATTATTCACATTTACCTAAATATGCTTTCCTACGGAATACGTCAAGCACAGATGAACATACCGTAACTATTTCAAAATATGCAGTGAAAAGCGCTACTGAATGTTTATTTTACCTTTACCAGGACGTCAATCACAACAACAGTGACCTATTTCGGATAAGTTATTCGAATATAAGCTATTTTTTAATCACTACATATTATAAAACAGAGTCGTCTGTCCCGTCTATCTGTCTGTTCGCGATAAACACATTATTTTTGTTATTACTATGGTAATTAGTATGGCATGGTATTACTTGGTTTATTGATTTTCAATTTATCTGCGTTCAGACAAATAGATAAAGTAACAATTATCATTTTTAAAAAGGCGTTTAATGTATGCGGAATTAAGCTTTACTTATTACGTTTTTCCCTTTACATCAATAAATTTATACTGAAAGGAGAACAGTACTTTTTTATTCTTGAGCATAAACGTAAAGAAGATGAAAAGACTTTCAATTAATAACTAGTACAGCAGCAGATCAACACTGAAAAGTCGAAATATATATAAGAGTTGTTGAGCTGTGTATGCTTGGTACACATATATGTTTCAATAACTCATATATATGAATAGTTAGCGTAGCTTAGGTTAGCTCAGATAGGTCGCGAATTGTATGTATAAGGCAACAGCCCAAGTCGAGGTGTGCCGTGCACCCTTGAGCTAGTTGTCAAAATAAAATCGGCTGAGTGCCTTAAGCGCTCGCCTTAGTAGTCCGGTGAAGCTGTTAAGACTTTGCTGGGTCAATAGCGTAGTCAGTTCGAGAAAATAAAAAAAAAACTGAAAAGTCTATGGAATTTGGCAACCCGATGTAACACAATGTTAACATTTTTCATAAACAGAGGTTATATAATCCTTCTCCTTCTTCTCCTTATCCTTACTAATATTGTTAATGAGAATGTGAGTTTGTTTGTTTGTTACGCTTTCACACTTTAATTACTTAACAGATCGTTATGAAATTTTGCATACACGTTGTAAGAGGTACAGACACGGACATAGGGTACCTTTCATCCATCCCTAGGTTAAACCTATATTAACGAAGCCGCGGGAACAGTTGATAAACTCTAATAATCAAACTAACTAATAAAGATACAGATGGGTATCATTGCGACTCATTACAGTAATTTTAAGATTTCGGTCAGTTTTGGAAAAGTACTCAAAAACCTGATAGTAGACCTGGTCTGCCTATGAGTATAGACGGTTTAAATGATTTTAAATGTATCGCAAATAATTTCATGCAACATTTTAAAGTTAAAACACAACTTATATCAAACCAAATAAATGAAATCGAGGAAAATAATGAGCACAAAAAAAGTGAAAATATTATTCTTTTCAAAAGTAGCGATATTAAAAATATGATAAAAAACATGGCTCGTGGAAAATCACCTGGTCATGATGGACTCAGTATTAAGTACCTCCAATATGCAGGGTTTCATTTGGATAGAGTACTTTGTATGTTTTACAATTTATGTATAAGGCATTCTTACCTTCCGCGTGATCTAATGAAAACGGTAGCAGTTCTTATTGTTAAAAATAAAACAGGTGATGTTTCTGACATAAATAATTACATAATAATATCACTAGCTACTGTAATTGCTAAGGTATTTGATGGTCTACTGGATACACACTTAAATAAATACATTAAGTTACATGATGCTCAATTCGGTCTTCAACCCAGACTATCAACAGAGAATGCCATTTTAGCTCTTAAGCAGATCGTCAGGTACTATACTAGCCGAAAAATACCTGTTTATTCCTGTTTTCTAGATCTAACCAAGGCTTTCGATCCAGTTTCCTATAATTCATTGTGGAGGAAATTAAGGAATACCGGTTTACCCCACGAACTTATTATCATTTTTCGTCATTGGTACGGACATCAAGAAAATTATGTAAGATGGGCGGGAGAAACCTCTGATATATACAGGTTGGATTGTGGGGTGAGACAGGGGGGTATAAGTTATCCGAAACTTTTTAATTTGTATATAAATGACCTTATACATGAGCTATGCAGAATTCATGCAGGATGCACGATAGATAATCAGATGATGAATAATATAAGTTATGCGGATGACATGGTACTCCTCAGTCCTTCAGTTGGAGTTTTGGGAAAACTTTTGCTTGTCTGTGAGACCTATGTTAATAAACATGGCTTAAAGTATAATATGAAAAAAAGGAATGTATGGTATTCACTGCTGGTAAAAACTTTTCAGAAAACGTACCCCCTATAAATCTTTATAGTATGCCCTTGAGTAGAGTATATGAATTTAAAAATCTGAGCCACATTTTCACGGCGGAAATGAAAGACATTAATGATATTGAAAGAGAACGTACAGCGCTCGTAGTTAGAGGGAATATGTTGATTCGTAGGTTTGCTCGCTGTAGTGATGAAGTTAAAATCCAACTATTCAAAGCATTTTGTCAATTTTTTTTTATTTTTTTTTTTAATGTATCAGATTCAGTAGGAGGACTATGAACGCATTGCGTGTCCAATATAATAATATTTTCAGAATGTTATTGGGATTACCACGATTTCGTAGCGCTTCTGGGATGTTTGCAAATGCTAGGGTTGATGATTTCTATGTTATAATCCGTAAGAGAATAGCATCCATCCTGGGTAGACTTCGCGATAGTCCCAATAATAAAATGAGAACAATGGTAAACATGTACGACAGTCCTTTCATGAAGCATTGGATATCTGTTGTAATATAATAGTGTGATGTTCATCTTTTCATCCTATTTCATATTCATTTGTATAAAAACATATAATATATTAATATAGTTACTTAATTTTAATTTTATTTTTAAATTTACTACCAATTTATGTATTACTATATAAGTTGTTTTTGTTTTTGTGGACCCTTGTTGTCTTATAGGTAAATAAATAATAATAATATATAGAACATTATATTCATAGATTAAGTAGATTTTAATAACCTTACAAATAAGTAAAGATATCGTGTTTGCTAATAACAATGCGAAATAAGTAATCTCACACGGGCACAGGTGAAAGGTACAGAATTCTATGTAATAGTTATTACACTCTTTGGTATAGAACAATGGGAATTAGTCTGAAGCTTCAGAAGTAGTCCGGTGAAGCTGTTAAGACCTTGCTAGGTCAATAGCGTAGTCAGTTCGAAAAAAAAAATGAAGCTTCAGATTATAAGTACAGTCTGAAAATACATATAATTTCGATGAAATATGTATTATTGGATACATTCTAAACATGAAAGATTTCTAGAAATAAATTTTAACTAGAGGGCCTGGCGGTTGTCATGCCTTGATAATAAAAAAAAATCCTAAAAGTCAACCGCAACGCCACCTACCGGTTTCAATTGTGAATCTAAACCATTACCGGATCCACTAGAACACGAACACTAAATTTCATCAAAATCGTTCCAGCCGTTTAGGAGGAGTTCAGTGACAGACACGTACAGAAGATATTTATATATAAAGATAAAAAAACATGTTTCATTTTTTAGTAAGTTTGTTATTTTAAATGTCCTTAATCTCATTGATTTGATTAATCACTTGATGTTGTTGTTTTCTATTCTTTATTTTTTGATATTATCATTAATCGATTATCGGTAATAATTACCGATAATAATAATATAATAATAAAGACCGGGCTTAAAAGTTGAGGAATGTATAGTCCGAGTCAAATGTTATAGCCGCTCTGAATATTACTTTGAATTCGGCTTTGCTCATAGTACAGTCAAGAAGTGAATACAAAACCAATTCAAAATATTGAAATAGGAATTTAACATTGACATTTATTAATCTTTGTTTCGATATTATACATTCAGAATATTTGCAAAAGATTATAGATAAAAATAAACAGATAATAAAAATTGAATCATTAGTAAGGTAATAAAACAACTGTAAAAACTAGAAATGGACAATAGTAGCCGAACAATAGAATAATAGACAAAGCTAGCATATTAACAGTTCGCCACATCATGTAATTGTCAGTTATAATTAAATCCAAATAACATTAATTGGTGAGTTTTTGGCCATCTCGTACTTTTATTGAACGATCCCCCTTATGCAGTATTTGTTTCTATCTGTGGCACATATATTGTAGCATATATGTATATATGTGTTGTTGTAAATAAAATACATTCATCATAAATAAATAATTTGTAATAAACAACGCCCTCCATAGAAACATTATTTTTGAAAACATCATCTTCTAATAATAACAAATATAAACTAAAAAAAGTAAAGAACGAAAATAACAATAACACGTAATTAAAAACAACAAAACTATTCTGATTGCGACTGTACTGCAACTAGTAATGACAGGATACATGTGTTAACGTGGGAACAATAGGGGCGAGGTACGTGCGCGGGTGTGCCTGCTCCCCTTTTTGCGACTTCGACGTCCCTCTCATACCTAAATTTGTGTTCTGCGCATCTACTTCAGAGCGGTTAAAAAGTTTGACGCGGACTATATAAAAGTTTAGAATAAAAAATTCAAAAAAAGTAATCGAACGATACATCCATTTTTGTAAACTCGATTTAAAGTCTAAAAGTCAAAACTATTTATAAAAAAATTAGATAATTGTTTTTTTTCTATAAATGACCTTTATAAAAAAGAAAAATTTGAATCATTTTTAAGAAAGTTATGTCCAAAAGCTATCCTTTAAAATAATCAATAAAAGAAACTCAAAATTTACCAGGACTATTCAGAGGCGTATTGAAACATCACAAAATTGAGGAAATAAAAATTTTTTTCAGACCCTCCAAATTAGCGTGCAATGACCCATATATATCATTTAAATGTGAAGAAATAACTTTAACCTTTTATTATGATCGAATTTCGGCCACTGAACGTCTACTAGTTATTAGAAGATAGGAAACTAAATTATAAAATAATAAACCTAAGATTGTAGGCGAGTATTTGCAAGTTGGAAAGCCTTGATGATGGAATAGTTAAATCAGTGAAGCGTCGATTTTGATTTCCCTAGACCATTCTTTTGAATGAAGCAATTTTCGTAATTAACATACATCAGATGCATTTAATTTATTGGAAAGTCGTAGTGAACTAATGGCTAAGAGGTATAATAATCGATAAAATAAATGTATGGTATCCACTGGCTTAAGTTTAGATATGTGTGATTTTCACAATCGAGGATGTCAGGAAACATTGTTAGTAAGCCCGAACATTGAGTTACCTAGTCATATCATTTAACGGGAAAATGTAGAAACGTCAATTTCTCTGCATCTGAAATCCCGAACGCGTCACAAACTGGAGTTACGATATTGTTTATCGAAATTGTTGAGAGAGAAATCCAGCAGTACTACACCATTTATATATAGATGGATATTATTTAGGTGATTAATTAAATTATGCAATTAAGAATAAAAATGTGTAGGAAAATGTAATACTTCTTTAAAATGTCACGTTTTTATTTCCTCTTATAGGAAATTAATTAAGTTTATATTTGTCAGGGATACAATTTCCCAATACTATGTGAGCTTGTAGGAACTGTGAAGAAATTTTAGTAAAAAGTGGCATTAATTTTAGAATTCATTTAGTCTCCTAACTGTATATTCATATGTTTGAAATAAAATAGAGAGACTCTACGACCTATAAATTACGAAGTGACTTAGGCCCTATCTATAAAATAAGAAAATTGATTAATGCTTTTTTTAAATATTTCCTTTGTATTATAATTGATTTCGTACTCTATCATTTAGCGAGTAATTTAATAAGTGATAGTATTAAAAGCATTTAATTCCAAATACTTACATTGATTGACAAGATAACAATACTCTTCTCTACAGTAAAGCTAACTTTTATTCGACAGACACATTAATGTTGATCTCCACATTAGGCTCACAGGCCAGTCTTATAAACTTGTAGGTACCTCAATTTTAAGTATTCGATTAATATAATATTCAAATATTTATAGAGAATAATAAATATTTCGTAAGTCTATGAGAAAGTATTATTTTGGTACACAAGTGTATTTGTGTTTTATATGAATGAGTGGAAAATAATTACTATAATCATTACATATTATAAAACAAAGTCCCCTGCCGCGTCTGTCTGTCTGTTCGCGATAAACTGAAAAACTACTGAACGGATTTACATGCGGCTTTTATCAGTAGATAAAGTTATTCATCAGGAAGGTTTAGGTATATAATTTGTTAAAGTTTTTTTTAATATCAGGGCGGGATAAAGTCCGCCGGGCCCGCTAGTTTGTAAATCATTTGTACTATATTATTGTACGTAGTATTTACGCTATTGTTTCGGTGTTAGTATAGAGTTTTTGTATGTTCTTATATATATTACGAAAATAATCTTTTGTTAATAGTTAACGTACACTAACACAATATTCTGATATCAATAAATATAACTATACATTTGTTCTCACAATAAGTACTGAGATGGCAAAATTTCATAGCTGTGCCATTTGGAGGTCGGTATAATGACGGTGACGGTATAGATCATCATACTACGTCGTGACGATCCTCTTGTAATATAGGTGTTTTACCTAAGTGATTTTGCAGATGAATAATATCGCAAAGCTTCTATATAATAAATCATATATACCTTACTACGTTCCAATGAACAAATCGTTGGAAGATAAATCGGAACTGATAACTTTAATACTTAGCTTGTTAAATTAACTGTTGTACTAGTTATTCCAGTTTCCAGCTGCGCGCTTTCCTCGATTTAATGAAATATAACCATGAATGTCTTAATACAATGTTATCTCTATACTGAAATATATAAATGTCAGATATATTAACAAAAATGTTAAACTATATATAAACTAGCGGGCCCGGCAGACGTTGTCCCGCCCTGATTATAAAAAAATCCTTGACAAATGATATACCAAAACGTTCCTCATGAATCACTTTATCCACTGGTGAAAACCGCTTGAAGATCCGTTCAGTAGTTTTTGAGTTTATCGCGAACAGACAGACAGACAGATGCGGTAGGGGACTTTGTTTTATGTTATGTAATTATATGTAATATGTAATTGTGAATACGATGTTTTTTTTCTTAACAAAAGTGATTAGTAAGTTTAGCAAGAGTCAGATCTGTGACAAACAATTTCCCACACAACATTACTAATAGAGTTAACTTCAAATTACTGCATATAAATCAACGTAGATATATAGGACAGAATCAATTGCATAATGTATGTAAGCGCAGCACTACGAAACGCCTGCAACTATTTGGCTATTTTTTTTTGTTATTGTGTTTATATTTGTATAAATGAAAATGTTTGTAAAATCGTACGGAAAATGGAAAAATTAAGATTAAAACATCTCCATATAAAGGTGAGTGTGACAAAAGATACCAGGGAAATCTTCAAAGATATTGACAGATTGACGTTCAGTTGCCATTTTATTTCATTACATGGTCGTAGTGTAAAGGTAAGATTTAGTGTCATTTTCTACGTAAATACACCCACCCGTACAAAGCCGGGCGGTCCAGCTAGCGATAGAAAATTATGAATGCGACGGTTTTTTCTTGACAAAAGTGAGTGGTAATGTCGGTAAGAATTTGATATTATTATAATATACGTATAGTCGATTACTATTTATTAATTAATTATTACAATGAATAAATTGTGTAGGTAAAGGTAGCATTCGGTTCTTAGCGACGAAGACGCGCGACCGCAACCGGGTCGCGCGACACACTACTTAGAATGGCTTTGTATGCAGTACTAAACAAATCCCGCGACCGCTTCGCGCGACCTTTGGGCATGGCTAGAGAGCGGCGTGGCGACCGCGACCCGGTCGTATCGGTAGTAACATCACGCGAATCAGACGAGAAACGCATCAAAATGACGGCGTTTTAACCTAACGAGGTAGTTCAAGGTAAAACCAACTGAATTAAATACGCCCTCTGTATACGAAGTGTTCGAATGCAATATTTACCTAGTGTGAGAAATAGTTTTTCAGCGCTTCATTTCTACTTGGTTGATGTTTTAATTTATTTAAAAAACTAGCTGACCCGTGCAACTTCGTCTGCACCAAATCGGTTATAACTGGTGTCAATTGTATTGTTAAACGCGAAAAATTTTAATATGCCTAAAACCTTATTGCAGCCACACCATCGATTTCCAATTGTGAATGCAAACTATCAAGGGACTCACTCAAGCCCAGATGCTTTGTGAGAAATCTTTTAAAATAAGGCTACAACCCGTTCGTAGCAACCTACATATATTGGCGGTAATGTGAAAAAAAGCTTTAGAGGTCTATGGACCCCCAGTTTCTAACGAAGTTCCTTTCCCTTTTTTGTAGACGTTTACTATACAGTCAGTAGAGCTTACATTATAAAATATCAAGTTGATAGAGTTAAATTGTAAATTAAACGATAAAATGCATTCATAAAATAAATAATGATGAATGAAACACTGAATGATATCATAACTATTTTCAACTTGTATTAAAACTTTTTCACACTCCATTGTATTGAAGAAAAATGTAAATATTAAAAAGATATGAACACGACGCGTCAAATGTCACTTACCTATAACTATTTGTCTAAGAGCTAGTAATGGTTTCGAAAAAAAATTTCAATAAGCCAGTTTTTATATATCTTTATGTTCTTCCGAACAGTGTGCGGGCTACCTGGCTGTAAACGATGCGTTTATTAGTGCATATCGCACCTTTACAGGCAAAAATATTGATTTTTATATAATTTTTTAATGTATTGTTTTTTACTAACTTTGAAACGCTACTAACACATGAAATTATTATCGCCAGACATTTTTGTTATTAACAATAATGTGCCCGATGCTATTTTTTTGTAAATCAAATAAGTATGTTCAAACCATGTTAAGATAGCTGTAATTTTAATATTATTATTATTTTTAATGAAGGCTTAGTCGCCTGCGCGACTATATCGCCTAAGTAACATACAACTGTATAGCAATAAGAATGACAATAAACTTAACAATAGCTTATATTAATTTTGTACAATTCTTTAGCATCTTTCGAAATGGGGTTAGACAATAACGAATTGTACAAACCAGTGTGGAACAAACCAGTAGCATTAAGCCGAGATCTAATATCTTCGCTTCGAACACATTCTGCCAGGATGTGGTGCACGTCATCGATGAGCTCACAACTCTGGTAGAGTGTTGTTGATACTTTACGCATCAGGTAGGCGAACTTTTTACATGGGATGTGTTCTGAGTGTAATCTCATTCCTGTGATTGCTTTCCGACGGCAAATCGTACTGTCATCAATCCATGATGACCTTAAGGGATATGGCTGAATCGTTCTGTACCATATTCCTTTTGTTTTAGAACGCTCATCAAAGTATTCCTTCCAATGCGAGTAACAGCTATTTGTAAATACTGAGCATACATCCAAATAAGTTGGTAAAATATTAATAATAGCACCTTCGGATGATCCTTCTCTAGCTAAAAGATCAGCTCTTTCATTCCCAGTTATACCTATATGAAAAGGGATCCATTGTAAAACAATTACTTTGTTCTTTGCTTTGAAATCTAGTAATTGCTTCAAAATAGTGTAGGCTATCGGTATTCCTCGAAAAGTCAAGGTACATCGAGCTACGTGTTGAAGAGCAGTTTTTGAATCGGATAAAATAACAATCTTAATGTACTCAGTGGATTCTACAAATGATAAGGCCTCTGCAATTGCTGTCAGTTCAGTGTGCATAATTGAAATATTTTCATCAATTTGAAATTTCATAAAAGTTTTGAAATTTGACTCAAAAAATGCGGCTCCTAAATAATTACCAGGTTTAGATCCGTCAGTGTATATTTTAACAAAATTTGGTAATATTTATTTATATATGGAAGACAAATATCTTTTATTTTAAGAATATCATATTGACTCTTTGGCTTCCAAATACCATCTACATTTATTTTAACTATATTGTGCAAATCAATGTTATCGACCCAGGTGTGTAAAGTGAACATTTCATGTTTTATACTTGTTTGAATTGGAGTATTTTTATATTGACAAAAAATAGAAACGAATAATGGTTTTTTTCTGTTACGCCAATAGAGTAATTGGAAAGAGGCGGACAGTTCTTCTAATAAATTAGGTAGTTAGGTAGGTAGGTAGGTAGTTATTAGGTAGTCCGGTGAAGCTGTAAAGACCTGACCAGGTCAATAGCGTAGTCAGTTCGAAAAAAAAAAAAAAATTAGGTAGTTCGTTTTTTTCGAATGACTTAAATTTAAATAGATTTTGCCAGATAAATATTGTCTCCTAAGATGTAACGGACATATGCTCAATTCGCTTTCCATAACATGGATTGGAGTACTTTTAATGAAACCCCCGATAATTCTCATGGCCTGGTTTTGGACTTTTTCAAGTTTATAGAGGTTAATCTGAGCACTATTATCATAAAGAAAGCTCGCATAGTTAATTCGACTGCGTATAATATTGAAGTATAAACGAACTCAATGTTATGGATGAACACCCCAGTTAGAACCGGCTAATGCTTTGAAAACGTTAAGAGACTTAGAGCTAGATTCTGCATCTGCATTGATATGTTTACCCCATTTTATGTATGATAAAGATAGTGATACTTGTGAAAGTGCCTGTTATAGACGCATATAATCAAGATGGCGTCAGTCCCAAGTCATATGTCTACGTTTATCGTTGTTTTTCATTGTTTACGGTGAAATCTCAATACCATAATGATTAATAAAATAAAATATGTTCTTTGCAATGGAAAAAATAAAATGGTTTGAAATTAATTATTTTATTTATAAAGAATATCATCGGGCATATTAGTGTCAATAACAAAATTCCCTGACAGTGATAAATTCATGTTTTAATAGCGTTTAAAAGTTACTGAAAAAAAATGTTCCTTAAATTATTTATAATCCAAAATTTTGACCTGTAAAGGTGTGATGCGTATTAAAAAACACAACGTTAACCGGCTACCACGTATCCTGAATCCTGTTTGGAAGGGCATAATATATCTTCATATTAAAGAACCAGCTTTGCTAAAATTCTCGTTCTTCCAACGTTGCTGGCTCTTGTACTAAGGTGTTGCAAAAAAGTCTTGTTACACTAACTACAATTTTTTATCTTTCGTTATCCTGGAGAACCCCTTGCGTTTTATGGGACAAAAAGTATCCTAAATGTAACCTTGGAATATTAGTTATTACTGTGTCAAGTTTCGTTAAAATCGGTTCAGTACTTTCAGCGTGATGCGTGTTCACAGGGACAGAAAGACAGACAGACAGACAGACAGACAGACAGACAGACAAAAATTGTAAAAAGATTATTTTTGGCTTCTATATCGATAATAAAGTCTACTCCGATAAAAATTTTCAAAAAATATTTAATGTACAGATTTGACCTTGCTACAGTTTTATTATAGTATAGAAGATGGAGTAAAAAATCAAACTGTTTATGATTTAATCTACAATATTTTGTGTAGTTATTATTAAGTTTCTTCTTTATAATTTAAATGCCGTTTTATGGTTATTTGAGACCAAAGCTCTTTTTCTCGTGATGTGAAAATTGAGTCCATATCCTTTTTTGCGGGTGCATTGATAACATAATAAGAACATCATCACCTTCTTCATCCTCGAATAGATGCTGAATAACTATTTTCCTAGCTGCGGATAAATTATCCGACATATCGTACTGCAATAGAACACAACCGTCACCCAAACTGCGTGAAGAGTGGTGATGTCGCTGACATCGCAAAAGCTAGGGGCCCCACGACAGGCGACCATCGCTAAGAACCGAATCTACCTTTAGTAGTTACTAGAACTACATACGGAAGGCGCGAGCGGGCTACACGGGCAGCGCGTAGGCATTGCGTTGCTGACTATCTTAAGAACTCCGGCGCATCGGCCGCAGTGCACGAACACTACGCGCAAACGCGGTAATGCTCGCATTTAATATTTGAATATGATATTAAATTAATAAAAAAACAAATCGGCCACAATACGTATTAACTTATGAAAAAAAAATTTAAACAACATACCACACAATCCACACATTGTGGATTTTATATATCTGTCCACCGAAAAATATTCGTTATTTGAAGTGATCGATATATAGAGCTACATATAGATTGTGCTAAGTTATTGAAGTGAAAACCTTTTTAGCTGCGTTGACTACCCCGACTTTTATTTTAGATGTATAGTAAAAACAATTTATATATACAAGACGAATGATTGAACAGATATTTTGAAGAAAATTGAAACTTATACCATTACTTTTATAACTGAATATTCAAATTCACAATGTATTCGTAAATCTTGTCTTAAAATTTGTAAATACGCATAATTTAAATAAAAGTAAACTTTATAAGTGTTGCAAAAAATCTGACGCCACATTTCAATTAAACATTCTAAGAGTATTTAAATGTTATATTTCATTGGGTCGTATTATTAGATAATCTAACACTGACCTATAAATCAGTTCATAAGGTTTGACTTCCTCGCTTTGAAATCTAACAGAAACTGGCAAACTTTTATAACGTAATGATTTTAATCGAAGCGCAGAGTTAGCGAGATAAGTACCAACACTTATACTGCATTATACAAATTAGTTATTGCACTAATATATAATAACGCCATTTGATATTCTATACCCCATGCAGGTATATATAAACTGAGTATGGTAATATAAACTGTGTAAAACTGTTAACTTTGTATTTAGCTTTCAAATGTTGCTTAATTGTTTACTAACTAGATGAATTTGAGTATAAAATACTAAACATAATAACATTCGATATTGATTAATGTGTCCGGTCCGTTACGGAACTATAGGGACGTGAACTTTGAACTTTTATGTTAAAATGTATTCGTTGTGGCACTTCTGGCTTAAGTAAATACTTGTTAGTATTTGAATAGTACGTTAAATATATAAATAAAAGAAATAAACCTATATACATATTATATTATATATACATTTGCACTAATATTATAAAGAGGAAATGTTGTATTTTTGTATGTTTATAACGAATAAACTCAAAAACTACTAAATGGATTTCGATAATTTGTTCATCATTAGAAAGCTACATTATCCCTGAGTAGCATAGGTTATATTTTTTACTAGAAAAAAATATGGATCCCTACTAAAATTTCAATAATGTAATCCAAGGTATGAAAAATATTGCCATAAAATGACTTTCATCGCATGCGCTGCGGAAACTATGAGTGATAGAACAAAAATAAGTTGTACAATATTAAAGAACATATTAATATCTATAAAAAATCTCGCAGTACCATATGCCCAGCTGTTGTGAATATGTCACTATAACTACATTTTTGAAAGAAATCTCAACAAAAACCAGACCATGCCTAAAAGACCATGTTATTCATGTCTTTATATTAATCCTTATCCAAATAAATTATTTTTAATTTAAAACTGTTTTAGTACCTGTAAATCACTTTTTGAATTATTAAAATCGGCCATTGCATTCAAAAGATACTACGAGTTTAAAATTGTCAATCTAAACAAAATATGCCGCTCGCGTCGTTGCAGGGCTGTGGTGTGAGCGTGCAGACTATGCGGCGATGAAAAGGTCACGGGAAAGGGGTATGCACATATATAGCGTAGGTAACCGCGAGGCTTATTCGCGCAGTAGAATTTTAGCTCATAGTAATAGGTCGGCATTCAGTTACAATCCACAAATTGATTATGTTCATCAGAACAACATCCAAATTGAGGCAATCAATAAGATTTGTAGTAAATGTTATGCTAAAAAATGGAGTGATGAAGCAAATGGTATGTGCTGCGCATCTAGAAAAGTACTTCTTTCTAATATAGAAGAACCACCAGAACCAATAAAAAGCCTTTTTGGCAAATAATGACAGATAATCCGCTCATTATTTTAAAAATGGCGTGTTTACTATGGCGTGTTTCACTAGTGTTTAACTTAACTGTGACATAATTTGGCAGATACAGTAAAGAGTAGTTCCCGCAAAGCTATCAGGCACCAAAACAGATGAATTCACCGGGTAGTTTTTTTATCTTATCATTTTGTTAGGTTAGCACAATAATCTACCCTCGAACAGAAGACTTTTTTTTCTGTAAGATTTTCGATTCTGGGTTGGATCGTGAGTACAAGATTTTCAAGACTATGATCAGTTTTAGCCAATCCACATATGTTTAACCCAAATATTTAAAACAATTGTTCACCCGTGCGAAGCCGGGACGGGCCGCTAGTATCATATATAGTCCATGTCTAACTTTTTAACCGCTCTGAATTAGACGCGCAGAACATAAATGTAGGTATCAAAGGGACGTAGTGAGGTAAAAGGGGAGCAAGCACGCTCGCGCGCATTCCTCGCCCCCTATTTCATCAATGTTGACACATGTGTCCTGTCATTACTAGTTGCAGTACAGTCGCATTCAGAAGTCAATTTAGTTTTGTTGTTGTTATAATAATGTTTTATAATTACATGTTATTGCTATTTTTGTTGTTTTTTTCATTGTTATCTCTAATTCTTTACAAATATTCTATATATCTATTCTATTTTCTATACGTCCGTATACAAGATGACACAATCGGAATCAAACTTTCATTTCACATACACAAAATCTTTTGAAAGTAGCAACATGGTCGTTATACTGATACATTTTTATTACTTAATGTAACAGGTCAATATATATTTGAATCATAATTCATTAAGACCTGATATACTGTACTGTACTGAATTTGTTTTATATTAACCTCTTGACTGTACTATGCGCAAAACCGAACTTAAAGCTATATTCAGAACGGCCAAAAACGATAACTCGGACTATACATATTATATCTGTGTTGTTTTGTTCTTTTATCGTCAACACTTTGAAGTAGTTTTAAAGCTGTGGTTTTTATTCTTGGTTATTAGAACTTATATTTGAAATATTTGTTTACATGCAATAAAACGCAGTAAATGCACATATACAATATAAATAAAAATCATAGTTATGAAAATTTCATATTCTCTAAGCACCCTAAATAATACTGAATCATTCAAGGCATCTCGCAGAATGTAAATACATAGTAAATGTCAAGGTATTCGAAATCACGGGCAGAGAACTCGTCGTAACTAGTAGGTACATAATTCAATACTACGATTAGTGCAACCCCCTGATATTACTAAGAAAAATGAATTTGCTTTTAGCATGGTGTTATTTATTGTTTTTGTTTTATTATTTATAGAACTTTTTGTAAAACACATATATTTCTATTATTTTTGTAGGATTTGGTCCAACAGGTATGAGAGTCGTACAATTCAATGCAGTTCTATTTCTACATTCAATAATACAATAAAATTTATTTATAGCTTAGGATTACATCGTATTTATTTTCCCTACTTTGGATGGATTAAATGATTTTTTACGAAACGATGAAGGATTTCGATGAATCTTTGTAGTAAGATAATATTATCTTTAAGAAATCTACTTTACTTGATAGTCGACGACCGGACGACGGAGGTCCTCAAGTCGGACGCTAATTCTTATATTATATAAGCAATGCGTAATGATTGTAGGAATTTTTGTATAAAATTATACGATTTAGGTTAGGATTTTAGAAAAACAAAGTTAAGACTACTATCACACCCGTCCTGAAATATAGACCTAATAGTACTTGGGCGCATTCTTTTTTATGTACTTTAGTGATCGGCCACTAAAAAGACATAGTCACCAATTCTCTTAAAAAAACACATTAAAAAATCCCAAAATATTTTAAAAACTGTGTTCTCGAAAAAGTTCAAAATTACTTTAGCGTATAACAGAAATAAATGCAAAATTCATAAGATTTGCTTTAAAACATATCCCGTGATAAAAGTGACGTAAAAGTTTCACACAAAAAATATAACAAAAACATATTCTTAATTAGACTTGCATAACTATTCCTTCTAATAATTTTTTATTCCTTGGAACTTTTTTATACACACATATATATATATATATATATATATATATATATATATATATATATATATATATATATATCTTAATATATATATTTCTTGTGTGCGTGTGTATGTGACTGAACTCCTCCTAAACGACTGGACCGATTTTGATGAAATTTTTTGTGTGTGTTCGTGGAGATCCGAGAATGGTTTAGATTCACAATTGGACCCGGTAGGTGGCGCTGCAGTTGACTTTTAGGATTTTTTTTATTATCAAGGCAGGACAACGTCCGCCCGGTCCGCTAGTATATATATATAAACAGACTATGTTATTTTAAGCATACACGGAATCAGAATAAATATGCTTAATTTGCTGCTCATTTTCAATATCTTTACCTTTTAAGGGTCTTTCCTAGAACTGTTAATTAATTCGAAAGATATATTTTCACACTATTGTAAAACTGGCTCAGATATCTACGATTTTATTCTAGGAAGGGTATGTCGCTAACGGCTGTAACGGCTGTATTAAGAAATACTGAATTTTAAAATAAACAATTTGTAACAAAAAGTTTTATATCATAAGATATTTAACGTTTTTTGATTACATTTCATAAAACCTATTTACAGGTACCATTAATGGCAAAATAATTTTGACATATTACTTCACTCTTGTTGATATCGGAGAAGCAAACAAAAGCATAGCGTATTTCGTTCAATAAGATATTAATACCATACGATATTGATCTCTAAATATTATACATCAACAATTTATTATATATCTTTATATATATACACAAATTTTAGCACAACAAATTTTCTCAAACCTGTGTGATATATGATCTAAAGAAATATGTTTTCTGCAACCACATATATGTGCATGGTGAGACGAAACATTCAGGTATTGTATTGCACAAGGTAAGTTTATTTGTTTCTTTTCTCAAAATAAAAGTTTATAGCATAATTTTATTAACACAAATATTATTGAGTTTAATGTCGTTCTTGAGACTTAAGACATAATTATATTTGGTTCTTTCCTATTAAGTGGATCGCACTCGTCGACTGCTGCCGCGGCCGTCTCGGTTTACCTTTCTTCGCAAGTCTAATCTAACCTAACCGATTTATTTTTCCCGTCTTAGTTCGGTTATGTTAGGTTAGACTTGCGAAACAAAGAAAGCGTGAGCCGACCGTGGTAGCTAACGGCGAGCGCGCGATTTTGTTAATACGTAGGTACCAAAAAATGTACTGTTCCCGTGGCATAGATGTAATCTACATTAACACGAGCGAAGCCATCAGCAAAAGCTAATTAATCTATCTATACTAATATATAAAGCTGAAGAGTTTGTTTGATTCTTTGTATGGTTGAACGCGCTAATATCAGGAACTGCAGGTCCGATTTGAAAAATTCTTTCGGTGTTAGATAACTCATTTATCGAGGAAGATTATAGGTTATATATCATCACGCTAAGATCAATAGAATCGGAGCACCAATGAAGAATGTTTCAAAATCGGGCTGTTTTTTATTTTAGCTGCGTGTTAGCGTTAGTATTATATACGTTGCCATGGTAACGTGGTAACTTTCTATCGCAAACATTTTTAAAGTTTATTTTGTGTTTCCATTCAACATGTTTATTCTACGTTTGTTTTGTATCCAATTTTTTTTTGTAATCTATTACGTATTATAGAAATAAAATGTGTGTATGTGAAATTAAAATAACAACTTTTTGGTGAATGGATATGGCTACAAATAACAAAAAACTATTTTTTTTTAAACCTTGTCGGTATTTTATATTTTATCTGTCTGTTTGTTTGTTCCGGGTTATGCCCGAAACGGTTAGACCTATGTTAACGGGGATTTTACTCGCAGATATCCGAAATTATAGCGGTTGGCATATTCTATTTTATTTGTTGAACTGTTACCCGTGCAATCGTGAAATTTATCAAAAATATGTTGTTTATTGTAAAAAAAACCGCGTGAGATGTGTGCTTTACTGGACTTCAATAATAAATATACATAACTGAAAGTTATATGCTTGTATGTAATTTAAATTATATTATCTTTTTGGACAATTTGGCGGCCATTTCTTTTATTTACCGCGTTTGCGTCTACATAACTCAGTGATTATTCGATTATTAACGTTTAAGTAACTAACTTAATTATATCGACAACATGGGCATATTATATCTATATAATAAAAGATTTAAGACATATTGTTCGACAATGTATAGCTTAAAATTTTCCTTACTTATATAGTGTTAGTGAGCACTGAAGATGATATATAGTAGGATAAAGTTCCAGGTATGTTGCTGATGGTAAATCTCATCCCATTCGATATACTATTAGTATTCATATATCTAATGTACACGTTACATGTTACAGTAGATGGCGTGCGTGTCGTAGTTACAAATGTTTTTGAAAAAACATTTCTGTAATGTACACACCTACTCATAATTTTACATTTCTTTAATACATTTTTAAAAAAGCGCGTGCGGAGCCGCGTGTAACCGCTAGTATAAAATAAACCTAATCAGTACATATCTATAAGCTTAATTTTATTTGAACTGTTCAATCCATACTTTGTACTATGGTATTGTTATGCCAGATTTGTGAGATAATAAATATATTATTGGGGATAGATTAATTATTTCCAAATAGTTACAATTGCTATGTTAATATTATATATTCGCTAGAATGCATCGATACTAGATCAAATATGAACGGTAAACAGACACATAACCGAACGGATTGCTGTTGTTACAATTCAGGAATATCTCAAGTCATGCAAATATTGTACAGAATAACCCGATATAACAATTATCGGCGTTGTATGTTGTTAATTGTTTAACGTTCACGGAAGCGTACTGCTTATTGTAAACTGGCTATTCACACAGATTTCGCACGGATGTATAAATGAAGAAAATAAGATGATAACTTCTCCTTACAGTACGACTAGGTAATGAAATAATACGGCTACTGTACTATTGAACGTCAAGGTATCAATTGTCTTATGTCTCATTTACTCGCACACATTTTTACAGAGAGATTTTACTATCCAAAGTTTTCAATTTTCCGTATTTTTTTCAAAGATTTACACATAAGCCTTCTGCTGACAATTACAAAAACAACAAGAAAATAATAATAATCCAAATATATTTAGCCATTCTGAAGTGATGCGCTGACATATGTTTGGCAATTAATGTTTATTTACATATATATGGAGTAATCGAAAAACTGTTGTTATTAAGACCGAGATCCATTAGACTTTTAGGTGACCTGGTCCGGAAAAAATGTCACTGAACGAAAGAGACCATGTAATGTTGTAATAAAGGAAACCTATTATAATTTTGCTTCCGCCGTTTCTTTTTCTGGAATTGATAGGTCATAGTAAAAAATTGCTTACACGTGTATTATTCAAAATATTATTCGTCACTAGCAACAACTTTTGCCTATCTCTTCAGCAATTTTCGGGTTGAAGAAAGACAGCGTCTTTCGATGCGATCCATAATTGGATCCATTTTTCGTTTTCTTTGTACAAGCGAAAATGCTGATCCAGCAGATTGTGTGGCCTAGAACAAAACAGAAGGTAATCGGAAGGAGCGACCTCTGAAGACTACGGCGGGTGGGGTAGGACCTTCCATTTCAGAGTTAATAAGTATTTCTTGGTACCACTTCTGCGACGTGTGGCCAGTATTGTTATACTGGAGGGTAACTTTGAATCATGCACATGATCTTGAAGCGTTTGTAAGAATCTTATCGTTCGATAAGATACTTGAAAACGCTTCAAGGTCATGTGCGATAAGATACTTGCAAACGCTTCAAGGTCATGTGCATGATTCAAAGTTACCCTCCAGTATAACAATACTGGAGTAACTATTTCTAGTGATTCTGTTAGTTCTTCTCTCATCTGGCACAAATAATCATAGAGCAGTGCTTTCAATTCATCTTTGAATTTTTCTCTCCTACCACCATGTTTATCTCGACTTTTTAATCACCACTTTTGAAACGTCTGAATCACTCACGGCACATTCTGTCACTCGATCCATCATCCCATCCTATTTGAAAGCATTCGATTAGCCGTAACTGTAGAATTTAAAAAATGGTAACAGAAAATCGAAGCTTCATCAGCTTTAGCATTTGACTGGAAAACTGACATTTCAAATCGAGGATAATTTCAAAACGCAAAAAAATTTCACCGATGTGGCGATGTCGATATGTTAACAGATGTCCAAATTCAATTAGTGATATATTTAGTTTAGGTATTTCGACCAACCCTAACCGATATAGCTACCTATAGGATAATGGCGGAAGCAATGTTGTACACCTAATATTTCATATCTATACTTCTATACCACTATTATAAAAAGGAAGTTTTTATTGGAATTAATTCTTTGGGATTACGGATCCGATTTTGAAAATTATTTCACTAATATATAAGCATATATTTACGTCTCTGTAAATAGCATAACTTTATAATTATCTTATGTTTTAATTAACATGTTGGGGGCAGTTACTACAGTTTTATAATATTACGAGATAGATCTGCTACTTAAGAAATATCTTTAATGTTGAAAGATTATCCTATTGTTTTTATTCAGAAGGAATTGGCTTATGAAAGGGATTCAAATTTGCAAGAGATTCAATTTACATAACAAGCGATTTGTACCTCATAGAGATTGAACCATCTACTCCCGTTTTGTTTCTTGAGAAGGCCGGCCGTTTTACAAGAATTGCTTTCTTAGAGATCGCGGTTCAAAGGCTGTTTAAGTATTTTCTGTCCTTTGGTATTTTTTTAGGAGAGATCGTGACCTTTGACTTTGTTCAATAAATTCAACGCAACTAAATTGTCATGTTGAAAATTTACAAACGTTTACAAAATTAAATTGAAAAGTTTTAATCAACTCATTGTTTATTTATAACTAACGGGCCCGGCAGACGTTGTCCCACCCTGATTATAAAAAAAACCTTGACAAATTATATATCAAAATCTTCCTCAGAAATCACTGGCGAAAACCGCATGAAAATCCGTTCAGTAGTTTTTAAGTTTATCGCGAACAGACAGACAGACAGACGCGGTAGAGGACTTTGTTTTATACTATGTAATGATGATGATAAAAATAGGCATGTATAATATAAAATCTAGAAATATTTGGTAATCTGGGT
Organism: Antheraea yamamai; assembly: GCA_036509395.1. Taxonomy (NCBI): domain Eukaryota; kingdom Metazoa; phylum Arthropoda; class Insecta; order Lepidoptera; family Saturniidae; genus Antheraea; species Antheraea yamamai. The sequence continues at coordinate 13,364,721 of AP028424.1, forward strand.
TCTAATGCATTTATGAACAACATTGATATATGACAAACTGGGGTGACTAGTCATGGTCCGATATATAATATCAGTTGTAATAAACAACATCGAAGTAGTGACAAAACAGAATTGATTAAAATAGATTTTATAGATTCAGCTTAAGTTTGAACCACGCCCCCGTGGCCAGTTACCACATGAACATGCGAGGGCGCTAGGCGTATCTTTTTTAGAAGCCTGTGTGCTTCGTCACCTTTCCCGTGACAGAGGCCTTGTGGAACTCTTGTGAGATCCTGCCTGTGTCCACGTATAATGCATTTCACGAAGGTGATCAGATACCGATAGTAGTCAGCGGTAACTTTTTTATGAGCTGTTCGGTTTATGAGTTCATCAGCTCACTCGGTGCCCGCTGTCTTTACGTGTGCTCGCACCCAATTAAGATGGACGGAGCTCTTATTTGCACGGATCTCCCTTAGAACCCGCTACGCCTCGAGAAACAGGTAGTGTGGCGGAGCCAGGTTCGCCAATATCTCCAATGACGACCGAGAGTCGCTATAGATGTTGACGTCCGGCTAGACCAGCGCTCTGCCAGGAAGACTATGCAGAAGGCGAGACATGAAGTACCTATACTCTTGCCCATCCTTCCACTAGGTTAGGGCGGCTTCTACACCGCCATTGATCTTACACCCTACGGTGTAAATCCCGGAGCTATCTGACTCAGGATGGGCTTCTAGGCATTCGAATGTTTCGCCCTTGCACTGAGCTTGGTGCGAGAACTCGCCAAAACAGACAGACTACTCCAGCTCATGGTCCACCACGATCTCATTCCGCGACTTATGGTACTCACTCACTCTCTTTTACTCACGACTTTGTCCGCGTGGAATTTTCGAAACGATTGGCCCGAGTTTCACATGACTTCCACTGACATATAAATGAGGTTATAAAGACCAACTTAGGCTATTTTATTCTAGACTTTTTTTATAACATAGGAGGCAAATGAACAGGTGGGTCACCTGATGTTAAGTGATCATTACCGTCTATAGACACTTGCAACACCAGAGGTGAACTGTCGTTGCCAGTCTGTGTTTGGGGGGAGGGGGGAAGGCAGAGAGGGGAAGGGGGAAGGGAAGTGGGCCTTCGGTGCTCTCACTGACCGAACGAAACGCGACAACGCAAGCATGTTACTTTACGTCGATTTTCTATGAGAGGGTGGTACTACGCCGGGCGAGCCGACCCATTCATGTTGAAAACAGTAATAGCTTCAGCGTGGCTCTACCACCTACAAAACTATCAATACATATACAAGATTATCTGCTACCCGTGACTTCGTCCGCGTGAAATTTATATAAAATATGTCGTTCACTGTAAACATAAATGTGAGACATACGCTGTACTGGACTGACTGGACTGAATAATAACTATAATTGAAGTTCATATATTTCTATATAATTTGAATTATATTGTCTTTTGGGTAATTTGACCTTCATTTCGTTTTATTTACTGTGTTCGCGTCTCGATAACCTAGTAACCATAGCAACGTATGTCTTCTTCATAGCCATGTATTCTTATGAATATTGCATCGAGTTCAAAGAGCACTATTTTCATTTTGAAATATTAAAAACAGTTTTCAGATAGAGATGAGTTTTATATTTTGATTTATATTAAAACAAAATTAGAAGATTTCAACTCATTCTGTATCTTTAATTAAAACAATAATTATGAACGTAGTGTTTGCAATTCAACATTATCATTAATAGTACCTTTGAAGATAGATGTTTTTCTAATAAAGATTCCAGTTCCATAATACAATTTCTAATGGAACATACAAGCGATTGCTTTTTGTATGGTCGCAAGAACTTAATTATATTCACAAAATAGTTATATTATATGAATATAATAACATTTTAAGACATATTGTCACATAATGTATATATATGTATAAAATTCTGAGGTTAAAGTTAAAGTTCAAGTTAAAGTTAAAAGGTTAAAGTTCTGAGAACACGTAAAATTACAGAAACGCTCTCTCAAATATATTTTTCTAAGCACAACACTTCACCTACTAGAACGTGTAACGTGTACGAGTGCATTAGACATGTAAAGACTAACAGTTTGCCGAATGAAATTTACTGTCAGCAACATATTTGGAACTTTAACCCAATATATAACTACCTCGGTGCTCACTTACACTATATAAGGAACTAATGAATGAATATGTCTTAAAGATGTTTTGATACATATAATATGCACATATTGTAATAATCATTAATAACTGAAGCGCCCTGGTATGCGGCTTTGTGACTATTTATTTTACATTTTTGAACGCTTTTTTCTTTTCGAACTGACTACGCTATTGACCAAGCAAGGTCTTAACAGCTTCACCGGACTACTAAGGCGAGCGCTTAAGGCACTCAGCCGATTTTATTTTGACAACTAGCTCAAGGATGCGCGGCACACCTCGGCTTTGGCTGTTGCCTGATACATGCAATTCGCGACCTATCTGAGCTAACCTAAGCTAAGCTAACTATTCATACATATATGAGTTGTTGAAACATATATGTGTACCAAGCATACATACCTCAACAACTCTTATATATATTTCGTATCGGATTACATTTTTGAAAATCTGTCCAAACTCCTCCCGTATGTGAAATGGTATACATCATGTAATACTTATTTCTATTTAGCATCTCACCTTCGCAGTCAAAGAGGTCCCTAGGACGCTTGAATAAATTCCCATTTAGGCCTCCGAGCTCCCTTGCTATTATACTAAAAGCCCTGAGCCGCGGTGCCTATTTTCCCGAATAAAACCGGAAAGTATAATATAAGAATATTACTATATATTCCTATTTCTATACGCGGTTACGCATTTTGATATTTCTAAAGTTTACTTCTCAATACGGAGGTAAAGCATTGTGTATAACATGTGTTATAATAAAAAAAATATCGATTAAACAAATACATATTTATTGAAACTAAAAGCAATTCAAGCGAAGCCTTTAGTGAAATGGTTTTATTTGTATTGCTCAACCGCGATAAACAAACACTATATACGTGAATGAATATTATTCATAAACACAATAAATATAAGGTTTACATCCCTTTAACATGCCTGAAAATTTAAAACATTTTAATGAGTAATGTCGCGTGTTTGTTTCATTTTCTGCTATATTTTATACCAATGTAATGGAAATATGGTGCTGATATTAAAAATGTGGTTTTGTCTTGAACTAGGCCTTGTGCAATTTAAAGCGGAAGTTGTGAAACGAACGAACAAACCTTTGTAAAGTGTTTTACATAGTTTTATTAAAACCCATATTTTACCATTTTTTTTACTCCTTAGAATTTCAACATAACGGCCAACAACTATATGCTTGGTTAGATTAATTTGGTCTTCAATGTGTCAAGAATCTTAAACGTCAGAACATTCGGATCCACAATCCAGAGCATCCGTGATATTATTGTACAGAATGCATCATAGTTTTTTTTTCCATTGGCAGTGTAAGGGTTATTTTTTAGATAAATTTACCCAGAGTTTTTGGCGGGATCTTGGTCTTTCATGTAGTGGATTTTATTTTTTATTCATAATCTTGTGTTACTTGACTCTATATTGTGCATAAGTGAAGTGAATGCAAAATAATGCCACGGACCATGAATTCTGAGATGCCACAAAAATTCCATGGAAGATTCTAACAAGATGGCCACCATCTTGTTTGTTCATTGAAATTATATCAAGAAACTTGTAATATTGATACTGACTTGACAAGAGCAGTAATAGTCTACTAGAAGACTGGTTGCCAAAATGGAATAGAAGAAGAACTTGAAATACTATTAACTAATCGACAATGGCATTCATTGAAATTATATCAAGAAACTTGTAATATCGATACTCACTTGACAATGGTAGTAATGGTCTACTAGAAGACCGGTTGCCGAAAATGGAATAGAAGAAGAACTTGTAATACTATTAACTACTCGACAATGGCAGTAATAATCTAAAAGATTGGTTGCCAAAAATAAAGTTAAAAAAAAAAATACCTAAACGTTCGTTTAATAAGACTCCATGAGCATGTTTTAGGCTAACGTAACAAATCTAAACGAATCTGAACAATACAAAATCGACATTATCTATAGATACATATCATAAGAATGTAAATGTAACGTGTCTGTACTTTGTCAATTTTTGAGAAAAAAATTATTACAGGTGTCTAGCAATAAGTAATAGAATACAATCCAATCATTTTTGTCTGTCTGTCTGTCTGTTTGTATGAACACGAATCACTGCTAAAATACAGGGTTCACAATAAAACCTCAAATCACAAATCATAAAGCATATCTTCGGGAGTAACTTAGTATTCGTTTTATTAAAATCGGTTCACTCTATCAAAGGTTATTGTGATATGAATGACGGCTCGAGGTAAATACGAAAGAAGAGTATTAATCTATACTTAATATTATAAAGCTTATTTTTTTGGCTGAACGCGTTAATCTCAGGAACTACTGGTCCGATTTGAAAAATTCTTTCAGTTTTAGATAAATAATTTATCGAGGAAGGTTGTAAACTATATATAATCTCGCTGAGATCCATAGGAGCGGAGCTCCAATGAAGAACGTTTCAAAATCGTTTTTTTCCCGTTTTTAGAGCTTCCGTTGCATGTTATTTGGCCCAAAGTAACTATTCCACGCGGACGAAGTCGCGGGCAGAAGCTAGTAGATAGATAAAATTAGATATAGATAAAATTGATCATAGTGCAAGGTACTGACTCAGTTTTCGATTGTCATATACCTATCAGTATCTCAATCACTGTACATTCCCTATACAATTTTGGGGAGTTAATTGGTGTATCGATGAAATCCACAGTTCAATCATAATGAAATTAAAATAAGACCTCCATGAATATATCCCCTTTCCAATACAAGAGATTTTTCCAAATAGGTCTATGAATGTCTTTTGAACATTTGATCTGCATCAAATATATACCAGATAATCAAGTTGGGTTCAGTTATACAAGGTAACAACAAGAAAATAAAATATATATATATGGAAAAAACAACGTTACAGTGGTCGAAGTCGATGAGATTTATAATTGTCGCTTTCTCTATTACCTTTTCAAAGCCACATAATATTGAAGCATTGGAGGCATTTCACCTATCCAATTTGTAAAAAAACTAACGTGAATAACGGTTCGAATGTCTGATTTCAGTGTACTTCACAGAGAAGCTCGATTCAAAAAAATATCTTTTTTTTTTAATAAATCTTGCTCGGATTGGATGTCCATGATAAAAAAATTTGAGGTTTAAAATATTTTAAATTCTCATCCAAAATCAAATATCGTCTGACCGAGAAACAATATTCTAGATGTATTACCATAAGGTTCACTGTTCGTTTGTACATTACATATATACGTGAATAGCTGACACCCGTGACTTCGTCTGCGTCATTTATTATCTTAACAATATATTTTATGTTCAGGGGGAAAAAAACACAAGTACGAAATCGTTTGCCCCACTTCTTCCCGGCAAGAAATTATACATATCTAAGCACTGCTTATAAAAATCGTTTATTAAACCTTTGATAAATTTGTATTTACGAAGGCATCGTGATAGGTTTATTTTACATTAGATAATTCCCGCGGCTCCGCACGCGTTGTATTAAATTGTTTTAAACAAATGTAAAACTTTAAGAATATGTAGAATTATAAATGCTCTTTCAAAGACATAATTACGACAAGCATGCCCCCTACTATAACACACAACATGTACATTAGATATGTAAATACGAAGTGTGGCGATTGAGATTTACCATAAGCAACATATTTGGAACTTTAACCCATTGTATAACCCCCTCAGTGCTCATTTACACTACATGAGAAAATAATGAAAATTTTAAGCTATACATAATCTGATAATATGTCTTAAAAATATCATTAACATGACATAATGAAATAAAACAAAGTCCCTTACCGCGTCTGTCTGTCTGTTTGTTCACGATACACTCAAAACTACTCAACGGATTTTCCTGCGGTTTTCACCAGAGGATAAAGTGATTCGTGAGAGACGTTTTGGTATATGATATGTCAAGGATTTTTTTTATAATCAGGGCGGGACCACGTCTACCGGTCCACTAGTATAGATATATGCCCATATTGTCAATATACTTAAGTTTTAGGCCACCATACAAAAAGTAATCGCTTGTCAGTTCTGCAAGAAATTGTATTATGGAGCATTTAAGGTATATACATAATACGTTTATGATTTAAAATGTTATTAGAAAGACCTCTTCTATCTTAAAAATTACTGTTAATTATTACGTTGAATTATAAAGAATAAGTTGATAACTAATTTTTTTTAACTGTGTCGTATTCCGTCTAATAGTTATTGAGTGATGCACGCATAACGGGCGTCATAGAGGTCTCCACCTCTATCATTTTATTTATGTAAATAATGTACCTATATCAATATAAATTCCTATTAACCAATCTATAAAAGCTATGAATATGAAATTTGAACAGCATGCTATTATTACGAAGTTGGACTTAATAAATTCTACATTGTTATTTGTTTTTTCATAGAGTGTGTAATATTTTACACGGAAAATATTGTAATCTCTAAAAGTATGAGTTCACAATCGCAACACGATGTATAAAAAAGACAGAAAACATCAATATCGTTTTTTTTGTAATAAACCCTTAGAGCAACGAAAAATCTCTGAAGTAAGAGAATTCAAAATTGTAACTTACATAATATTGCAATGAATAATTACCCTTTGTCTTAGCGTTTGCACTAAATTAAAAAAAAAAAAGTTTTTTCTGTATGTGCGAACATATCTAATATATAAAAATCTCGTGTCACGGTGTTAGTATTTGAACTCCTCCGAAGCGGCTTTACCGATATTTATGAAATTTTAGATATATATTTGGTAGGTATGAGAATAGGTCGCAAAGTATATATTATACCTCTAGGTAATTAGGGTGTCCGTATCCAAGCTTTTGTTTTTAAATTTTATGATAATTTTTATTTTTTTTATTCGCCATCAAACAATACCTACAACCCCAAATTTTCACCTTCATAACCCCCCCACAACCCATCCTATTTTTTATTCGTGATTTTTTTATGAACAATATCCAAATTAATCAACGGTCGGATGTTACTGAATGACAGATTATATTATATTATTATTATTGATATGTTCGCCTCATCGAAATTTCTTCCACATATGTCGAAATCACTAAAACAACTAGTTATGTGTTTGAGTGAGTGCCTGAATTATTTGGTTTTACAATTGGAAACGATGGGGGTCATTGTAATCGGGTTCTTCTAGGTTTTTTTTTAATTTTTCGATTTTGCAAATACGATTCGAACCGTTTCACGCAGACAAAGTAGCGCGGGTCAGATAATATTTTATAAAATCATGTAATATTTTGGTAGGATTTTCCCAGAATCATATAATTAATACGTGAAGAAACTTTGTATTCCTTTTTAAGAAAATTGCGTGAACGGATGAATGTGAAATTTGGCATAGTTAAAGTTTATATGGAGGAGAAGTGCAGAAAGCTATTTATTTTATATAAAATGCATTATAAGTACATTAAATTAATTAAAATATGCATTACTCACACTACTACTCCAATTTTAAACAACATATTCACACATGTAAATAAAAAAGACATTTTGACATCCGTTAAAAACGGACTTCAAAAAAGTAGTAATAATATTCGTCCAATAGGACAGGCGAAGGAATTAATCCATACTGCCAAACTTCAAAAAAGTTTACGAAGGAGGTTGCTATGCTCGACTGTCTGTATTTTTTTTACTCTTACGTTCCAATTACCCTTTTTTATTCTACATTCAACAATGATATTATAACATATCTTATATATTAACACGTGAAGCCAAAACTTTGCACTCCTTTTTAAGCGAATTGCGCGAACGGATGAAGTTGAAATTTGGCATAGTTAAAGTGTATAAAGTTTATATGGCAGAGAAGTGCACAAAGCTATTTTTTTTTATATAAAATGCATTACAATCATATCAAATTAATTAAAATATACATTACTCACACTACTGCTTGAATTTTACACAACATATATGTAAATGAATAAGACGTTTCGAACATCCTTCAACCTTTTACGTTCCAATTACGTTTTAAATATTTTTAACATGACTGACGTTGCATGCCTTACTATATGCCCTTTGAAATCAACTGGTCAAATTGTAGGTTAATTTTAGAATAATATAATATGTAAATTCATAATATTAATTGATAAATAATTTATCTTTAGTAAATTTATGGAACTACTGAAATAATTATTATTCTCTTTGGTTTTATTGAATGTCAAAATTTTTATGTGACAGACTGCTTTCACTTCATGTCACTTTGCTTCATGTTGCCATAAGAGTAAAGCAATATTTCCAAAGTCAATGTCAATATTTTAATGTTTAGTATTTCTTTATGGTGTACTCAAATGATGATTCAATAAAAAATGAGCGAAAAATACTTTGTAAAATCAAAATAAGAAAATTTGTTTGGTCATGAAAGTAATCCATGACTTATATCTCCGCGGTTACAATGATGTAGCAATTATATTTAGTACAGTTGATGATGAATTATGAACAAAAATGAATTCATTTTCAAAAGTTAATAGTAGTATTATAAACATCTTTGTTTTGGATTCATAATTTGATTCTATTGTGTATCCATCACTTTTCCAAATGATGATACTGGGCATATCACTATTCCTCATAATGTATAGACTATATTTAATTCAATATCACCCAGAAATACCACGCGCCCATGGTGTTGTGTAAAATTAATTGAAAATTGTGTCATGAGGGGGTCCGATAATTTTTTTTATTTTCGTAAAGTTATGTTTACTTAGTATTTAAGAGCCTTACCACCTTATGTAACCACCTGTTTTTTGTTTCAAATTTATAATTAATTTCAATTTTCATTTAGACATCGATTTTTTTTATGTTTATATAATTGAAAAAAAGTGGCAAATAACTGAGTAGGCATGATGAAAGCCTTTGATTATAGAGGTTATAATACCCTTTGATAAAAGAACCCTAATAAAGTTCAAAATTTAAAAATTAAATGAACTATGGTCGAATGTCGACCACTGGGCGCCCACTAGTTATAGTTTGTATTTTCTAATATATCCTACATAATATTAACATGACAGTTTCCAGGGAATAGAACCCGAGGTGTACTAGTTTTTTTTCGTAGTTCGCGTAAATTAAACTGAAACCTAATTCTGATAAATATTCTTGTAGTACCACCGTTTGTGAGGAAAATATAAACATGTGGACTTCTATGTTTGAAATTTCCAACAATCCCGGGCTGGCATATTTATTACGTCCATACCTTTCTTCGATAAAAAAGCCGTTGCCCTAGCAGTGGGACTAACTTACTGGTTGACATTAATATTTTTAAAAACAAATTCAGTACGACACCTTTTCAGTGGCGTCACAGCAGCGTGAATTTTTTTCTCGAACTGACTACGCTATTGACCTTGTAAGGTCTTAACAGCTTCACCGCAGTAAACATCAGCGTGTTTTTTTTTCATTACGTATTTCTGAAGATCACTTGGTGATTGAAACGTATCTAAGTTACACTGGTGTTTAGAGTTAATGCCAAAATCAAAATTAAAAACAACTAAAATAATGATAATAATATTTTTATTTATATTAATGTTTCTAATAAATGTTGTTTCGCAAATTTTGAAACTTAGCGTATCATTACATAGTATAAAACAAAGTCCCCTACCGCGTCTGTCTGTCTGTCTGTTCGCGATAAACTCAAAAACTACCGAACGGCTTTTCATGTGGTTTTCGCCGGTGGATAGAGTGATTGATGAGGAACGTTTTAGTATATAATTTGTCAAGGATTTTTTCATAATCAGGGCGGGACAACGTCTGCCGTGCCCGCTAGTTACAGATAAAACTATCTGTTCAGTAAAACAGTCACTATCCCAAGATTGTTTATGTCATATAAGCACGGTACTATAAAATGTCACAACTCATGTGCGTATCTCTAATCTTTGCAGGAAAAGAGGTGAAAATCTGTCACTTAGTTTTTCAAATTTCATTATTTATAAATTACGTACTAGCAGCGAATCGCGTCTTTGTTTCCGTTAAATCTTAACTGAGATTATAAATGCGAAAGTCAGTTTACTTATGTTTGTTTCTAACTTAGAGTCCTAGGTGAGCTATTTTCTTGCGGTGGCGTTTGTACGAGTCGATTGCATTATCGGATATAGAACTTTTAATTAATGCTATTCAGCGATTAGCGCGCACGTAGGATAAAACCGCCGCGTCGCACCGTATCGCTTTCAATTCGCGTGTCACCGCATCGAATCGCTTCGTAACTGTGTTCGCTTCGAATTGCCCATGTAGGACGTAGACTTATGCTTTCAGAACTTAACTGCTTAACCAATCATCATTAAATTTTACATACACATTGTTAAAGGTATGGAAAAGCACATAGATTACCTTTCATCCATAAATAATGCACTGTTCTCGAGGATAAAACTAAGTCTATAGTAATGAGGGCGAAGCCGCTAGCATAAGCTAGTTAAAATATGAAACTAAATAAAATATAACCTAACGCTACCTAAAGCGAGTTATAATAAAATGGATAGGATTTATCCGATTATAGCGGAGATTATATATTATTATTAGTGAAAAATCATGTAGGTGTAGTAATTTTCATGGTAACCAGTAATTAATTATTTATATCAGGGTGTACGATAAAATGAATAGCAGTTTTAAATTTACAACACTTTCGCGTCACTAAATGATTACAATACTTTATTTTCAGGCCGTGGACTTTTCAAGCTCTTCCAATTATCGCTACTAGGATGGGAGCCCTGAGTTATGACGGCACTATGAGACAAAAACATAATATCACCTATAAGCCATACGTACCGCCGTGTTACATGGACCACGACCATAAAAACATGGCCCTGAAAAGACCTATGTCTCCGCATTTGACTATCTATGGTCCAACGTTGCCGGCGATGACTTCTATAATGCAAAGAATAACTGGTTATACTTATTTTTTTAATTTTTATATTATATATTATGTTAAATGTCGTAGTTCATATTTTCGGTAATTATAAACATCCACGTCATAAACCTTCCATCAAAATAATCCTTACTTTTGTAAGGCCTTACATTTTTAAATGCGAACGTCAGTTTTGTCTGTTTATTACACTTTCACGCCTAAACTGCTCAACTAATCATCATGGAATTTGTCATAACGAAGGGAGATAGAGTACCTTTTATTAAGAAAAAAGTAGTGGTCCCGAGGTATAAAAACGCGAGCGAAGCTGCAAGCACGGACTAATATTTAATAAATTGCATAAAATATTGTTTTTCCCCCTAAGAATATAAGACCAATTTTTATTTTTATAGTAGGTATCTTCATATATCTTAAATTGTATACCCAACATTAAAAACTGTATTTGGACATTCTAAACGTTGTCCAATAATCATACGTGATTAGAAAATCTAGCATCATATATAGTTCAGAACATGAAATGTAGGTAAATGCAGAAAGTGAATAAATATAACATTTGAAACAAAAACAAAAAAATTGAGCCGTCTTGGGACGCCTGGCAGATGCGAAACATCGAAATTGTTCGAATCGAACGAATCTCAAATTACACTATCAGTATGCGAGCTCAGTGCGGTAAGAGAGATTGCGCACAGTCGCTTGCGCATGGCATCGCGTAGCCACGTCTCGCACACTCGTCACTCCAACAATCAGGTTTACCCGCGCCTATAGATGTTTCATATCAATACTTGATTATTTTAATTTCTTTTCTCGAATGTTCAAAATCTTTCAATATTAAAATCACGTTTGTGTTTTGAAATCAACGCCATCTATTAATAATATTGAGAATAAAACAAGATAGATCTATTACGATCGTGTTATCTCTACTTAGTTCTTCTTAGTAATAACAGATGTTTCACATCTCAATATCGCGTCGTCACGTCTCACACACTCGCGTCGCCACGCCAACGATCAGATTTACCCGCGCCTTTAGATATTTCACGTCAAAATCATATTCAAAAATTGTTTTAATACGATGAAAGAGACCTCTATGATAATAGTTTTGGATAACAATTAAAATCTCTTTTATTTGCTGATTGATGATGAACATTCTCTATTGATACATAAAGCAATACTTCTGTTTATACGTACATAATATAAATACACATAATGCCCTATAAGTTTTTTACAATTAAATCTAAATAAATATAGTGCGAAGACCACAAAACATATTGTACCTCAAACAACACACTCTAAACGCACGTGATCTATTTTATTAGCAAGTTCGCAGAAGAAGAATCACATGGTAAGCGTAAATCGAACGAATTAAATAGATAGATCTATTTCCGTAATCACATTGACGAGCGTTGCGGCCGCAGAGCGGATTTAATAGCTTCATTAGTATAATAGTATTTAAGTATTAGTATATAATATATTATATAACTTATCATGCGGTGTTTTCTAAATAAATCTGCCTTATACGCATTCCACGGATTGTCCCGATTTTACGTAGGAAAAAATGCTTTTCTTTTTGGACGAGTTTTGGATTTTGACACGGTTTTCATTATCGTTCAAAGAATAGTTATAGTTTAGTTCTTGCACGCTTATCATTGTTGATGTTGGCTAAACCTCTTGTAATACATAAATGTACGACGACATTGTACATCTCAGAAATACCTACAGAAAACTCCTCGATCGTATATATCTTTCTGCTAATGGTAACTCAAAATACTCTCTTTTTTAATCCATTAGTAATTATTAAAAAATAGTTGGTTAGGTATTTGTGACGCTATATCGTTCAATATAGTATTATCCAATAGTTAAATATTTTGATTATGTTGGGCATTTAATGTTCATGAAAAATTACCCTTTACAGAATATAATTTCAATAAATAACTTAGATGTTAAAATTACGCGTAACAAAAAAAGATGTTTGTGTGTAGATTCTTGCATAGCTTCTATGCCTTGATTAAAGGAAAATATCAAAACGCCAAGAATCATTCTAAATCGTTTAGATATCTATGACGTCACATATAGTGCCCATGCAAAGTCTAGCATTCAGTTTTATAAATTTGTGACTGGTAATGACACCTCTTTTAACGATACAAAACTAGCAATATTAACATTTTACAGTGATAACATGGTTGTCATAATAGTCGTTTGGCAAATTGTTTCCAAGGTAGACACTAGATGTCACTTTTATCAAAATGCAGTTGTCACATTTCGTTATGTATGATATCTAGCATAAATTTATTACTTTGATACTAGATGACGCTAACAAACGCTAGTAAAGTGTTTCAAAGATTTATACCAGATGTCGTTTTGATAAAAGTGCAATTGTCACATTTGTCATATGCGATTTCTAGCATAAGTTTATTACTGCGATACTAGATGGCTCTACTAGCATTTATTTAAATCGTCTGCGCTATCTACCAACAAGTACAACGAAGACTAATGAGATGTGGAGAAATCCGAGTCTTTACGAATAAGTACTCTTAATTTTGGTCCTGAAAGGCTTTAGAAAAAGTATTCACTTTGCAGGAGTAGACATTAAAAATAAGAAAAACAAAATACATCATTTTAATATTCAAATTTTTAGACAAGGTATGGTCTGACTATTCTTTTTCGGAAATAGTTCTTTTATATTTTGCTGATCAAACCCCATCGAACGATAAAAAAAAACTTATGCTACGTAACTCAATTTTACAAAGATAACAAATTTTGATTACTTATTTAAAAAAAAATGGTCTACCTGTGTTTTACATGTATCGGAGTACCGAGACAAATTTCCAATTTGAACCATTCAAATGGATCGATTACAATTATTATAAAATGTTTAATATACGTTTATTAATATTTAAGCACTAACCGTTTCGCTGAGCGATAAAAACGGATTCTATATTATATTCCACGACATTGTCGATTCTTTGGCGTGTTTTAAAATTCGTCCGTAGTTCTTTTACGCGAAAACTATTTTCCTATTTAAGTACTTTTGATTATTGGAATTTGAGATTTAATTAAATGATTATTGTTAGACTTTTCAATACTTGGTGCATGGTTTATTTTCCATACTAAATATGTTTTTGAACAACGCGTAAGACGAATCGATATCAATACAACCAACAGACAAGACTACAATTTATTATTTAGGACACCTGACTAATCGAATTATTTTGGGGCGGAAAGCGCGAGCTATGTGTACTGTGGCGCCATCTCTGAACAACAAACGAAACCTTTTGTTGAACCTTGCAGAAGTTAGACTTTTAACTTGTTTGTTAACTTTTGCAGAAGTTAGTTTCGTCGCGATTACGTATACCTATCATTTGATTAAAACTAATTAATTTGATTTTTAATAATTATTCAAGCTATATAAATGGATTCCATTTTGAGTAATGTTGTTACAAATTCTAAACGCTTAAATAGTACCTATGTAATATCGTAAAATGGTTAAAGTCGTTAGGTACAATAATATTGTACAGAACAGTTCGCGGTGTAAGAGTCAGACAGACAGACGTATCTACATTTTCTTAACTTTACTGGAGAGCAAAAATACTTTGAAAATTCGCCTCTTCAAACTTTGCCAGCTGTTTAATAGACTTAATATACAATTGACGAAAGAAAATATATACTAATATATTAATTAGGTCTTTACCTATGAAATTGCCGTTTTGTATGAAAAAATTTAAACGAATTTTTTTCATGTATTTTTTATTTGTATTAATCGAAATAATCACCCATGCGATCAATGCATCTTTGCCAACGCAGTTGCAGTTTATTGATGCCCTTCTTAAAAAAATCAGCTGGACGGGAGGCAACAAATTCTTCAAAGGCATTTTGTAGTGCCTCTCGGGTATTGATTTTTTTTCCCGCCAAGGAGTTATCCAAATTCTGGAAAAAGTAGTAGTCTGTAGGCGCAAGGTCTGGTGAGTAGGGCGGATGACGGAGAACTTCCAACCTCAGTTCTTGCAACTTGGAGACCGTCTGCTGTACAGTATGAAGTCGCGCGTTGTCGTGCAGGAGCAGCGGAGACGAGCGATTGACCAATGCTGGTTGGAGATGTGCCAGCTTCTCCATCATTGTGTTCAGTTCTTCACAGTACACATCTGCAGTAATGCTCACCCCGTTTGGTAAGAAGATGTGATGAATCACACCGGCGCTAGACCACCAAACAGTGACCATTACTTTTCTAGGGGTAAGTTTTCGATTAGGGCATTGTTTAGGTGCTGAACCAGGAACCAACCAATTTGTTGAGCGCTTGCGGTTATCAAACAGAATCCATTTTTCATCGCAGGTAACAATGCGGTTCAAAATTCTTCATTTGTGTGTCTGTTGAGCAGTGCAAGGCACGTCTCGACGCGTACTTCGCGCTGGCGATCATTGAGTTCGTGGGGCACCCATTTGTCAAGTTTTTTTACCTTGCCAATTTGACGCAAATTAACCAATATTATTTTGACGCTAACGTCAAAAGCTGCTGCTAATTCAACCGTAGATTGTGTATTATGAGCTTCCACAATCGCCTTTAATTCGTCATTGTCGACCAAAGTCTTCGGACGACCGCGAGGTTCATTTTTCAGGTCGAAATTCCCAGAACGGAAGCGAGCAAACCAATAACAGGTGGTGCGTTGGTTTGTAGTGTTAGCTCCGTAAACGTCGTTGATGTTCCGTGCCGCTTGTGCCGCGTTGCTGCCACGACAGTACTCATATTCCATAATTACTCGAATTTTTAACGTATCCATGATGAAAAAAAAGATTGAAATGCGATGAAAATTTAACACTAATCAATAAACAAATGACTACTTTTGGAAAAAGAATTCCATGTTTTTAAAATAAAATTAATTTGAAATTAGAATTCTTAGCCATACAAAAATTATTTTGATTTGAAATGACCAGTACTGCAGAACGGCAATTTCATAGGTAAAAATACCTATTATTAACATACTTTTAGAGCTTTGAAAAATTTAAGGATTATTTAATTACTAGCGGGCCCGGCAGACGATGTCCCGCCCTGATTATAAAAAAAAATCCTTGACAAATTATATACCAAAACGTTCCTCATGAATTACTTTATCCATTTGTGAAAACCGCTTGAAAATCCGTTCAGTAGTTTTTGAGTTTATCGCGAACAGACAGACAGACAGACGCGGTAGGGGACTTTGTTTTATACTATGTAATGATATATGCTTACACAGACACAATACATATATATTTAAAATTCGGTTGACACGCGATAGTGTGGCCCTTCATCATTTTTTTAACTTTGTTTTTATGCTACTTATTATGACATTAAGTTTTATTTTGTGTAATAACGTATAAGCTTTTACGTTCACATGGTTCGTAGGATATTGTAAAACAAACAATATTGTAGGAAAAATAATTATTGTATTTGCAAATACGTTCCTGTAGCTCTAACTGGTAGTAAGATAATTAAAACTAATGTAGCGGTACTCATAATACGTTTTTCTGGCTCTATTAAAAGTGATTCTTATGTTATTTCGTCCTTTTGGAATTCGTGAAATATTGAATATAATGCTACCTTCCTTTTGGCACTTCATAAAGGACCACATTCTGATATGGTTTATGAAAAAAAAAACGACTTTTGGATTTTTTGTAGATACGTTCATCTGGTTCTTATACCGCGAGTTATAGTTTTAAAATGGTTTTTTTTTCTGCAATCGAAATTAATTTGAGTAATTGACCTATCTTGTTCTGTCAAAAATAATAAAAAACTATACAAAATAATTTTACAAATACAATCAATTCTTATTTTAATGTTTTATTACGACATCAGCATTATATTAAACTAGCTGCTGCTCCCGGCTTCGCTCGCGTTAGTATTGATTTGACCTATCACTTTGGAACAGTACTAGTTTTTTGAAAGTATATGCAGAATTTAAATACGATCGGTTGAGTAGTTATGGTGTGATGGTGTCACAAACAAACAAAACGATAAATTGCAATTATTGAAAAAACTGTGGTACATATGTTATATGGCTTAGGAATATTCTGATCATCAATATAATTTTGCTTCATTATTACTTTCTCGAATAAATCAATGGCGGAATTACGTTTGGTTTCGACCTAGGCCCCGCAAGGTATGCCGCCATTTTTCATCTGTGAGAAAGTGATTATCAAAGTTAAATATGCAACTTTCAAATGTTTAAATTATTATGTATCGAATTCTATCAAAGCTTTACATGTATATATAGTTCTTCTGTCCGTGTGTATGTGATTGAACTCCTCCTACTAAACGGCTGGACAGATTTTAATGAAATTGTTATGAGTGTTCAGGTGGATTTAAGAATGGTTTACAATTGAATACGGTAAGTAGCGCTGTGGTTGAATTTTAGATTTTTTTTTATTACCAAGGCAGCACAACGTCCGTTGAGCCCGCTAGTTATGTATACTTTTTTATCGGTTAATATAGTTTCTAATTTAAACACACTATTCTGTCAAGCGAATAAAACTGTTGAAGGGAAACCTTCTATAGGCGCATTGAGCGGTATTTTTGGGAAATGACACATTTATAATTCTGCTTTAGGACATGCTAGTAAGTGTGATAGATCGTATATTGCGTTGCGCGGCATGCGTCAAACTAGCGACGCGTAGTGTAATGTAATAATAATAACGATATATTGCTATTTTGTAATCTAATATTGCTAATCTAATATAATATTGATGTTTTGTATTGAGTTTGTGCAGTCTGTCATATATTTGATTAATCAATGAACTGTTTAAAAATGCATATAAATATTGTTCAGGATGCTGTTATATGTGAATACCAGACTAATGATAATAATTACAATTTACAAATTATGAAATTTAAATGATTCACACTATAATTAATATAAAATTCAAAACCGAATACAGTTATTCTATCGCATTGAGTTTTCACTTCTGTAGCAAGTCCATACGATTACGAAATCAACCACTCACGGCGTTGAATCTCTCCATTTTTCAAAACGCCTACGTTGAAATATTTTTTTCTAATAATAATGTTATACAATTTTTTTAAATTATTAATATGAATATTACTTTGTGGAGTACCGTTTACAGTTATGTGATCTCGAGTTTCTTCTCTTAAATTGTATAAAAAGGGACCGTTAATGATTTTTTTTTTAAATATTAGCCCTAATCAAATTGACAATTAATGAATTGATTGAAGGCGTGTATTCAGAAAGTAATTACATAAAACAAAAATTAGAATTTTTAAAATTATGAAAGCAGTTATGAAAATTAACAATTTTATAAATAGGGAAATTAATAACTTCAGATGTTCAGGTTATGTATTTATCTGATAAAATATACACATTGCACCGTAAAATTTAAATCAATACAAAATAAATATTAAAACATAACACAACATTTACATCATTTTAAAAATTCTACTAGAAATGTTTCTGTAATTCGCAGCAAAAGCAATCCACCTTTTTTAATTTAAATTATTTTGACGATATTGCCTACTAGGCAGCGGTCCTACAGAAGAAAAAAAAAACTAGCCGTTTTGAAAATTTTGCCGCCCCTAAATTCCTGCCGCCCTAGGCTCGGGCTGCACGGGCCTAGGCCTAAATCCACCACTGGGGTAACTTAATAATTTGAAGGATGTACCATAATCAATTTATTCGCGCACAGCTCACACAGCTGATTATTAGATCATTGTGTGAAGTCTACTTCTGTATAGTGATATGAAGGAATGGTATTTGGTGATGAAAGGATTTTACAAAATTAATTGTTTTGCATTTTTTATTTAATTTCTTCATACGATATTCTCTTCATAATAAATTCTTTATTATCAGAGATAAGTGTATTCACATAGTTTTTTCTTAAAATTTATTTTTTACTGACTATTAGTATTAACTTTTAATATATCTAATCTATATAGTTTGCGTCTGTACAAAACTGTGCGAAATTATAGGCATACTTTGTCGTGATATTCATAATAACATTTGAATTATGTAATGTACGCCGTTACATTTAACAATGAGCTAAATCCAATTTTAATTGTTCAAATAACATGTTTAATTTTTTTTTTTAATTTTCAGTTTTTGTCCACCGAGAACCAAGTTCAAATTTTGCTGTAAATAAGGTTTTCATTTTTTTACGATCTTGATATTTTTTTTACACGTACAAATTTAAAGATCTTGAAAGATAACGTAAAAATATTAGGAACAGCCAAAATTGGTTTTAATTTTAAATGGAATTGTAACGACTCATTTACACTTTTTTGTACATATGGATTTAAAAAAAATAATAATATCATATTTCCAGGGGTCATCCTAACATCTTACGCGCTACTATTTGCTGGAGGTACACTGTGTCTTTCAAATGGTATTGAAACGTATGTGTGTATGATACAGAGTTTGGATCTATCGCGGCCATCTATAATCGTGATCAAGAGCATACTGGGCGCCCCCTTTTGTTTCCATTACTTTAACGGTATCAGGTTCTGCATTTGGAACTTAGGTAAAATGTTAGAGCTTAAAGATGTATACGGTTCTTCGTATATAAGCTTCGTTTTCGTAGCATTATCTATTGCGTTCTTTGCTCTAATCTAACAATTTTTTTAATTTCTTAAACAAATGTGTAAATTAGTTGATGAATAGGAATCCTTGTTTTATACCACGTCCGGCTTATTTATATTACAGGTCCTAATAATGTAAATTATTTTTTTAATCTTACGAAATATTTTGGCAAAAATCCACGCAAGGTTTTATTTTTATTTTTTTACTAGATTAGCGCATTCTAACCTTTATAGTCGCTTTTACAGTTATATTAATAAATTAGAACAAAAAAAAAATCAACAAAAAAAAATATTTCATGTGAACGCCTTGTTTAAAATTTGTTGATAAATATGTCTGTTGTTCTTTTATCGTAATAATTAATTCTATTTTATTATTCTGATCTCTTCTTTAAGGTTCGTTCTCCATATAATACGTCATAATTTATACTCTTTTAAAATAATAGTAATTTAAAAGGAATAAATATTATAAAGATATTTTTGAGTTTTATTGCATCCTTTTAATTTTGTTGTTGTTTGACTTTGGAATATTTTTATATAGGGACCACATAAAAAAAATCAGAAAAAGAAGTAAGATTATATTTTAAAAATGAAAATAAGTAATATGATTAAATAATAATAAATAATTGTAATGTATATTTCATAATAAATGCAAAAATAAACGAGACACGCCTAGATTACCGCATTGTGGATATCGATAAACCTTCCATGCCATTCTCAAGTATTGGGCGTTACAGCGCATTAAGAAGGACCATAATTTATTATCGCAAAATACAAGATAATAGATTTAACCTTCAAATTGCATAGCTGAGTTACATAACACACATATTATTTACGTAATATGTTACATAAAAGTTTTCGAAACTTTTCAATATAAAAATAAGTTTCACAGAAATTTGTAAATAAAAAAAAACAGTCGCTTTGGCAATTTATTTTATTAAAAATAAAATAATTACAATTGTTTTTTTTTTTTATAAAATATAACTTATAAATATTTAATTATTAAAATACTTACCATCACGAGCCCCTTGCCCCTATCATAATACAATTTATTAAAAAAAATGCTATATCACTTTTTAAGGCACTTTAAAAGTTTTGTGAAGTAACATGCGGATTGTGAGTACACCCGCAACGCGCGTAACGTAGATTCGAAGTGGCAGACCACGGGGAGGTTCTCGAATTGTCTCCCAGTTACCGCCCCCTAACAATATAAAGAGACGTTTCGGATTTTCTGTATATTTTACGTAGGCTAAAATTACTTAATGTAAAACGGCTTCATTGTTATTTTTTTGTAGATTACGTGGATATTTTTCTATCGCGACATATTATAAAACTAAATCCGCTGCGACGTCTGTTTGTCTGTCTGTCTCTCTGTTCGCAATAAACTCAAAAACTACTGAACGTATTTTCATACGGTTTTCACCAGTAGATAAAGTGATTCATGAGGAAGGTTTATGTCAACGTCCATCGGGCCCGCTAGTATAAATATGAAATACTCAGTGAATGACTATTTAGTATTTTAAAAAAGATTAGGTTTTTTGGTAATATTTTTTAACAATAATTGAATTAAATTTTTTTTTAATAATTTGTAGTTACCTAGGTTACTTAGGATAGCAAAGTGGTATGAGGCATAAAGTAGACTTTAATATGTTACGAAATATTGTGAGGTGTATGAAAATGTACTGGACGCTTAAGTGAAATAATATATATATATATATATATATATATTTATAATATTAAAGATAAAAAATCCTTGGAAAGTACGCATTATATACATAATACTTTTTGATTGGGAAATTTATTTTCATATAAATAAAACTAAATTATCTGGTGTTCCTACGAAACGGCTGAATTGATATTGATCAGACGTTTTTTGTTGGGAATAGGACTTTTCAGAGTTTTACTTAAGATACTCACCACTACCCTTTACTTTGAATGGTTAACTGGGAATGACATAATTTAATAGATGTAATTTAGAATCAGTAAGAGGGCTAAATAGCAAAGAGAAAATTATAATTAAGAGAAAGCAGATAAACAGTCCAGATAAAAATATTGTCACATCATAACGACAATTGTATATATGATTTGTAAAAATATGCTAACTATTAATAATCTTTAACTATTTAAAAAACAATCATAAAAAAAGTGAATCATAATGAGAATGATTCGGTTCTTCTGAACTCACTCGTTTTTATTCGAGGGATCGCGTCGTTTCGTTCAAATGCGGAAAGTGTCTATCCCTAATAGTTTCAGACATGCGCAAAACGTAGTAGTGACCTCGCCCTTAATACTTGAATCGTCAAGGATATACGTCATCGTACTTTAGTCTAGACCACGTGTTTAATTGTTTTCCCAACAATATATAATATGTGACAACGTGTACATATTATATTTTGGCATAAAGTTAGAAGTTAGAAATGAAAAATAATTACATGATGCATTGATTTTATACTTTGGGTGACTAGGTGCAACGTGGGAGGAATGCAGGTCGTTGCTATTGGGTTAAAGTGCATTGACCTCGTGAGTCTGGGCGTTTTCCCGGTACTACTATGCGGCTGGAGATATTTGCTCACTTGATTATATAATATTTTGTAGAATTCATAAAGGGATAATATTAACAAAACAATTATTGATTGTTGTGTAATTTGTAAATAATAAAGATGATAAGTAGTCATTTTTAAAAGGTATATTTTTTTTTAAACAATATGTAAGGAACGTATTCGTTTCTACGTTCCTTTTGATCCTTTTGTAATATATGAAATACGCAACAGCGACAAAGCATTTATATTATAGATACCCTAGTTTATTCTTAAAAAAGTATAACATTTTTACGTTAGATTTCATATAATTTTGTCATATATATACTAAGTTCACTGGATGGAATAATAGTATAACACTACCAATTACCCATTAAAGCCTAACTTTATCGAATAAGTGAAATATTTCAGATGATACAAGGTATCAAGTGTATTATTATTTGCAATCTTCTATACATATAATAAAAATGGAGTGTCTGTATGTAATATCAAAATAAAATAAAAATACCGATTGGGTATGGAAGTATACACGCTTCTAATAAGAAAAGTGCAATTTTTAAAATTTTTGTCGGTCTATCTGTCTGTCTGTCTGTTTGTTCCGGGTAATCTCCGAAACCACTGGACCGATTTTGACGGGAATTTCACTGGCAGATAGTTAAAATTACAGCGGGTTACTTAGGCTACTTTAAATTAGATTAGCTGTTAACCGCGGCTCCACCCGAAATACTATCTTCAAAACGGCTTGACCGATCTTCACGAAACTTTCACTGACAGATAGCTGACATTATAAAAAGTAATTTAAGTAATTTTAATTTACACTAGCTGTTAACCGTGGCCTTGCCTGCAGTGCTATTTCTAAAACGGTTTGACCGATATTCACGAGACTTTCACCAGCGGATAGCTGATCTTATAGAAAGTAATTTAGGTAATTTTTATTTATACTAGCCGTTAACTGTGGCTTCGCCTGCAGTGCTATCTCTAAAACGGTTTGACTGATTTTTATGGAACTTTTACCGGCAGATAGCGGACATTATAAAAAATAATTTGGTCTATTTTAATTTAGACTAGCTGATAACCGTGACTCTGCCCACAGTGCTATCTTCGAAACGGTTAGACCGATTTTCACGGGACTTTCACTGGCAGATAGCTGACCTTATAGGAAGTAATTTAGGTTACTCTATTTTAGACTAGCTGTTACCCGTGACTTCGTCCGCATGAAATATATCAAAAATATGTTGTTCACTGAGAACATGTGCATAAGATGTACGTTGTACTAGACTCCAAGAATAAATATAATTGAAATTCATATATCTGTACCTGTATGTAAATTGAATTATATTGTCCTTTTGGTCATTTTGGCAGCCATTTTTTTTATTTACTGCTTTTTCTTCTACATACTAGGTAACCATAGTAACATATAAGAATATTGTATCGAGTTCAATAAGCACTATTTAAATTGTCGAATATTAAAAACTACTTACACAGATATAAAGTTTTATAACTTTATTTATATTTATACAAGATTTCAAGACATTCATTGTTTACAATTCAACATTATAATTATGAATAGTAATTTTGAAGATAGAAGGGATTTTTGTAATAAGATTTAGACCAAAAACGTATTACTTATTGACAATATGGCGATATTATATAATTATAATAATCTTTAAGGTTAAGGTTCCAAATATGTTGCCGTTTGATAAACACATTTGACACATTGTTAGTATTATATATGTAATGTAATCGGTGCATGTTACTGTAAGTGGCATGCGTGTCGTACTTACAACTGTTTTTCAAGAGCATTTCTATAATTGTATATGGGCTCACAATTTTATATTTATTTAATACAATTAAAAAAAAAAAAACGCGTGCGGAGTTGCGGGTACAGCTAGTCTTAAATATTATTAGTAAACTATACATATGACAATGTATGACATTTACATATACTTACACAGATTGTTACATTTCTTATAAGTCAAAACGATGAAAAATTCTTATCATTCAATGTTTATTTTACAAAACTCTTTAACTATTTACATTTCATTTGAATAAGCCTTGGTTATTAATAATTTGAACCGATGATGGCTTTGTTGATAGCGTGATCAGACACAGCAGCGATCGAAGTAGCGTAGGTTCGAATCCTTGCAACTGAGTTAGAGCTTGTGATGAAGGAAACGGTAGGTGGTAGGGTTTTTTCTATGTCCGTCTGGCTAGGTACCATCTTCAAGTCGAAAATCTGACGCCAAGCACATGTTAGAGTGTTCGAATTCCTATTTATAATCTTAGATCACGTCGTCATTGTGGTCAAACGATATAAGCTATAAAGTAAGAAAAAAGAGAAAAAGAAACGTTCCTTTCCCGATTATCCAATAATATATTATTTATATTAGATATCTACAATTCTTTTTTGGGTTTGCGCTTCATTATAGTAGCACCTTGTATTGCGCGATTACCGCTAACGAAATTAGACGTTTAGCCTCGTAATTTTAACCTGTTTTATCATCATGTTCTTCTTAACGGTAAGCATATAATTTTCATATATCGAGATTTTATCATAATTACCTAATTAATAAAGTGAATGCAAATGGGAGTTTGTTTGTTTGTTACACTTCCACTCCTTAACTACACAGCTGATAGTCGTGCAATGTAGCATACGAAAAAAAAACACTTTTTCCCAACGGAGAAGTGAAATCTTCTATAGATAACTCATATTATTTAATATTTGATTTAATATTTTAGACAGGTCAGTGAATTATAAGTCGGAATATGTATTACTGAAATGACTATGAACCAGAAGCGCGTTTGGAAACTACAATGATTGATCGTTATTTTGTATCGCATATATTTGAAAAACATTATAGGTACATTCGTTATTGACGGATGCACAGAGAGAGATGTTAGTTCTAGATATTAAAATCGGTCACATATCGATCCATCTTATAATACCCGTTAGGCATTAAAACCCGCTTGGTATACTGCTTCAACTTACTTATTTTACTGAGTGTAAATCATGAGATGACCAATTTGTTACTCTTTCTGGTATTTAAGTTCTTTACTAAATTTAGCTTTTCTAAGTTTTTGCACGCATACATTAAATTATCTATAATGTATTGCGAGGGGCAACTTTAGATACCCAATTGCTGAAATTTAGTGGATTCGCGACGCCCCATGCTATAAATTGCGTGTACTGTCCGTTTTAGTAGTAGAAATATGGTATCCAATTCAGCCGCTGTCCCTCACAACAATACCATTTGACATCGAGCTATGGATGTATGCGAAGTAGACCAACCTAGTAGTGGCAATATATGTTAGCTGGCGAATCTTACGAACTGCGGATGCATTGTTGTTGTATTACATTATTTAGGCCATTAAACCAATAAAATGATAAGTTTAGCACCATCTATGAATTCTTGTGAAAACATGATATTTTTATTATTATTCTTAATAATATTTACGTGAAAATAAAATAAATGGGATTAATAATATTTCTTAGTGATTCAGTCCACAATATATCTATAACTAGCGGGCTCGATGGATGTTACCAACCCTGATAATTAAAAAAAAACTAGAAAAATTATATACCTAAACCTTCCTTGTGAATGGCTCTATCTATTCGTGAAAACTTAAAGAAAATCGGTTCAGTAGTTTTTGAGTTTATCGCGAACTGACAGACAGGCAGACAGACGTGGCAGAGGACACTGTTTTATAACATGTAATGATACATAGATCATTATACATACAGATTTTTGCGTTTATACATATGTAATACGTATATAATAAAAAAGTGTGTCTGTACTTATGTACACGCGTTAGAAGTTATACTTCTTTGGCGTAATAAGATAAAAATCTTTTCAAAAATTTTATCTTTCGCCATATTCTACGTTTGTAGAAAAAACGACACTAACAATAGAAAAAAGGTATTTAATACATTGATAGTTTTAATACAAAGAAATACAAACAACAAATACAAAGAAACAAAATGCTGCCTATAGCTAACTTCAGAGTGTCGGTTTTTCGTGACGGTGTGCGCGCGCATCGTAAAAATTTACTCTCATCATTTTTCCCTAACGCGCCAAAAGAAGTACAACTTCAATAATATTCCAACCGAGAAGGTATAAATAAGAAAGCAAATTGAGAATAATGCAATAAAGTGGTAACAATTTAGGTAAAAAATATAATCACAGAATTGTTATTATTTATGTTTTAAATGGAAGTGGTTTTAAATAAAGGTTGTGTAATAAGTGTTAAGTTTAGGATCTGCAAGTTTTGCGCGAAGTCGACAAGTTTATATTAAAAATGTATGGAGATATCAGTGATATTGTAACAAATAAAATCCACTTACATAAAAAATCAGCTACTATAATGGTTTTCGCGAAACAGATTTACCCGAAAGTCGAGTAACGTATTAAAAGACGCGACGAAGACTAATGAAGCGAATGAAGCTTTGAATATCTAGCCACTGAGAGTCGTATTTCAAAAATACTTCGTAGTTAGATCGAACCGTGAGAACATACAAAAGTCTACGTAAGCTATAAGTTTTGTTGACTTAGATACTTGTACTTACATAAGTTGTACTTAACCTTAGATAACTAAACTTTCGTCCGTTCGACGCCGTCCTTCTGCACGAAAGTGGAGTGTACCTTGTTCCGCGTACCTCCAGATTATGACTTTGACACGTGATATCAAGGTCATAATACAGGATATTCTGGGCAAACCATTCAACATAGACTCTGTTAACACTACGTCGAATGTTCTATGTCCGTCCAAGGTTAGGCAAATGACGAAACCCGCATGAGATGCAAGCAAGCTATTCAGGGCGCTCAAAATTCTGATATGTGTTGTCGCCGTGCGGAATCGTAGTTAAAAATATTTATTTTATTTGGATGCTAATTAACAAAACTTTTGTGCCATGTAACAAGTTCATAATTACATTAATAATGTTGATAATATTTGAGTTTTCATTTGCGTAGTCCGCTCGACGAATATTTCGTTATTACGTAACAATGAATATAGATTAGTTGACTAGGGTTAAATATTTAAAAAAAAACGCGGAGGAAGTGAAACTTATTTGTTTTATATGTATTAAATTATATATACACGAGAATGCTCATAAACTATATAATATACGAAGTCCCGTAGTATAAATACTTAACTCATTGTTGTATCCTACTAGATCCAGACAGACACATGCATACTTACACAAATACATGATTTTCTTACGTTTTACGCGTAACGCGTATCGAAATTATGTCCCTACCATGCCGTAAAAAGTTACAACTCAATAATTCATAAAAAGCACAAATAATATGATGACACAGTTTCATATACGACCATTCAATTCCATACAAAACAAACTTGTATTTTGGTAACTAAACAGCCATTAACACTTTACATATATGAATTTCTAATACCAAGACATAGAACTGACAGTTATATTTTTCATCCAAAAGTTAGTCATCTTAGGAAATCGAACCCGCAAACTCTGTAGCCCTTTCGATTAGGTTTGTTTAAAGGAAATCTATCTTATCTAATCTAAAATCTATCAACATCTATGGTTAAAAATCTCCATATGAACAGTGAGTAATTGAGCGAAACAGAACACAATCGATCTTCAATAATATTGACAGATTGACGTTCAGTTGTCATTTCATTTAATTACCTCTGTACAATAGTCATACTGTAAAAGGGAGGTTTGATCTTATTTTGTTGGTCAGTACATCCACGCAAAACCGGGGCGGGTAGTTCGTAATAGTTACTATGTAAAAAGCGATGTTGCATTTTGGTATATTAATACAAAGAAAGCTAAGTGTAAGTGTAAGTAAAGCCTAAGTGTTCTTTTTATGGAGAAAATATTTATGTTATCCATTTCTAAGCTATATGTTATTATTCCATATTGAGATCCACATTGTAATTTAACGCGAACAAAGTCTCGTGAGGTTACCAGTAAAGTATAAAATGGGAAGTCTGCGTTTTATAGTATAAACAGTAAATGTTTGTACATACGTAATCTCACGGTTATCATTACAATTATCACGGTAGGTAATATCAAGTTTAAATATCTTTTTTTTTTTTTTTTTTTTTTTTTTTTTTTAACGTGGGGAAATCCCTTATGGATACCCACCCTCCCGGGGGAGAGAGTGGGATATGTCCGACTCGCACGGACTAAAACCCCACGGTGTACCGACAGACCGTTGTGTGGGGGCGGCAAGGGATCGTTCAAGCTAATCAACCTTGTAGAGCCGCCCCCACGGTCCGCTCGGCGGAAGGTGACCGCCGGGCTCCTACCTATAGAGGGACAGACCGGGTACACGCCGGCTGCCCCCCCTCGTCCGCCGGACCTGTGCAATGAAGAGATGGGCCCCCCGACCCATCCCCTCAGGTCCGGCTACGGTGGCAGGAGGAGTTGGGCGAAGCGCCGCCTCCTCCTGCCAATCCTCCGTTGGCGGAGACGGCCACTAAGCGGGTCTGCCTCGCGGGCCCTCTCCGCCGCCTCCTTCTGCGAGATGACGTCCTCGCAGAAGGAGGACATCGCTCGCCACGCCTGTTCGCTGCCGAGCATGGCCGAGACCACGCTCGGCAGCGATAAGTCCGGTCCTACTGCCGCCGCCAGAATGCGGCGCTGCTCCCCCCACGCAGCACACTCAGACAGAGTGTGCTGCGCGGTATCTTCGACAGCGCCGCACTCGTGACAGGCGGCGGTCGGCTCCCTGCGTGCGATCCGGTGCAGGTACCACCCGAAACAACCGTCTCCGGTGAGTACCTGCACCAGTCGGAACGCCAGGGAGCCCCACTCCCTCTCTATCCATTCCCGCAGGACCGGGCGGACGGCGTCTACGGTAAACCGTCCATACCGCTCGTCCGCCAGATCCTGCTGCCACCTTTCGACGGCGTCTCCTCTGAGACGCCGTCTCTCCGCCTCTACATCCCTGGGAGCCGGAGGCTCCCCCCTTCGTTTCCTCGCCGCCGTGAATTGGTACACGGCGGCGAGAACTCCTGCCTCCAGCTCCCAGGGTAGGGAGCCGGCGAGCGTGAAGGCCGCCGCTGAGGACACCGTCCGGTACGCCCGGAAGTTTAAATATCTACACTATAAACTATTATAAAGAGATAAGATTCGATTAACCCTACTTGAGTGAAGCCAAAAGGTAGGGCTATGATTTTAGCAGTCTATGTATGTATTTACGTACTTTCCTCCGTAGCTCCTAAAGTATCTATCCGACGTTGATGTATAATTTGTTTATTTTAATATTTTATAATTTTAAAATTAGCCTCGTTGCGATTTGAAACACGACGAAATAAAAGAGCAACATTGAAAAGAGATAAACATAATAGGTCTTTACCTATGAAATTGCCGTTCTGCAGTACTGGCCATTTAAAATCAAAATAATTTTTGTTTGGCTAAGAATTCTAATTTCAAATTAATTTTATTTTAAAAACATGGAATTCTTTTTCCAAAAGTAGTCATTTGTTTATTGATTAGTGTTACATTTTTTTGTCATCATGGATACGTTAAAAATTCGAGTAATTATGGAATATGAGTACCGTCGTGGCAGCAACGCGGCACAAGCGGCACGCAACATCAACGATGTTTACGGAGCTAACACTACAAACCAACGCACCACCTGTTATTGGTTTGCTCGCTTCTGTTCTGGGAATTTCAACCTGAAAAATGAACCTCGCGGTCGTCTGAAGACTTTGGTCGACAATGACGAATTAAAGGCGATTGTGGAAGTTGATGATACACGAACTACGGCTGAATTAGCAGCAGCTTTCGACGTTAGCGTCAAAACAATATTGGTCCATTTGCGTCAAATTGGCAAGATAAAAAAGCTTGACAAATGGGTGCCCCACGATCTCAATGATCGCCAGCGCGAAGTACGCGTCGAGACGTGCCTTGCACTGCTCAACAGACACACAAATGAAGGAATTTTGAACCGCATTGTTACCTGCAATAAAAAATGGATTCTGTTTGATAACCGCAAGCGCTCAGCAAGTTGGTTGGATCCTGGTTTAGCACCTAAACAATACCCTAAACGAAAACTTACTCCTAGAAAAGTGATGGTCTCTGTTTGGTGTTCTAGCGCCGGTGTGATTCATCACAGCTTCTTACCAAATGGGGTGAGCATTACTGCAGATGTGTACTGTGAAGAACTGAACACAATGATGGAGAAGCTGGCACATCTTCAACCAGCATTGGTCAATCGCTCGTCTCCGCTGCTCTTGCACGACAACGCGCGACCTCATACTGCACAGCAGACGGTCTCCAAGTTGCAAGAACTGGGGTTGGAAGTTCTCCGTCATCTGCCCTACTCACCAGACCTTGCGCCTACAGACTACTACTTTTTCCAGAATTTGGATAACTCCTTGGCGGGAAAAAAATTCAATACCCGAGAGGCAGTACAAAATGCCTTTGAAGAATTTGTTGCCTCCGGTCGAGCTGATTTCTTTAAGAAGGGCATCAATAAACTGCCACTGCGTTGGTAAAGATGCATTGATTGCATGGGTTATTACTTCGATTAATACAAATAAAAAATACATGAAAAAAATTCGTTTCAATTTTTTCATGCAAAACGGCAATTTCATAGGTGAAGACCTAATATACATAAATAGGATATATCGTGCGAGAGAATGAGATAGAATACGTTATCGATTTTACATGTATTTTATCATTTTTCGAAGTTTAATTAATTTCTACGGCAAGTGAACTGCACTCATTTTTTTTTCGTCTATGTAACTGAGGTCTAGCAGTAAATAGGACTTACCTATTTATTCCTACCTCACATATATATTACTACTTTGGTATGGATACATCAGGAATTTTTCTTCACCGGAATCCCTGGATTCAGTGTAGGAATTAAACTTGCGTAGTGTACCTACCTGACCCTACTTGTTTCAACAATTAATAGGTGGTAGAGCCACGCTGAAGCTGTTACTGGTTTGAGCATGAATGGGTTGGCTCGGCCGGGTTACTACCACCCTCTCACAGAAAACCGATGAGAAGTAACAGTGCTCGCATTGTTTAGTTTCCTTCGGTTAGTGAGAGCGCCGTAGGCCCACCTCCCCTCCATTCCCCCTAACACAGGCTGGCTGGCTGGCAACGGTGGTGATCACTTAAGGTCAGGTACCCACCTGTTCGTTTCCTTCCTATGATATAAATCAAATTAATTAACTTCAGAGTCTTTTAGGAAAAGTACCACCGTCGCTTTTGCTTCTGCAGCAAGAGAGCTATTTTATTGCTGTTATATTCTGTTCCGTAAAGGAGTGTAGTTAATAACATGCGTTGAATACACCTACAATTTCGGCTTAGTTTTGAGTAACTAATTACCCATTACTACTATCCTTAGAGCTATATTGTTTTGAGGCCTAATATTATAAATACGAATGTAAGTTCCTTTGTTACGATTTCACGTCGTAACTACTTAACCGATCATCATGAAAAATGTACTATTTCTGAGCGATAAGTCAAATCTACAATAACAATAGCGAAGCCATGGACTAAAGCTAGTTATTTACAAAAATAATGTACTACTTCTCCTTGATCCAGGTACGTATAATGAAAAAATGTATATAGAGTTCCCAATAAACATAAATTTAATTTACTTTAGTGGCCTAAGGACAAGTCTGTATTAGAGTAAAACGATCGCGTTGGCAGAATATAGTAACTAGGCCAACGTATTTATAACTATATATACATGTTCCCTTAAGGAAATCGATCGAGCTCGGTTAAACTGAGTAGTCGAAAAAACGGGTAACCATAATATCTAGAGGGGTGACGCTGCTACAATGAAGACACATTGG
Organism: Antheraea yamamai; assembly: GCA_036509395.1. NCBI lineage: Eukaryota > Metazoa > Arthropoda > Insecta > Lepidoptera > Saturniidae > Antheraea > Antheraea yamamai. The sequence goes on from AP028424.1 coordinate 13,396,600, forward strand.
CGCCGGAGCTCGTTGAAACGTCCCTATGCTGTAACAAAAAGTTTTAAAAAGTTTTATTAACGAACATTCTGTATCGGTGAAAGAATTTTCATAATCAGATCAGTAGATTCAAAGATTACTTACTACGAAGAGATTTTATGTTTTTATAATAATACTAGCGGGCCCGGCAGAGTATGACTATAAAAAACCCTTGACAAATTATATACTAAAACCTTCCTCATGAATCACTGTATCCACTGGTGAAAACCGCATGAATATCCGTTCAGTAGTTTTTGAGTTTATCGCGAACAGACAGACAGACAGACGCGGTGGGGGACTTTGTTTTATACTATGTAATAAATAAAATAATAATGATAAACTTATAAAAATAATTAATTTAACTGAGTAGATTTCATTTTTCTCTCGAGAACACTACTTTTTATTTATAATGAAAGGTATTTTATATCCTTCATCTTCTATGCATTTATAATATACTTTAGAAGAAGGCAGATAAAGGACTACGAAACTATGACTGTGTACATTTAGCAGGCTTACATGAATTTATAGGGAAAATAAGTTTTTGACATATATTAAAAAGGTGTTTATTACATTAACACCACCATTACACAGTGAAACATCTAAACGGAAGAAGAAACAAAAGACAACAGACTTATACTCTATGATGTACAAATAAAATGTATTCTTTCTTTTCAGCCAACAGACTTGATGGCAACTCTATAAATACGTATGTCAGAGAACGTTTAAGGTTGCTGGGATAATGAAATTAAGTTGTATTCGAAATGAAATTAAGTTCGGACAAAAATTAATAAACACATACTATAAATTGAAGATTTCAAAAGAAGAAAAAGTTTTTATCTTTACAAAATACATAAAGGTTACAAAATAAATAAAGAAAACATTTATATAGTTAATTAAAAATGTTCAACAGCACCCTTATTCTGCTACATGTTGAGTGATGATTCGAGAGCGCTGATTTTCAATGGTGGGCCACAGTAATGTACAGACGTGTAGTCAGTGACTTGTAAATATTCTTTGCAATCATCTATTTTTAAAGCATTCATTTAAGTGTACCAAATACAATAAGAAAATGAAAAAATAAATCTAAAGTTAACGTGGAATTCTACAGCTGCGATTTTTTTAGGTTACTTTACTTTAATGTGTAGGAGCTTCGAGCTCACTAGTATAAGAGTTTAGACTGACACGGACAACGTAATAATAATACTCGGAGTGCGTAAAATAGACTGTTTATTCAATTCTCAATATGTGGTATTTATACGGAGACGCGATCGTTAACTTGTTTGAACGACATTCTATTTACAATATATATAAAAGTTTCAGCCAGTCTGCCAAAGAGGATGATATACTCGGTAGCTACATGATTCTCCCTCAAGCGAAGCGTACCGGCATCTTGATGCGTCGACCGGAACGTGTCTTCTCCAGGGTGGTTGGCTCGGAAGTGTTTGATGTAGCCTTGCTTAGAGTAGTGCTCGGTTGATCCACTTCGTTAAAACCGTATGCAGCTTTTAAACGATCGATGGATATAGTTGCTTCTCTAGTAGGCAATTGTAGGGTGAAAACCTTGTCGGTTCTGTGAAGTACTTCGTAAGGTCCTCCGTAAGGTGCTTGCAAAGGCTTCTTGAGAGTGTTGACACCTAGAAAAACATATTTTGATGATTGAAGATTGGTGCAGGCTTCAAACTATTGATGATATTCTGTAACTTGTCGACATATGTGTCCATTGCGTGGTTACTTTGTAAGGGAGTGAAAAAATCACCGGGTAGCCGTAAAGTGCATCTGTATGTGAGTTCCAATGCGCTTACTCTGGTGTCACTTCTAGATGCTGCACGAAGACCAAGTAAGATGGTAAGTTGTTTATCTATATCTTCTTCTCGAACTGATAATTGCTGGTAAGCCCTGTTTAGATCAAAAGTACTGAACAATCGTTTTCCATCGAGCTGGTATGTGAAATCTCTAATCCTTGAAATCGGGTATCGGTCAGGCTTTGTGACAGAATTTAAACGTCTGTAGTCTCCGCAGACACGAATGTCTCCGTTTTTCTTTTTGGCGACATGAAGTGGGCTTGACCAGGTACTCTTGCTGGGTCTGCATAAACCTTGACTCATCATGTGTTGAATTTCCTTTTTTACAAGTTCATACCGATGCGATGGCATTGATCGTGCACGGCAGTGCATTGATTGACCAGTCGTTTCGATAAAATGTTCGACGTTACTATTCGAATATAATTTAATGTATTCATGAACTTCTTGCTTGTACCATTCGAACCTAATTCGATAACAATAAAAAATAAACACTGGCAGGCAAATAAACAATACAGATATACTTGTATTAAAAACAGTATAGATTGACTGTTTCATAAATATAAATGTCGACATATTTTGTAATTTAACGGGATTATTTGTTTTTGATCATGTTTGTAATCGCACAAGTAAGAATCTTTTTATGTATGTTATTCACTATCTTTTAGATTTTAAAAATATATACAGACCTATAATATAAATTATGCAGTTTATGTTGTCTTCAACTTATATCTTCATCGTCTCTTACGTATACTATGATTCTCGTCAATATTTTTAGCCGCTCCAAATATAGCTGTAAGTTCGGTGTAAATTTGCGCGTAAAATGATCCCTCGATAATACGTATATACTCGATAAAACTCCCTATACGTATAATAGAATATGTATTTGAACGTAAATTTGTGTTCTAGCCAACTATACTCAGAGCGGTCAAAAAGTTTGGCGAAGTCTCTTAAGTTGATAATATTTTGTGTTCAAAACACCACCAAGTACATCATATATATACTCACAGCATTGGCAGATCAGCAAAAATAAATATTAAGCTAATTTGATTCATAATGTATGCTTATATGGAATGATTATATATATCAGCGCGAGAATTATACTGTAAACTAAGTAATTAGCAATACTACGCATATTATCGACTAGCTGTTACCGCGACTTCGTCCGCGTGGAACCTTATGTGCAAAACAGTGACTAATAAAGTCATCTGAACGTTATTCAGTCTCAATATTTATCTACTTTTCTCTCGTACATAAGTCGCGTCGTAATTAAAATTACAATAACTTTTGATAGAGTGAACCGATTTTAATGAAACATAGACTAAATGTTAACTCAAAGATATGCTTTATGATTTTCTTGAATATATTTTATCATGAACGCAGCAGTGACGCGTTATCAAACAATCAGACAGATAGACATACGGACGGATATTTTTGAAAATGAATGAAATGTATTTTATTACTTATTCCTAGACACCTGCAACAATTTTTTTTACAAAAATCTAAATATTACAGTCACGACATACAGGTTTACATTCTTATTATATGTATAAATAATACACTCCATGCAATATTTAGGATTCTAACACTGAAGAGTTATTCCACGTTGTAATCAATTACATACATAGATAATGCGGTTTGGTTTTACAAAGGAAGTATTAATTCAATAGATCAAAAGAATGTTTTTTTAATAATGTAATTCTAGTAAAAAATGAGCAATATATATCAAAGTTAATATCAAATTAGTTATATATTACAACTACCTAATCCCGACCGCTTCGATCGAATTAAAAAAGAACATGAGTAACCTAGAACCATCTATGAAAATTTCCGTATCGAATGGTCATAGCACTATGCTAATACGTTCAGTAGTTTTGACGTGATTGAGTCTCAAAAGAACTGTGTTATCAGTATGTATATATACAGATAGATAAATTCGTAAAACGAAGCATTAATGGCTCAGTGATTAACATTGTTATCGCAGGATGTGTAAATCTAGATCTATACACATATATATAGATATAGATCAAATACACCTTATGTGTACGTTTCCACAGATACGCTTGAGAGCGAGTCCCCTAGTAGGTTTAGCGTGTGTTAACAACATTAAGATGGTTACATCTTACGTCGTCTTTTAACCTATAACCTATTAAAAAAATATAATACTGTATTCTAAATTTCTAGAAAATCGCTGGAATATTTTACAAGGAGATCCGTAAATGGACTACAAAGACTGGTATGATTGATTCAAATATTATTGTTAATAAGTTAGTAATAATGCCTAAGAACTTAATGATGTAATTTTGATCCCGAAAAGATATCTAATGGTACTTGGAGGATGTGAATGTACTAGTAAAATATTGAATCACAAGGCTCTAATGTATTGTTTATAAATGAATATTAATAATAGAATACATTTCCTCTACTACACTCAATCGATTTTCCAAAAAATATAACCTGTTTTGAACACTGTTAATAGCTTTTTGAAAGTTTACATACTTTCGTAGAATTATTGAAAACTTTTTATTTCTCGGTCAGTATCACATAAACCATAACACTGGTTTCGAACATAAACGAAATTATATATTCATAACCTACCATATTACCTTACATGATTTTACTTTTATTTAAAAAATATGTAATTCATAATAAAAGAAAATAAAAACGATTTTTTCGCTACACTAATAAATTTATTTCAAAAATAATATTTGTATATAATTCTCTTTAAAATATTTAAACTTATTTCGTATTTAGAAATTATTTGAATGTCTCTATCCAATATAATATTGTATATCAGTAAATATCCAATATAATATGGCACAAAAATGTTTAAAATTTTTTTTACAGTAATTTCCTTCAGAGAACAGTCTCATGTCGTCCATCATCATTGCCACGACTGTCTCGTAATTGGGGCCGGTGGAGCAGGTCTGCGCGCTTCAATAGGTCTCGCACAGCAGCATTTCTCAGTCGCGTTGGTCTCCAAGCTGTTCCCGACAAGATCGCACACCATTGCAGCCCAGGGCGGAATGAATGCCGCTTTAGGTAAGTACAAAGGTTTTGCTCTTCGCTGATCTATCTAGGAATTGGTATTCTCTTGAAATCTTAGCTATATTTAGATATACTTTTATATTACACTATTTGACAGCCGCGACTTCTTCTGCGTTTTTATTATCTCAACGATATATTTTACATACAGCGAATAAAACAGAAGCACCAAACCGACTGACAACTTCTCTACCGAATGCGTAGAGCCTATAAAACTAAGAGTTTCTTAAAACATTAATAACTTTATACTACATGAAGATACCGTGATAAGTCTTTCTTTTAGATAATTACCAAGAAAAGACATATCCAGTAATTTTGAGTGATGCACGCATAACGGCAGACTTCTCTCATCTTATTTATAGTGATGGTATTCGTGATGGTGTTGCCCGGTGCTCGAAATTCGACCATAATAAGGGGTGCACACTTTTTCTTCACATTTTACTATCCAAATATTGTTGATCGTAAAATATGAGGAGAAAAATTGTTTTCAAAATTATTTTTATTGGTAAATAAATACTGAAGCTTAAGCATACTAGAACCGAGCAGAAAAAAAAAAGAAAATCGGTTGAGAAGCAGAGGAGGAAGATGCACTTAACTGCTTTATCCATGCCTACTTATATATAGAAAATAAGATTACAGGTAATGTTTTTGAGGACCGTATTTCTCAATACTTCTAGAAACGAAACCACAATAAATTTTATTTTGCTGTACATTTATCTGTACCTATGTCACTTTTTTTCTCACGTCAGGTAGAAAATTAATTTAAGTCTTTTTTTTTTTTTTTATAACGTGGGGAAATCCCTTATGGATACCCACCCTCCCGGGGGAGAGAGTGGGTTATGTCCGACTCGCACGGACTAAAACCCCACGGTGTACCGTCCGACCGTAATGTTGGGGCGGCAAGGGATCGTGCTGGCTAATCACCTTGTAGAGCCGCCCCAACGGTCCGCCCGGCGGAAGGTGACCGCCGGGCTCCTACCTATAGAGGGACAGACCGGGTACACGCCGGCTGCCCCCCCACGTCCGCCGGACCTGTGCAATGAGGAGAAGGGCCCCCCGGCCCATCCCCTCAGGTCCGGCTACGGTGGCAGGAGGAGTTGGGCAAAGCGCCGCCTCCTCCTGCCAATCCTCCGTTGGCGGAGACGGCCACTTAATGGGTCTGCCTCGCGGGCCCTCTCCGCCGCCTCCTTCTGCGAGATAACCTCCTCGCAGAAGGAGGCCATCGCTCGCCAAGCCTGTTCGCTGCCGAGCATGGCCGAAACCACGCTCGGCAGCGATAAGTCCGTTCCCACCGCCGCCGCCAGAATGCGGCGCTGCTCCCCCCACGCAGCACACTCAGACAGAGTGTGCTGCGCGGTATCTTCGACAGCGCCGCACTCGTGGCAGGCGGCGGTTGGCTCCCTGCATGCGATCCGGTGCAGGTACCACCCGAAACAACCATGTCCGGTGAGTACCTGCACCAGTCGGAACGTCAGAGAGCCCCACTTCCTCCCAATCCACACCCGCAGGACCGGGCGGACGGCGTCCACGGTAAATCGTCCGAACCGCTCGTCCGCCAGGTCCTGCTGCCACCTTACGACGGCAGGGCACCTCCCAGGGCAGGGAGCCGGCGAGCGTAAAGGCCGCTGCCGAGGACACCGTGCGGTACGCCCGGATCGCCCTCAGTGCCACCGTGCGCTGCGCATTACGCAGCGCGCGCACGTTGGCGACACCAAGGGCGTCGGCCCACACCGGTGCCCCGTAGGCGGCCATCGCCCGCACGACTCCCATGTAGAGTCGGCGGCACCCGGTGCCCGGCCCCCCTATGTTGGGGAACAACCGGCCGAGTGCCGCCGCCCCAGCAATTCGCGGTCCGAGCCCCGCAAAGTGGGGCTCGAACCGCCAGCGCCCGTCCAAGGTGAGGCCCAGATATTTCATCTGGGTCCCCACCCTGATCCGGGCGCCCTCCACCACTATGTGGGCCCCTGGTGGTGGCCCTCGCCGAGGCCCTAGAAAGAGTAGGGCCTCGGTCTTTTCGAGGGCCACCCTGAGGCCCAACCTCCTTATGCGCCTGACCACGAGGGTTGTGGCCATCGTGGCCAGGCACTCCACCTCCCTCCACTCCCCCCCTCGGGCTACGACTAGGGTATCATCCGCGTAACATATGAGGCGTGCCCCATATGGGAGCACGCCGCGGAGCACCCAGTCGTAGCCCATGTTCCACAGGAGTGGCCCCAAGGCCGACCCCTGTGGAACCCCCCGCCTTGTGGCCCGTCGGACCATCCGCCCGTCGCCGTCGACATAGGCGACCTCCCTACCCTCGAGGTACGCCTCCAACACCCGCCGCAGGTACGGGGGCACTCCGAAATATCGGAGCGCCTCCCGTATGACACCATGCGGCAGGGTGTTGAAGGCGTTGGCGATGTCGAGTGACACCGCCAAAACCCTGTCCCCTTGGGAGGTCGCCTCTGTCGACAGCGACTTCAGGAGGCACAGGGCGTCCACTGTGGAACGCCCTGTCCGGAAGCCATATTGCGCGTCCGCCAGATTCGGCCCCACGCCCTCTAGGTGCTGGACGACCCGGGAGGAGATAATCCTCTCCAGCACCTTCCCGGCGTCGTCCAGCAGGACGAGGGGCCGATACACGGACGCGCAGTCCGGAGGGCGGCCTGCCTTTGCCATGAGGCAGAGCCGCCCAAGCTTCCAGGGCTTCGGGAACTGCCCGATCGAAAGACACCGGTCGAACAGCTCCCGAAGCCACCCCCCTAATTGGCCCAAGGCGAGGCCGAGCACCCGACCCGGAACCCCGTCAGGGCCGGGCGCTCTTCGCCGGTTGAGGAGGCGCTCGATAGCCCTCCCCATCTCCTCCTCCGTTATCGGAGGGGGAGGACCGTCGAGCACCTCCTCGACTACCTCCCGAGGCGGAGGCATGGGACGAGCTGGTAGCATCAGAGGGTCGGGGAACAGTTCTCCCACGACCCTCGCTACCACCTCCGGCCGGAGGGTCTCCGTCGCCGGGGGCGCCCAGGATCGTAACTTCATTCGTACGATCCTGTACGGGCGCCCCCAAGGATCCCCCTCCAGCGTCTGGAGCAGCTTCTCCCATGCTGCTTCTTTCGCCCGGCTGATGGCAGCCTGCAGGGTCTTCCTGCACTCCCTATAGCTGCCATACAGCCGGGCCTCCGCCTCCGGGTCCCTATGCCGGCGCCGGCGGCTGCGCCCGAACAGCCGCCGGGCCGCAGAGCAGGCCGCTCGGAGAGCGGCGATCTCCGGCGACCACCAGTACACCGCCCGTTTGTCTGGGCGGTGTACGCTCCGCGGCATCGACGCGTCGCAAACCTCCGTGAGGGCTGCACGGAGGCGGGCTGCGGACGCGTCGACATCAGCCTCTGTGGGGGGGGGCATGGCCCAGGCCTGCACGATGGCCGCCTCTTCCGCTAATTCACGGTTGAGGCGGCTCATCGCCCAACAGGGGACTTCGCGCCCCTCCGGGGGCGAGTGCCAATTCCGGCTTGGGAGGTGGAGACCTCGAACCTGATATATCGGTGGTCCGATAAGGTCTCCACCTCCTCCAGCACTCTCCACCCCCGGACACGGCGTGCGACGGACGGTGTGGCGAACGAGACGTCCACCACCGACGCCCCGTTCCATCGCACGCACGTGGGGACGCTCCCCTGGTTGAGGAGGGACAGCCCCAACTCGGCTGCCCACTCCTCAACGGCCATGCCCCTCAGGTCCGTGACTGCCGCTCCCCAGGTCCTCGATTTGGCATTTAAATCCCCCATGAGGACCACGGGGAGCGGCGACAGCCGTCTGACAGCTCCCTGCAGGGAGCCGAGGTACGCCTCGAACTCCCGCAGGGGCTTGTTAGGGGAGAAGTACGCCCCCACAATGCCGTACTCTCCCCAGACGGCCGTCACGAACCCGGCCCCTCTTTCTCTTGCCGCCAGGGACGAACCTCGACCCGCCACGATCGCCACGGAGCCGTTCCGGTCCCCAGCCCACTGCGGCTGGGAGGGAACGAAGTAGGGCTCCGTGGCAACCGCGAGCCCGATACCCCACTCCGCCACTGACTGCACGAGGAGATCCTGTGCAGCGGCGGAGTGGTTGAGGTCCGTCTGGAGGAAATTGCATATGGACCAATCCACTATTGGTCCATTGCAATTTCCTCCTGCCTGGCGGCCACCACCCTTGGACCTGTGCCCACAACCGGGAGGTCCCTACCCTTGGTGGTGGGGGGCCTGCAATTTCGGCTCCCCATCACGTGCCCTGAGGGCCTCCCGGCGTCGGCACATACGGCGCAGCGGGCACCTCCGCTTTACATTCGGCCGTTTTATGGCCTGCCGCGCCGCAGCGGTAACAGCCATCCCCCCTGCTGGACGAGGAGGGGCACGTGGGGCGGGTGTGCCCCAAACCCATACACTTAAAGCAGCGTAGGGGCTTCTCGTCCAGCAGGTGGACGCGTACGACGCTCCACCCGACCAGGAGCTTGCCGGCCTGGACAAGCTCCTTGGCCGCCGCCGCGGGGAGCGTCACATGGACTGCGCTGAGGCCCCCCCAGTTCCGCTTTATTTCGCATGACCTTCAGGTCGGCGACCCTGCAGCCGGCCTTCGCCGCCACGACCGTCCCAATCTCGAGGGTGGACACCGAATCGTCCAGCCCGACGATCCGGATGTCCGCCCTCTTTGTAGGTACGACGACCGTGGCGATGTCGGCCAGCGCCACCTTGAGCTCCCGGGCCAGTTCGGCGGCTTTCTCTTTCGTCTGCCCCGGGAGCTTAATTTTCCGGGCTCCCGTGGCCGTTTGCCGGACCCGGACCTCCCCGACGCCCATGTCCGGCAGGGCCACGGCTTCCCGCGCCTTCACCAGAACCTCCCTGTATCTTATCCCCCTGTCGGCTGCGGTATCCTGCAGCGTCACAACAACTGCAGCCGATTGGGGGACGGATGGCAGTTTCGGCCCTGGTGGCTTCGCCTGCGGCTTTGGGGGCGCCTTCGGGGGCGCCGCGGCGGCCGCGGGGGCCTTGGGCTGCGAAGCAGGGACCGCCTTCTTCTTCCTGCCCACTACTTTGGTCCACTCCGTCCCAATTGTGGTAGTAGGGGCAGGAAGTTCAGCCCAGCTCATGCCCAGTGGTTGGGCGATCGGGGTTTGGGTCACCGGTGCCGGCCTCGTGGGTGGAGCCCTCGCTCCTCCCTTCTTTTTGTCCGCCGCCAGAGGGGGGCGAACTGGAGCCTCTGGGGGGAGGCGACTCGCCAGACTCTCCAGACGTGCGTTCAGCATGTTGCTGAACGACGTCTGGAGGGAGCGCTCGAGGCGAGCTACAGCCCCGGCGAGGGCCTCTTCCCACTGGAGTGTGGGAAGCTCCGTCGGTGCCATTGCGGGAGCAGGAGGAGGGGGCATCTGCCTCCTGGCGTTAGCCTCCTGCTTCCACGCCAGAGTCTCCGCCTTAAGGTCTTCGACCAGGCGGCGGAGATTCTTGATGTCCCTCTGGAGCTTCCGCGTCTCCTGAGACTCCGTGCGGTCTGCAAGGGCCTCCACCACTTCCTACAGGGACTTCGCCGCTCCCTTCAGGACCTTGATACAAGGCCCCGACAGGTTTCGGGACTTTTTGACAGTCTCGAGGATTTCTGTCACCTTCACCCCGGCTAGAGCCTTCAACGTGAAGGCGTCAAGGTCCTCCACGTCGATAGGCTCTGCCTCAGAACTCCCGGCGGATCCCGCCTTGGAGCCGGCCTTTGAGCCGGCCTTGGATGCCGGGGCAGCAAAGGAGCCCGTAGCCGAGGCCTCCGACTCCGCCCCGCTCAAACTCCCGGCCAAGGCCCGATCAAACGATCCGTCAGCCTCGCCCAGGATGCCACGACCCCCGCCGACATGACGGCTGATTCGCCTCGCGGTCCCCCGCTGGAATTTACTTCCTTTGGGGGTGACACGCTCCTCTACCTCCGTGTCGGAATCAACCGACACGCTCGCCCGTTTGGCAGTAATTTTTTTAGCTTTGGCACTCATGGCCTACTAGAGACCTTTACAGGGTCACCAGCACGCCAAGAGGCAAAGCAACAAGTCCGTTAAACACGCCAGGTAAATCAAGAAGCAAGAACACAGTCCGAGAAAAACAATCCAAGTCGAAAATGCAAGAAATCCATATAAAACCAAAAAAACAACCCAAGTCAGATGAGTAAACTAGTCCGAAGTCCGTAAGTAAGCCAAAGTCAAGAAAAGAAACAAGAACCACCAAGTAGAAACATCCATATACAACCACACTGTACCCGAGTGCCAGTCAAATTAATTTAAGTCTATTCTTAACTAATCTATAGTTATATGACTCTAACCCACGTATATTCATAAGGTTTAGTAACAAACGAAACGTTATCCACGTATGTATTCGTTTACTCCTAGTTACTTGAATGACGCTACAGCTTTTAATGTGGCTTTCGCTAACATATAGCGCTTAGAGCCGCGAAAAGTTCGCAATGGTCTATTTAAATCTTCTGATAAGCCAGAATAACCATTTTTATATTTTACAAATTGTTAATCAATAATGTGTTATTTGCAAAGCTATATTTACCAATATGATTTTAATCTTTATCCCATTAAGTATGTTAATAACGAGGTAAATTGAATTTAAATCAAATTTGCCTTTAACAGCATATTGTTTCGTTAAATGTCTTAGAAGATGTAACGGTTTTAAAATTATCTATAACAAAAAGAAACGTTTTGTGATGAGCTTTAAGAAACTTCTTTGAAATTGACGAACTGTAACAGTTAAATTGCCAAAAAATGAATAGGATAGTATATGTGTTTATAACTTGGCTATTTTTGATGCCACACTAATAAATACAGTACACCAGCACGAAATCAAGTCAGGTCCCTAGTGATAGAGAATTATGCGGTCACCAGGACTATAACGTGGACGCATAAGAACCTCCAAACCAAACTCCCAGAGCTTCTGGCGAACATAATTCTTCTCCTGTTGGCCAAGGCTGGCGGCTGGGCGATTGCTTCCTTCTTACGATCCAATGGTTGATAATACGAAGTTAAAAATATGTAGAATAGGTAGGAGAGCAGCTCATAGTAGTTAATTCCATGCCAATCCCACCAAACACACAGCAAAACCTTCCTAGCTGTCAATCTTCGCTCGGCCACCGTTTCTGTCAGCTCACAGTGATTTGACTGTGACCATTTTCGCTTAACATTATCACTTTTCATTAATAGTCACCAACTGCTTCTGAAATGGTTGATCTTGTCACGATTCAGCAGCGATTCGTAGATGGAAATTCGGTCCATAAGTTTTTTTTACATTAACTCATGTGGCACCCATACATCGAGTTTCTTTTTGTATCCAGCCTTATTCAAATGGTTCCAAACGGTTTTTGTGCAGCCCTTAGCTTTTGAGAAAATGAAATAGTGCTTACGTGACGGTCGGACTCAACAATGTTCAGGATTTTATAGATTTTTTCAACAATTGGCCTTCCAGTGCGTGGTGCATTTTTGACATCGAAATTACCGGAACGGAATCGACGAAACCAAAATTGAACATGATTGGTTATGACAGTACTAGGACCATAAGCACTATTTACGTTTTCAGCCGCCTGGCTCACGTTTTCGCCTTTATCGAAGAAAAACTGTAAAATATAGCGTATTTTCTTATTTTTTTTTATACCATGACGATGGCAAACAAATACATGCGGGCTGCCTGATGTAAAGCGATCACCACAGCCTATCGACGCTTGTAACATCAGTAGTGATACCTGCGCGTTGCTGACCCTTAAATAACCTATATATTTTCCCCTTCAAACACTCCATACTGTAGTCCCCAGGAAAAAAACTTCAGCAGGAAGCTCATTCCACAACAGGATTGTTCGTGAAAGGAAACCCCTCTGGAATCGGTCCGTCCGATACCATTTCGGTTCCAATGTGTGGGGATGAAATCCCCGCCGATGACGAGCAGTGCGATGATGGAAAGCAGTTACAGACATAATGTTAAACAATTCCTCGAAACACAACCCATTATGCGAACGGTAGAACATACATAAAGAGTCTCTCCGTAGACTTAGTGGTTCGTTACCGTTTGTGAGCTTGGGATCGCCAAAAATTCTCATAGCTCTTCTTTGCGCCGAGTTAAATGGTCTAAGCTGGTATCCAGGTGCTCCCGCCCAGAGATGGTAACAATACTCCATATGGGTTCGAACTTGCGTTTTGTACAACAACAGTCTTTGCCCAGGGGTAAAGTACCGTTGCATCTTATTCAGAATACAGAATTTCTCTTTCCTAGTGTCCATTTTTGACGCGCGTTCAAACAAAACTGAGTCAAAAACTGTTAAAAAAGTTTTTTTTATAACGAAATCTCATCTATCCAACATCATCTAGTGGAACACGATAGGACTTATGCAACGCGAGATACAGATAAATAAAGCCATCTATTGGAAAAATAATGGATTTCTTTTGACTACTATTATATCTATTACTATGTCTCCCTCATGGCTCCGTTCGCGTTAGTGTACGCTTAACCTATCCCTCGAGAACATGAACGGAAACGTGTATGCAAAATTCGATTATATTCGGCTCAGCACTTAAAATGTGAAAGCGTAATAAACAAACTTACGTTGGCAATTATAATATTACTATTAGTAAGGATTTTGACACAAAGACTTAAATTAAAAACATCCTTGCCAGTTACCTACCACCCTCAACTCAGAGGATGTGTCATCAAGTTCCTACATACATGTGTTTCAATAATTACATTTACACGGCATAATCATTTAAATTCAGGTGAAATTGTAGTCAAAAGAAGAAGCTGGAGGTAATTACAGAATATTTAAGAAATAGCTTATAAAACATTTTTGGTTGACCCCGATCTTTTAAGTAAAATTTTCTAAGGGGATTTATCAGACCATAATCACTAACAAACACAGGTGCTTTAAAAGTTTTAAAAAGTCTTTATATTATCTATTGGTACGTAGTTCAAATAACAAATTAAATAACCAAATACAATATTTATACGTTGCACTCGTCCTATATTTCAACATTTTCTACCCTAGCTTTACGGAAACACATTCACTATTGTTACAGACCACCAAGCTTTAGCTTGGTTATATTTTTTAAAGGAGCCGTTAACGCATTGGCGACAACGACTACAGGAATATGATCTTAAGATAATTTACAAAAACGGATAGCAAAATGCAAATAGGAAACCATTAAAACCTATTTTACGATTAACATAGACGCAAAATGTCCGCTTTCAAGAGATTTTTATTGACATTTTTAGTATCTAAGGGCGACAGTATTTAATCATTGTCGATGCTGCAAAAGCCCAAGTAATAAAGATAAATAATAAATCTACAGCGGATGCAATCCATGCCATAATTAAATACTTTTCCATATACGGAATACCCCAAAAAACTAGTGATCCAGGTACTGAATTAAATAACGAACTCATGCAAGAACTAACGTCAATACACAAAATTGAATTACACGTCTTTACATCTCATAACCCAAACTCTCCAGACGTAATAGAACTTTCATTCAACGCTAATAGAAATATATCGATTGGCCAAATTCCATCAAACGTGTACAGACGCGGCATCTGTTACGACTTTTTGCAGCTTCAAGCAGACGAATTTAAGCAGACTTTTTGATACTTTTATTTAAAAAAATAACAATATTGAAGTGAAACTTCGAATGCGACTTCCAACAAGGTTGCGTTAAACGTTTAACGCTATCATGGAGGGGGTATGAAAGCAATGTTGCGTTAAACGTTCAACGCTGCTAAGGAGGGGAAAAAGAAGAGACAGAACGAGAAAAATAATCAAACATTTCGTATCTTATTTTAGTTATCATAATCCCATTGTAAATGTTATAGATTTGGATATTTCTCCACTCGAAAATGATAATCAAAAGATGCGATCAATTGTGAATTATAAGCAATGTTAATAAAGTTTGTCTTAAAGAAACAATATGATTTCACTAAAAATAAATTTCTACCCCTTCCTATTTTCATTTCCACATTACGAAGTTTCACTTCTTCCGCGCGGAGAGACTCCACGTACTATTTTTCTTCCATATTATTAACATTCTATTATTTGTTGTATTTAATCTCATACTGCCCGATCAAATTATCAATTCTTAAAGTTACACAAAAAAAAGAAGGTCAAGAAGGTCAAGGACATTGTGTAACTAAATCTACGTATACGTAATAGATATAAACATCGAATTTGTATCTAGCCCCTTAGTGCCAGATCGAGGTATCATATCTGAACATTCCCATGAGGAGCAATATTATGGGGACTGGATCATACTCTAGATAATAGCTAGAAACATCATCTCCGTGCTTTAAAGTTTAGTCTCATGGAGTCAGATCAACATTTCATTTTATGGGCCCAGTCACTAGCTGCATCATGGTAGCTGAACTGTAGTATCCATAGTAGCTAGAAACATTAAGTTTCGGTTCAGAGATTTAGTTTCATAGCATGGGATAAATGAGTTTCATTTCTCATGTGCCAGGTGAGAAGCTGTATCGTTATAACCGATTCATAGTATAAAGAATAGATAGAAACATCAAGTTTGTGCTCAGAGGCTTAGATACGAGACATTTTAAATTATTTTAGAGTTCGTTTCTGTATCAAAAATATTCCTGTGAACAACATACTGCAAAACAACTGAATCTGTGGAGTCCAGATTAAGGTCTTGATCGTGGAGGCGATATTGCGCGATCGGACATGCGGACGATGTAGGAGTTAGTTTGACACTGCGGGGGTGGTGTAGGAGACAATGTCGTCTAATACAGCGCGGTGCATTGCGCGTGCATCGCGCGTTCATGTTGCCGCTCTGTAGTGTAGCACGTATACCAACCACATCACTCCCCCATTGAGACCGATACTACGGTCGATAGTAATCAGGAAATGCACTTTTCTTCCTGAACGCGTTACTCTCTGCTTATCCTCCTGAATATAATTGTCTGTGGTATTCTTACCACTACAATTTGAACATATTGTGTAGGCTGGTTTTTGGCGATCGATAGATAGAGTAATGTTTCTGTTTTTGACGAGTATTCTAAATGTTTTTTCACCTCTCTTCAAAACCTTGTACGGGCCTGTATATGCCGGTTGCAGGGCTGGACGTAGGCCGTCGTGCCGTAAAAATACTTGGTCTGCTGTACGTAGGTTTTTTGAATATAAAGATTGGTTTCAGTGTATGATGTGATGGTCGGATAGGTTTTATTTTTGCCGCGAATGATCTTAGCCTTACGTTGTAATCTGTAAAATCAGGTACTAGATACTCATTTTTCACGTCGAAAAATTGACCAGGTAGGTGCAGGGGTTCACCGTACAGGAGTTCAGCTACAGATGTTTTTAAATTATTTTTCCACGCGTTACGAATACCTAAAAGCATGAGAAGTAGTGATTCCGTCCAGTACTGGTTTTCATTGCACATAATAGCCGTTTTAAGTTGCCTATGGAAGCGTTCTATTATGCCGTTTGCTATTGGGTGGTATGCAGTCATTGACTTATGCTGAGATCCAATCAATTTGGTAAGAGACTTGAATAAGTTTGATTCGAACTGCTTTCCGCGGTCAGTGGTAATACACACGAGACACCCAAAACGTGTAATCCATCTTGATAGTAATGCTTTTGTCGTAGTCTCTGCAGTAATGTCGGCGATGGGTATTGCTTCAGGCCATCTGGAAAATCTATCTATTGCTGTGAGGCAATACTTGTATCCATTTGATGGTGGCAGCGGCCCTACAAGATCGATATGTACGTGCATGAATCTAGCAGGAGGTAACGAGTACGAACATAATGATGCCGAAACATGTCTGTGTATCTTCGTACGTTGACAAGAGAGGCACGCTCGACTCCACTCTCGACAGTCATTTCTGATACCGGGCCATACAAATCTGCTGGTTATTAACTTAATAGAGGCATTCGCTACGGGATGACTAAGGCAATGCATTGCTTCATACACTAGGTGTCTCATTGGTTTGATGACGAAGGATCTGGGTACAGGTGTACTTATGTCGCAAAAGACATGAGTTTGAGTACCTGGTATGCGGATTTTTTTTAGTATAAGTGAGCATCCTTTGGATAGTAATCTGTTGAGTTCTGGTTCACTTTGTTGTTGCTCAGCCAACTTCTGGTAGTCGATTGCGCTTGCCATTTCGTCGACTTCGACTCTTGACAGGGTGTCAGCTACTATGTTGTCCCTCCCGCTTATACGCTGGACATCTGTGGAAAACTGAGCTATATAGTCTAAGTAGCGAAATTGTCTGGGAGAGCATTTATCTCTATTCGTTTTAAAAACATGTGTAAGTGGTCGATCTGTGTAAATTGTGAAAGGCCTGGCTTCTAACATATGTCGAAAGTACTATAGATTTATATATTGCCAAAAGCTCTCTGTCGTACGGGCTGTACTTAATTTGAACTGGGCTTAATTTGCGGGAGAAAAATGCTAACGGTAGCCTTTCGTTTCAAATTTTCTGTTGAAGTACTCCACCGATAGCTGTACTTGAAGCATCAGTAACTAGAGAAAGTTTACGTCGACAGTCTGGATGACCCAATAAGGCTGCATTTTTGAGTCCATCCTTACAAGTTCGGAATACAGCTTTTTGGTCTTTGGTGAGTTCAATTGATTGTGAACTTTCATAGAGCTTTTCAGTATATCATTCAACGAGGCCTGTAGTTCGGCATAGTGGCGTATGAATCTATTCTAAAAATTGTACGTACCGAAAAATCTACGCAACTCCCTGATAGTTTTAGGTTCTGGAAACTTCTTTATTGCTTCTATTCTATCGTTTGTCGGTCGGATGCCGTCGGCAGACACGTGGTAACCTAGGAAGTCTATGAGCCTCCTGAAAATTTCGTGTAAATGCTGTTCATGTACTTCTATCAAGATAGAATAAATAAGGAGATCGTCGATGAATCCGTAGCAAAAATCGAGACCTCTAGTAACTTCGTCAATGAACCTTTGGAATGTTTGTCCTGCGTTTCTGAGTCCGAATGTCATATTAGGAAATTCGTATAATCCAAAGGGTGTTACGATGGCTGTCTTGCATGTATCAGGTGGGTAGACTTGAATTTGGTTGTATGCTTTTACTAGGTCTACTTTTGAAAATAAATTGCATCCAGTTAAGTCCAGATTAAAGTCGTGTATGTGCTTTATTGGGTACTTATCTGGAATAGTCCTGGCATTGAGAGCGCGGTAGTCACCACATGGACGCCATCCGTTGTCCTTTTTCGGAGCCAGGTGTAAAGGTGAAGATCGAGGACTGTCTGATGGGTGTGCTATTCAGTTCTTGATCATCTCTAGGAACTCGTTCTTAGCGATCTGTAACTTGTCAGGTGGTAAACGCTGTGGTCGGCTTGTAACAGGAGGTCCTGGGGTAGTCTTAATATAATGTACCGTATTATGTTTAAAAATATTAGGAGTACCAGCTGGTCTAGTGATATCTGGATACTGTTTTAGAATTGATAGGTATTGATTGTCGTGGATATAGCTAGTTTTGATAGAGGAGACCTTTCCATTAGGCTTTACAGGATATGCGTCAGTGACTAATGATGTGATATTGTCTATCAAGCGATGGTTTGTACAGTCAACAAGTATATTAAAGTGATATAAAAATCAATACCTATAATAGCCTTGGTTACGTCGGCTATTACAAACCTCCATGTCAACTCTCTACGGAAGCCGAAGTCGAGAGATAAATGAGCATAACCATATGTGGATATTACTGACCCGTTAGCTGCGAAGAGGTCACATCCGGTTTTGTGGCACTTACTTTTGGCTGCAGAGCGTGGGAAGACACATAGATCTGAACCTGTATCCATGAGAAACTGCATCTTAGTTCTCCGATCAGTTACGAAGAGGCGGCCGGAGGTTTGATGACAGCTGCTGGCCGCTACTGACGGCTGCCTTGGGAGTTTCCCGCAATTAACTCACACGGTGTTGTACACTTCTTGGCCCTTTCTTTGAAGTGGCGGTGATACCAGCAAAAGCGGCAGTTTGAAGGTGAACGAAGACGTGATGAGCTTCTGCGACGAATGGGTGGATGGCGATACTGTCTAGACCTGACCTCAGAGGTTAAGGCTGCGACTTGACGCGTGAGATCAGCCATGTTCGTCATTAATTGCTCAACAAAGGAAGTAGAAGGTGGTTGGGCACTTGTGCTGGCTATCTGAGGCGAAGGCGGCGCGATTTCATATACTTTGTCCGCAAGTTCCGCTATTTTTGATAATGGAGTGTTAGTCTGCATAGCAATAACTGTTTGCACATTTTGAGGTAAACGTGTTGCCCATAATCGTCACGTTCGATATAATAAATTGAGCTTCCAGTTGAGCGAACCAGACGTCGGGACGGTCTGGCCAAAACTCTGGTAGCTTCATTCCAACTCGACATGACTCTTGGTTCATACTCGGGGTCACCACTGTGGAGTCCAGATTAAGGTCTTGATCGTTAAATGTCGATTCGTTAAAAGCGAGGCGATATTGCGTGGTCGGGCGGGCGGACGATGTAGGAGTTAGTTTGACACTGCGGGGCGATGTAGGAGACGTTGTCGTCTAATACAGCGCGGTGCCTTGCGCGTGCATCGCGCGTTCATGTTGCCGCTTTGTACTGTAGCACGTATACCACAAGTTATAAGAGCTGCAGCACAGCGGCCAGCATATGATGGGCTTTGTGTAAAACTGACCATATTTCCACCGACAAACTTTGCAACGCTGGTTTTGAAACTTTCCACCAAATTTTTCGTATCATTATAAACAAAACTCGAAAGATCATATAGAGATAAACGATATACCATATCCTCAGATCATTTTGTTCAGTCTTGTGGTAAGATGCCGTTACTACTAACAAAAGGAGCGCAAACAAGATGTATCCATTTCCACCTATCAAGAAGTTCTGTAACAGTTTCTGAATTCCATCTACAGTCAATACATAAACAAAAGAACTAAGCTAATAACTTTGAAAACAGAGAAAACTGAGAAAACAACATAAAAAGCATTCAAACGTAGGATTTGTCTTCGTAATTTCAACTTGATTACACTGCCTCTTACTGTTATAAATATAAAACACTATATTAAAAATTGGTTATTTTTTTAAACCATCAAAGAGTGTTGTGAAGTTTATAAGCACACATACAGCGATGTATTTTTCTAAAAAAGTCAAGTATAATGTGACGTAGACATCCACTCGTCACGGCGCCCGAGTGCAGTCTGAATTCTTGTTGAACATAATTTTTTACATCGAATCTAATTAAAGAACAAAATTGAACCTTATTCCAAACGACTTAAGATCCACGGAATTTAAATAAAGTGGTGAAATTTTGATTAAACCCAATTTTTTTTCTCAGATATGGTAAAGATACAAATGGTATGAAGATAAGCATATATTTTGTGTTTATTAAGACAATTGAAAGGTTCCTGATATTTTCGTACTGAAAATGGAAAATTGCGCGAGGAGGCCACGAAGATTTTTTTTTTATGGAAACCTAATAATTTTCAAAAACATCTCTATATAGTTGTTAAAGGTTGAATGTATCTGTAACCGTTATGTTTACTAAAGTTTAATAGTTTTTTTTTGTAATTCGTACTGAAACCGTGAAAATGGAACTGTTTTGAGAACGTGTCCTTAAACATATCAACGCAAGAAAAATAAGACTAGGCACAAAAAGGAGAAAGTAAAAGGAGAAGCACATAGAAATGTAGTTCTAGCCGAAATAGGCAAAAGATAAACAAAGGTAGCATTAAAGAATGTTAAACGTCCTCCACAAACTGTGCGTGGTCGTAATGATCCTTCCTCCCTTGAGCCAAAACCTTCAACTTATAACTTGTAAATAATCCTTAAATTTTACCCGCTAAAGATGGGCGAGCGTATAAGTAGGAAGATAAATGGTTTATAGTAAAAAGATTCCACCTAGACCTTTTAGAAAACGATTTTAAGTTGAATACTCAAAAAGTGTAAGTATTTTATAGACATAGTAGGATCACACAAAACAATTATTCATGCATTTTTAGGTATACAAAACTCCGGTAGAATATCTAAATGATATTATGAACTCTTGAACTTCGACAACTAGTTCCATCGCGCAGAATCAAAAGAGGCCTCGTCAGTCCAGGTGGATCATTAATTTAAACTATTTCAGGAAACCTACATTACCAAGACTCAATTCGTTATGACAAAAATATTTACAAACATTAAAGAAATTGTTAAAGAACTCATAGAAGTAATCGTTTATACCTCACACGCATTATTAATACATTTGATTTAACTTTTAGAATTATTACCTATATAATACTAAACACAATAGAAACAACGTTGGTTTTACCAAAATATCCGTATCACATTAATCAATTGTTAACCCAACTGAACTAATAGAAAATAATTAAGCAAGTCTATAACTTGTATGAAATAAACGAAACAAATTTCATTAAATTTGAAAGAGTTATTAAGGTAAATGCTTACGTAAAGAAAAACCAGAGATAACATTTATTTTAGAAGTACCATTAACTGGAAAATCATTTTTGATTACATAGAAATAACCTTACCTATTTGAAAGGTTCTGTTAACAAAACCGTTGCCGTTTTTCCCCTAATTTTCCTACCTTTTGTCGAAAAGTTCCAAATACCTGTGTGTTATAAAGCCATGTGAGAAAATAAATGCAGCCACATGTAAGAATATTCTTATGCATCAATGACAACGTTGTGATCTCGAGAGTCCCCTGCAAGTTAGCTACCGAGCTACTGTTCGAGTTTCAGGCGGGCCTGATACATTGCACACCGTATGCTGTCGAAGTAGAAGATATCAAAGTTCAAAGGATTAATCTTGAAAACTGAATCGTATTCACGCGAAAATCAACCATATAGTCAGAACGGTGTAATAATATAACATCGAAGAAATACTTAATTGTACCTACATAGTTAGAACGTCAGAAGGTTGTGCACTTTTCATTAGTGAGCTGAAGCTAAAGTACGTAAAGCGAAGTAATAAAGTTAAGTACATATGCTAAAAATCTAATATATAAAAATCTCGTGTCACTGTATTTGTGGTTGAACTCATTCGATTTTTATGAAATTTTAATTGCATAATTGGTAAGTATGAGAATAGGTCGTAAAGTATATTTTATACCTCTAGGTGATTAGGGTGTGCCTATGCAGTTATTTTTCAATTGATGTTGCTGAATGACAGATGGAGCTAAGTCCACCCCATCGAAATTTATTTCACACATGCGTACGTACGTTCCAGAGTGAGTTTCTGAATTGTTTGGTTTCACAATTGGCACCGGTGGGAGTCGCTGTAATCTTAAGTGTTATATGTTTTTTAAGATTTTTCGAGTTTGGAAATACAATTGGAACCAGTAGGTAACCTACATCACGCAGACGAAGTTGCGCGGGTCAGCTAATATTCAATATAAAATTATACCAATTACTGCCAAGCATCAATAATGCAACGCATCCTTCTTCAGTTAATATAAGGAACATAGAGCAAAACTTAGAGGAAATGAAACATTACTCGCGTATCATGAAGTTAAAAGAAATTGATATGTTCAGAGAACGTCTCTGTAAGAGTAAACGTTCATTTGCTGTAATCCGTCGTCGATGCGGAATGCATTAGCCTGATGACTATTATTTTATACCAGTCCAACACCAGGGGAGGGCGAGGAAGGGAAGAGGGAAGGGTAGAGGAGGTGGTCCCCCGGCGCTCTCACTGACCGAACGAAACGAACGCAACAATGCAAACTCTGTTACTTCACGTCGGTTTTCTGTGAGAGGGTGGTACTACCTCGGGCGAGCCGACCCATTCATGCTGAAACCATTAATAGATGCAGCGTGGCTATACCACTTACAGAATGTGTCTATGTATCGCCAGGACAGGTGATAATGGCACGCTTTCATGAAAACGCTGTGTAAGCAGCATAATTCTCGCTAGCGTTCAACAATGAGAACAATAAGTTTACATATTTAATTTAAATAAAATGTAAGAGCATCTGCTTCTGACTAGAACACTAATTTTAAGTATTAATCAAATAAAACTTTTTGTAATTACTTAAATCTTTATATATAAAAATCAATCTTTGTATCTTTGTCCGCTATGCATGTCGAAACTACTAAACAGATTGTGATAATAATTTAGGGGGGTATTCTGGGGACGCTCGAGTGTGTTCCTGTATCTATAAAATAAATATATATATAAGTGTGTTTTTTGATATATTAATGAAATTGTTTTTCTTAAAGAAAGAAAGAGTTTTTTGTTTTATTGGAACTTAGGTCAAAATAGCCTACGCTAAGTTTTTAATTACTTTTATAAATTTCGCAACATTCAGCAATGACGTTTATGTACCCGTATGCTATAAATAATACATTTATTTATATGACAATGTGATACATTACATATGTATATCATTTTTATCTACAGTGATATTATTGAACGTAATAAATACCCTTCTTTATCCTCCACCTACACAGGTGAAGTAGTTGCTATATTAGAAGTTATCAAATTTGTACTATTACATAAATTAGATCAAACTATCATATTGACAGATTCTCTGAGTTGATTATAAGCTACTCAGCGTAGTCCGATTTTTTCTAGAGTCCCCAGTTATCATAATTATTAAATTCCATTGGATGAAGGCACTCTACAACACATTTTTTTCAATTGCTCCAATTTTGTATTGTTTTGTATTTTACTTAACAATATACTACGTTCGTCAGATTTTAACAAAAGCACAAAGGTGTGTATTTTCTCCTTTTGCCAAAACTCTGGCTAATTTTATAAGTTTTAACAAAATTAAACTTTAAGGTAACGCAATAACTAACAGTAATTATTATGTAAATGTATATTTTAGAACTGTTAGAATTGTACTGTTAGAAAAGTATATCAGACTCCTTTTTTTGCTGCATATATGATTTAAATAATTGATCACGATAAATGTAATTAAATTTGCAAAATTCTATAACATGACGAGCACTGCTTGAACGGTTTGAAATAAAATAATAAATTCTATGGCAAAAATATTCATTACTTTTACAAAGTAGTCCGCGACACCATATATACCTAAGTTTAATATCACAGTCAACAAGATGATGGGCTATGTGTCAAAAGTAAAATAAATTTGATAAGATTAAGTTTGGATGCAGATTTCGCGTATATCTATAAACTCTTATAGAACAAACAACTAAATTGGATCCGACTGGTGATGCTGCAAACGGATACTAGGCTTATTTTAAAAGATTTCTCACATACCAACTGGGTCTAGTGAGTTCCTGAATAGTTTGGATTCACAATTGAGAACAGAAGGTGTCGCTGTAATCGGGTCTTAGGTTTTTTAAGATTTTTGCGTTTAAAAATATAATTGAAACCGGTAGTAACCTACTTGGTGCAGACAAAGTTGCATGGGTCAGCTAGTAAAAAATAAATATAATTTTTTGAACTACAATCGCTCCCGTAAACCTCACTAGTTTGGGGCGCATTGATCCGGTCAGTTTCTATGCAATGAATACTGTGACCTGCGCAAAACGACAGAACAGGGACAGAGATGAACGTGTAAGCGTGAAAGATGACAGACTATTCTAGGAAGCTGTGTCGCTTGTAAAATCGATAGAGTTCAAATGGGGTTAGTGGTGCTACTACAAATCGGATATCTAGATTCATCTCGGTGAGTCTACGCCGATACGACCTCACCGAGGTCCGCGTCAATGAGAGATTTACCTCGAAATTGTAGATTTGTTATTAGTCAATATTACTTACGCAGGGCTATGGAGTACTTATAAAGTGAATATTTTATCGATTCGTAAATTATCTAGATAGCGATCTGAATATTTGTAGTACAAAGAAGCAGCCACGACTTTATCAGCGATGAATCTATACATATTAATTATAATGTCTTGACTGAATCCTTTATCGAAAGCAGAGATTAATCCGTTGCGGCTTTTTAAACAAAATTAGGAGTTGTATTATAATTATTTTTTATCAGCTTGTATTCTTCCACTGCAGGGTAAAAGCCTTCCTTTCCACCGTCCTACCTTTTAACTTGTTTTTACTACTCAAGTAATGAACTTTGTGAAGTATGACATCATGCATAGTCAGTCATGATTATTATTTAATCGATCAATTCACCAAGACCAATCAAGTATGCAATACAGAGTATAGTTCTGAATCAGTCGTAGATGTAAACAGTCCAACGATTCAAGGGAGAATGCCAAGTGTGTGACCGGCTGCGTTTTAAAACTTTCAGACAAAGCAGACATCCAATAATAACCAAGACGCTTATGATCATCCGACTTCTCAAGTCAATAGCATTCCAGGACGGCTAAATAATAAGCAATGATTGCAACAAATCAATAGTAGTCAATAATCGTACGATCGCAGGTTAATAGTAATTCCCCTACATATATATTCATGCGAGCCAAGTCCCGGGCAATAACTACTTACCATATAAAATCTGAATAACAATAAAATATGGTACAATATAAAAAACTTTATCATTATACATATTATACACTATATACATCATTATAAATAGATTTCTTCTGTACGTATGTATGTCACTGAACTCCTCCTAAACGGCTGGACCGATTTTGATGAAATTTTGTGTGCGTGTTCCAGTGGATCCGAGAATTGGATCCGGTCTGTGGCGCTGCAGTTGAATTTTAGATTTTTTTAATGATCAAGGCAGGGCAACGTCCGCCCGGCCTAGTATATATATATATATATATATATATATATATATATATATCTTAATATATATATTTCTTGTGTGCGTGTGTATGTGACTGAACTCCTCCTAAACGACTGGACCGATTTTGATGAAATTTTGTGTGCGTGTTCGAGTGGATCCGAGAATGGTTTAGATTCACAATTGGACCCGGTAGGTGGCACTGCGGTCGACTTTTAGGATTTTTTTGTTTTCAAGGCAGGACAACGTCCGCCCGGTACGCTAGTATATATATATTTATACACTTTAACATCCATGTTTATTTTATATGACTAGATATATATGTTGAAAAGATATATTTAAATAAATAATAGTTAAAAAAAACTAAAAAAACACGCTTTCATAAAAAATCCAACTAAAAAACAGAAAATAAAATTTAATAAATTTGGATTAAGAATAGTGTAAATTAGAAATAAATGTATATTTTTGTAAAAAGTGACAAAAAAATGATAAAAATACTGATATCTGGAGGTGCTGATATTAACAGTGACGCATCGCATGGGAGGAGCTGCTCCAATCGCTGGAGGCGGATCCTAGGGGGCGCCCGTACAGGATCGTACGAAAGAAGTTACGGTCCTGGGCGCCCCCGGCGACGGAGACCCTCCGGCCGGAGGTGGTGGCGTGGGTTGTGGGAGAACTTTTCCCCGACCCTCCGATGCTACCAGCTCCTCCCATGCCTCCGCCTCGGGAGGTAGTCGAGGGGGTGCTCGACGGGCCTCCCCCTCCGATAACGGAGGAGGAGATGGGGAGGGCCGTGGAACGCCTCCTCAACCGGCGAAGAGCACCCGGCCCTGATGGGATCCCGGGTCGGGTGCTCGGCATTGCCTTGGGCCACCTAGGGGGGTGGCTTCGGGAGCTATTCCACCGGTGTCTTACGGTCGGAAGGTTCCCGAAGCCCTGGAAGCTTGGGCGGCTCTGCCTCATGGAAAAAGCGGGCCGCCCTCCGGACTGCGCGTCCGCGTATCGGCCCCTCGTCCTGCTGGACCACGCCGGGAAGGCGTAGGAAAGGGTTATCTCCTCCCGGGTCGTCCAGCACCTAGAGGGAGTGGGGCCGAATTTTCGGACGCGCAGTTCGGCTTCCGGACAGGACGTTCCACTGTGGACGCCCTGCGCATCCTGAAGTCGCTGTCTGCAGAGGCGACCTCCCAAGGGGAGAGGGTTTTGGTGGTGTCACTCGACATCGCCAACGCTTTCAACAGCCTGCCGCACGGGGTCATACGGGAGGCGCTCCGATATTTCGGGGCGCCCCCGTACCTGCGGCGTCTGTTGGAGGCGTACCTCGAGGATAGGGAGGTCGCTTATGTAGACGGCGACGGGCGTATGGTCCGGCGGGCCACAAGGCGGAGGGTTCCACAGGGGTCGGCCCTGGGGCCGCTCCTGTGGAGCATGGGCTACGACTGGGTGCTCCGCGGCGTGCTCCCATACGGAGCACGCCTCATCTGTTACGCGGACGACACCCTAGTCGTAGCCCGGGGGGGGGAATGGAGGGAGGTGGAGCGCCTGGCCACGATGGCCACAACCCTCGTGGTCAGGCGCATTAGGAGGTTGGGCCTCAGGGTGGCCCTCGAGAATACCGAGGCCCTACTTTTTCATGGGCCTCGGCGAGGGCCACCAACTGGGGCCCACATAGTGGTGGAGGGCGCCCGGATCAGGGTGGGGACCCAGATGAAATATCTGGGCCTTACCCTGGACGGGCGCTGGCGGTTCGAGCTCCATTTTGCGGGGCTCGGACCGCGCCGTCGAAAGATGGCAGCAGAACCTGGCGGACGAGCGGTTCGGGCGGTTTACCGTAGACGCCGTCCACCCGGTCCTGCGGGAGTGGATGTCGAGGAAGTGGGGTTCCCTGACGTTCCGACTGGTGCAGGTACTCACCGGAAACGGTTGTTTCGGGTGGTACCTGCACCCAATCGCGCGCAGGGAGCCGACCGCCGCCTGCCACGAGTGCGGCGCTGACGAAGATACCGCGCAGCACACTCTGTCTGGGTGTGCTGCGTGGGGAGAGCAGCGCCGCATTCTGGCGGCGGCGGTAGGAGCGAACAGGCTTGGCGAGCGATGGCCTCCTTCTGCGAGGAGGTCATCTCGCAGAAGGAGGCGGCGGAGAGGGCCCGTGAGGTAGACCCTCAAAGTGGCCCTCTCCATGAACGAAGGACAGGCGGGAGGAGGCAGCGCTTTGCCCAACTCCTCCCGCCACCGTAGCCGGACCTGAGGGGATGGGCCGGGAGGCCTATCTCCTCATTGCACAGGTTCGGCGGACGAGGGGGGGCAGCCGGTGTGTACCCGGTCTGTCCCTCTATAGGTAGGAGCCCGGCGGTCACCTTCCGCCGGGCGGACCGTGGCGGCAGCTCTACAAGGTTGATTAGCTTGAACGATCCCTTGCCGCCCCCACAAAACGGTCTGTCGGTACACCGTGAGGTTTTAGTCCGTGCGAGTCGGACATAACCCACTCTCTCCCCCGAGAGGGTGGGTAGCCATAAGGGATTTCCCCACGTTAAAAAAAAGAGCTCAGATAGGTCGCGATTTGCATGTATCAGTCAACAGCCCAAGCCGAGGTGTGCCGTGCACCCTTGAGCTAGTTGTCAAATAAAATGGGCTGAGTGCCTTAAGCGCTCGCCTTAGTAGTCTGGTGAAGCTGTTAAGACCTTGCTAGGTCAATAGCTAGTCAGTACGCGAAAAAAAAAAGCAATAATGTACCTATTATTGTATATTATCCCGACACTCTCTGAAAGTAATGATACGACCGGAGAAAGGTTTTCTTATTGTAATACAACAAAGCAACGGAATTACAACTGATGATAAGCACATTACAATCCAAAAACATTGGTGTCCACAAAGAGACATACAATACATCGGTTGTTACTTGTTACCATATTCCGGCTTGAAAACCTCACCGTGACTGGAAAAATACGGGTGTTTCCGAAACGTAAGAAACAAAGTTGAGATAGTGCGATATTTACCCAGTCGGGTACAGGTCATCACTAACCCGCATAGTCATTGATCGTCCCGGAACGTGAGGTATCGCGTATTGTATTGTGTATCTCTTTGGGAGTACCCAAACGTGCCATTATGGAAAGTGTTAGGTACACCCGAAGTGTTGTGATCCATTCTGGTGTAATTACCATGCGCTAATCGCAAAGCGCGAGAGTTTCTCTTAGGAATGGCTGCTGTCCCTGAGTATGTGACTGAACTTCTCCTAAACGGTTGCACAGATTGTGATGAAATTTTTGGTGAGTATTCAAGTGGATTCAAGAATGGTTTAGATTCACAATTAGACCTGTTACGTGGCGCTGCGGTTGAATTTTAGTTTCTTTTTATTATCAACCGCGTCTGTCTGTCTGTCGGTTCACAATAAACTCAAAAACTACTGAACGGATTTTCAAGCAGTTTTCACTAGTGGATAAAGTGATTTATGAGGAACGTTTTGGTATATAATTTGTCAAGGTTTTTGTTTTATAATCAGAGCGGGACAACGTCTGCCGGGCCCGCTAGTATAATTTTTTTCAAAGAGTTTTTATTTGAGATCTTATTTTCTGGTTATCCTATGGTTAGCTGAATGAGATGAAGAGAGAGAGAGAGAGATTTTATAAATGAAATATATTCATTTTATGTATATGAAACTATAAATATACAGTTTCAAATAAGTACATAAAACAAACATATTTATACACGTTATGTTATTAATATTTAATACGAATTTTTTTACATTAAATTTGTCACAATACTTCGATATTGCCTCACAATTATTCAACACTGAGGAAAGTTAAACTTGAGGAGTGAAAAAAATCGTTTGTTTTCTAGGAAGCATGCATAAAGATGATTGGCGATGGCATTTCTATGATACAGTCAAGGGATCCGATTGGTTGGGAGATCAGGTGCGTTCTATCAAGCAGTGAAGTATTACAGCTTTTACTGTGCATCATGTACATGCAATCTTATTTCAATATTACTTAGTTTATTAATAAAAAAGATATAATTACACATTTTTAATTAAGATACTAATTTTGATTGATAAATGTCATAGATATATTTTCTTTACAAACAAGTAATTTTAGAAATTGATTATCAAAAGAAAGGTCGCTTTGCTTAACGTTTCATAATGTGTGAGAGTAATCATTACATAGTATAAAACAAAGTCCCCTACCGCGTCTGTCTGTCTGTCTGTTCGCGATAAACTCAAAAACTACTGAACGAATTTTTATGCGGTTTTCACCAATAGATAAAGTGATTAATGAGGAAGGTTTTGGTATATAATTTGCCAAGGATTTTTTTGTAGTCAGGGCGGGACAACGTCCGCCGGGCCCGCTAGTTATAAAATAAAAAGATTAATAAACAATCAAGGTTTTGTTTAATGTAATTCACCCTACATATTTTTTATTGAGGAATACATAAGAAGTAAGAAGCCGGATACTCGGCGCTCTTTGCCGAATAGTCGCCACGTCCTCTAATAATTTTTCGAAGTTTAAAGAAGGGGCTAGTGTCGGTATTATTACCCAAGGTTATTAACTGCGGGTTCCCCCGTTGCAGATTACGAGACCGGTCATTGCACCTAGATGTATTTCGTTTATATCCATATTTTGGAAATCTTACAACAAACTTTAACTAAAGTTCTCTTTGTTGTGTATTACTATTTATTTTGATATTATTATTTCTTATGTTAAATGTGAGCATGAAGTATTATATCCTAAAGTACTGCGAGTATTTAACCTATCACCTGACATATAAATGATACGCAATTTTAATCAGGATTCAATCCAATATTTGACTCGTGGAGCTCCGTCGGCAGTATTTGAATTGGAAAATATGGGAATGCCATTTTCAAGGACTGCAGAAGGAAAAATCTATCAAAGACCCTTCGGTGGAGGTACAACAAACCAGGGCAAGGAAGTCGCAAAAAGAACTTGTTGTGTCGCTGACAGGTGTGTATAAACAATTATAGCAAGGATATATTCAACGGTAAAATAGTTTTAATCTTATATATTAAAACTCATTCATTTACTATTTACCACAAACTGAAATGTTTTAAAAGGCAAATGACAAAGATGTTCAAAGATTATGAAAAACATGAAGAAAACTCTGTAACCAGTAGTAACATATAACTAATGTACTGTAATGTACTGATACCTATTAGCGTAAGTGAACTTTAGCAATTGGTTTTGTTGTCGTTTCATTTGTTAACCTTTGTAAAATCACTGATTGATAAAGGCCAGCACACAATGTGTTTCTTCTTTGACGAAATAACAACTAGGATGAATCAAAATCTAGAAGACACCTAGAGTACTGTGGCTTGAAGCGTTGCTCTGACAATATCATATGCTCTTTCGGTCAATTGTTATATCAGAGTAAGGGGAAATTTGATGAACGGTTATTTTAAACAGAAAAGCGTCACTTTAAAGACCATATATTAGCAATCGCTCGCTGTTTCGCGAATAATGTTACGTAAAAAAATTTTGGCTCGATTATTTTATTAAAAATATTTTATATTATCTAAAATGTTTGCAGACGATTTTACAAATTTTACTCGCGTAAAAATTTGATTAAAATCAGCTTGTAAATTTTTAGACACTATTATTTTCATATTTTGTACACTAACAATTTCGAAATAACGTATACTCACCGTGTACAAAATTTATTCCGTTTTAACTGTCTCTTACGCTTTTTATACAACAGTTATTTTAAGTCGTTGTTCCAATTAAATACAAACATATTTTAAAAATTCCTGGATATAACATCTCACCGTAACCGCTCGAACTTTCAGAACATTAACAATTCTTGTTCTGTTTACGAAGTGGCTAAAATATTTTGATATAAAAATTTTTAGTGTTGCAGTTCAGTAAAACGCCAAATTACTTAAGCCGATTAAGAAGCCAAAAATTAAAGTATTTTTGTTTCTGTGATATTATCAACAAGTATTATTATGTCTATTTAAAAATCGGCAAAGTATAATTGGAATGTTACTTTATTCATTTTCAATAAAGAAATTCAAATTAAATCTGTATAAAAAAATGCCGCATTATTTTAATGTGAAGGATTTAATGTTGTTGACGGAATATTTTTTTTTAATTTTCTTTAAAACACGGTTATTTGTTATTTGTCGCTTCTAAAAATGCTTGCAAATGATGAAACTACTTCCAAATACATATATTTAACGCCATCTCTGGAGTGGTGCTAAAAACACTTTTACACGTTGATGGTGCAGGGTTATTGAATAGAAGCCTTTCTGGGCGCGTGTAAAAGTAACGCATAAAAAATCTTAACATGCTTTCAATGAGTTATGTTTACGATAATTAATTTGAGTTGTGTTTTTAGTTTCGACATCAAAAAATATGATTTGATGTGACCGTTATTTTATTCTTTTTTATATATTCCGACTTCTAATTTTTGAGTTGTTCATAGAACTACTAGCCCCATCTGTCTAATGTTCATCGTAACTACTATGATGAATAGAATGATATAAAATGGAAATGCATTTTGGTTTCACTAGCTTAAAATGATGCCAATAATTTGAGTTTTGTCATAGTTCTTCAGAGTCTGATTCTTGCGAGTAGATGGCACTACAATATGTATTTTACATTTTGTGAGTTAGGAAGCGGTTCATAAATTAATCGGTTTTTTAAATTAGCACACCAAAGGATTATGCTATTTTACCTGATAGTAAGAATAATATAATCCAAAAATAATGGCGACGATCGAGCGATAGGGGTAATTTATGTCTAGCCAGTCGCCGCTGTCATGCTGGCCTTTATGCAACGTGTGAATTAGTCGATGAGGAGATACAAGAGAACACGCTGGCTGAATGGCTATTACACAGATTCACAGTACTTGTGGCAAAGGTAGGAGGTGCCGAATTTTTTAGTTAGTATTGTCATAGTATTTATCGTGAAACTATGGCTCCGACTCTCAGCGTGTGTGGTTCTATTATAGAAGGCATTTTCCCTTTAAGCTTAAGTTAAATTATTAAGTTAAATATTAAGGTAAATAGCTTCTTAGAGTACTTGCTATAATACAGACTGTAGCCACGCTCCGAAAGGCTATGTTCCTGCATAACTGATGCAACTTGATGAACTCTGTAACATATGAAGTCAGTAACATCATTAACAACGTGGACAACCTGTTTCTGCAACCTTTTCAATAAGAAGGTATTTAGCAGAACTGTACCAAATGCCATAGTTCCACTGTTCCATATAAGGCCGCTATTATGTTCTGTACAACAGTTACAGTTTGATCAGGTGTTAAAAACATTCGCACCGTGTTCACGATTTTGAGTCTTCGAGATGTAGCGAAAGTAACACATCGGATATACATAATCCCTGGAATTGAAATCACAACGAATATCCATACCTAGTACGTAGGGTCTTGAGACTGTCACATATCGCAAGCGAGACGTTCTGGAGTACAGGAAATGGAAAAAAAAATGAAAATAAGGCGCAATATCTTTTACATTCATCCGGCCTTCACTCGTGTGTCACACACATAATACATCCCAATTAGTTGTTGTGTACACTGTACATTACATTACAATTATTGGCCAAAATAAAGAGAAACTATTACATGAACAAATGATGACTGTTCTATATATATAATTACCGGCTCGGCGGACTTTGTCCCGCCCTGATAATTAAAAAAAACCATGACAGATTATACACCTAAACCTTCCTCATGAATCACTTTATCTACTGGTGAAAACCACATGAAAATCCGTTCAGTACTTTTTCGAGTTTATCGCGAACAGACAGACAGACAGCTTAAACGTGGCAGAGGACGTTGTTTTATAATATGTAATGATATCTTTTACTCCTCGTATACTTACTAATGCTATTATACAAGGCGGTAATTCTCGTTATGATTGTGGTATGTTCTGTTTAAACTATAACCATGGCTATAAATATATAAAAATATACATTAAATAATTATAATTTTGTAGGACCGGCCATGCTTTACTCCATACATTGTACGGGTACAGTACGAAGTTTAAGAACATTGACCTCTACACTGAATTCTTCGTCCTCGACTTGCTAGTGCAGGATGGTGTGGTCGTAGGAGCTCTGGCGATCAACATGGATGATAGTAGTCTACACAGGTTTTTGTTTATGAAGATTAGTAGTGTAACAATTGAGAGAGAGTATTACAAAGAATGGTATTACAAAAAGTAGACCGTAGATCAGCCATTATCGGCCTGTGTTCATAGTAACTAGATGAAAGAGACATTCCTTATTCAACAAATAAATTTCATGTGATTCTGTTGTTGAAATACCTACTTTTTCTATAACTGTTTTTATTATTTACATAGCTGCCCGGCTCGGTTTCGCACGTGTGTACTAATAAAGAAAACGATAACAAATCTTTCGTTTACAGTACGGTCACGTAATAAAATAAAACGCCAACTGAACAACTGATAGTCGATTCTGTCAATTTGAAGATTTCTATACTGTCTGTCTCACTCGCTCACTCCTATATTTAATATGGAGATTTTGTAAACCAACATTTTAACTGTTCCGTACGATTCTTTAATTTTTTAATCATTTACTTTGATACAACTTCGTCCTGACAATTGCAAATCCAACAAAAAAGAATTAGACCAGAGGTTCCCAAGGTGTGCGTCGCGGCGCCCTGGTGCGCCGTACAAAGTAAAGAGGGGTGCCGCACTCCTCTTAACCTCTCTCTGGTAACTTAACTTCATTATTGGCGGGTACAACATAAACCATTAAATTTCCAGCATAAACTGATCCATGTAATGGATATTTTAATACTTGTGCCTATACAACAAGTATAATTATACATATTTGTATAGACTTTATCTATCTTGTGACTAACTATCTAGGTTAGGGCGCGGTGACAAAATACCAAAATTGGAAGTACGCCGCGGACTTAAAAAGTTTTAGAACCCCTGAATTATACAACTTACATACATCGACATTGATTTATATAGAATTATTTTTATTATATTTAAGACAATACTATAATTTGTCGCACTGATAATGTGTTGAACCAAGATATTGAGTTTACAGTTTGAAATGTTGATGGGTGGGTAGTATAAGAACACTGTTTGGTTGACGTAGGTTTGAATATAGCAATGAGGCGGAGAACTCGTGATGAAGCAGAGTAGGACCTGTTCGTCTAGTTAACTACCATTTTCTACTTGAAAATCTGTCATCAAGCACCTATGATGTGTTCGAGCAATCATCAGATCAGATCAGATTTTCAGACCATTTTGATCAATGATATCATAACTAAAGAGCTGTAGATACGTTACCTATATGATATTTTGACAAAACAAAAGGCACGATAACACATACTGTCTTAGATAAAATGTGGGAGTAAGATGACATATTCTCGATATCAGTGTTGAAAAAGAAATAGTTGTATGTTGCTTAGATGCGAGCGGATTGACGGGGCAGCCGTCAAAAATAAGCTAGTTAGCCTAGTTTTAGCAAGGTGCTGTCGAAGCGCTTATGACGTTACCTACGGCTTTTTAATTATCTATACTAATATTATAAAGAGGTAAAGTTCGTGAGTTTGTGACGTTGTGATGTTGTAGGGGGTAATCTCTGGAACTACTGATTCGATTTGAAAAATTCTTCCAATGTTATATAGCTCATTTATCGGGGAAGGTTATAGGCTATATATCATCACGCTAAGATCCATAGGAGCAGAGCACCAATGAATAATGTTTAAAAATCGGGGTATTTTTTTCTCTTGAGAGCTTTCGCTGCGTGTTAGCGTTAACCCAAAGTAACTATTCCACGCGGACGAAGTCGCGGGCTGAGGCTAGTAGGTAACATAATTGATTTTCATAATAATTGCGTATGAATAACAGCAATTTACTACACTAACGAGCATTAAGAGTATACATATTTTTTACAGGTTTCAAGCAAAAAACACAGTAATCACAACTGGTGGTTATCCTCGGATGTTTTTTTCTTGCACAGCTGCTCACACGTGTACGGGAGACGGGTGTGCCATGGCTGTCAGAGCAGGCATACCTATCCAGGACATGGAGTTCATACAATTCCATCCGACAGGTTATTAATCGATTTTTGTTTAATTTATGAAAATACGTACAATGGTATTTGTGTTGAGAAAAAAGTTAAAGTTAAGATTATGTGTTATTTTATTTTTTACTTATATACAGTAAACACCTAACATACACATTTTTTTTAATATCATAAAAGGCAGTCGAACAGGTGCGTCACCTGATGTTAAATGATCACCACCATCCATAGACACTAGCAAAACCATGGGAGTCGCAAGTGCGTTGCCGGCCTGTGTCTGGGGAGAGGATGGGGGGCCTCCGGAGCTCTCACTGACCGAACGAAACGCATCAATGCAAGCACTGTTACTTCACATCGGTATTTCTGTGAGAGGATGGTAGTACCCCGGGCGAGCTGATACATTCATGCTGAAACCAGTAATAGCTTCAGCGTGGCTCTACCACTTATAAAAAGTGACATACCTAAAAAAGTTAAGTTTACAAAAGAAAAGAAAAACTAAATTAGATTACGAGAAAATACACGAAAGCTGCATTTTTCATAACGAAATAGGAACTTTCGAAATAGTAACCGTACGTTTACGTAGGCCGGCATGACAGCGGCGACTGGCGATGGATTTATTTTGTATGGATATTTGTCTCGGTGTCACGATTGTTCTTGAATTGTGCTGCGCTTACTGACACAGTGCAATCACTTTGCCGTGCTACAATAAAAAATAGGAAGAACGTTGATTGATACAAACGCTCTGTATAAAAATTTAAACTTTTCAAAATTACTCTTACGGCATTGAATTGTTAACTGTCAATATGTTACGTTGATTAGCTTTTAGCTTTTAGCTTACGTTTTATGTCGAATTATTCTGATATAAAGAATAAATATATAAGGATAAGGATAAATAAAGGATAACATTTTTAAAACTGAGACATAAAAAAGCATAATCAATTAATTACACGCCAAAATTTTTTGAGCTTGGTTTGCTAAATGAGTATTGAATCCAAGGATCAACAAATTCTTCCTTTTTTGCTCTTATTACGATTTCGTGATTGTTTGCTGTTATATTTAATTATTCACTACTATTTGTTTAATTATATTATATTATATATTTTAGTTATTTTATTACGGCTTAAATTTGTCTTATACACATATAAGCTAATAAATTCTACAGGGATGTACGGTTCCGGGTGTTTAATGACGGAAGGTTGCCGCGGTGAAGGTGGTTACTTAGTTAACAGTGAAGGGCAGAGGTTTATGGAAAAGTATGCGCCCAAGGCAAAGGATTTAGCCAGCCGCGATGTTGTGTCTAGATCAATGGCGACAGAGATTCGACAAGGTATGAGAAAAAAATAAATAAAGCCGTTACAGTATTCTGTGTGATTATTTCATGTATTGTAGTGCATCATATCATAATAGTTAAGCGAGTAAAATCTATTATGTTCTAATTACGCAATTAATAAAACAAATTATATTGATATATTTCAGTAAATATACCCATAAATAAAACTGACATATCTGTTTTAATGTCTAAAGAATAGCTTTTACTAAATGGATAAGAAAGTATACATATACAGTACTTATAACAACAAAAGAATTTTTGAACTTTTTATCTGTCTGTCTGTCTGTTCCGGCTAATCTCCGAAACTGTTGGACTAATCTTGACTATACTTTCACTGACAGCTAACGTTATAAGGAGAAACTTAGGCTTTTATTTTAGAAAAGAAAAAATAGCATTCTGCTCAAATACATTACTAAAGAAGTAGTTGAAGCGATAACAGCTTATTTAATAGCGTGTTCGGACACCGCGTCGATCCATGTAGGTTCAAATCTTTGAGAATGAGCTGGAAGTTTTGGTGAAAGAAAACATCGTGATGGTACAATAGCAAGGTGGTAGGATTGTATCTATGTCTACTTGGCTAGCTACCACCCTCAAATTGAAAATCTGACGCCAAGCACCTGCACCAACGGGTGTTGTGTTCCGGCAGTTTCACTTGAGAGTCAGTACCCTCTATGTTTAGCGTGCTTACCATTTTAGACCATCCCTCAATTAACATCAGATAAGATTATACTATAAAGTGATTGATATACAAAAACCCGAGATGCACACTTCATATCTCACAGCCGGCACACAAAAATGGCTGCATAATTTCCATTACCAGAAATGTCCATGCGGTGTGTGTTTATTAACACTTTAACCTTTTTTTTGCTAAAATTCGCGGTCGAAGTCGCGCGTTACAACTACTGCATAAATAAAAATACTTTATAATGTAATGTATAATAATGCGATTTATAAACCAGGTCGCGGTGTTGGACCAAAAAAGGACCATGTTTTTCTCCAGCTTCACCATTTGCCAGCTGAATTGATAAAGGAGCGTCTACCTGGCATCTCAGAAACTGCATGGACATTCACAGGTGTTGATGTGTATACTCAACCTGTACCCGTAATCCCTACAGTACATTACACCATGGGGGGTATACCAATAAACTATAAAGGAGAGGTAACTATTAATTTATCGTAAGGAACATTGTCTCTTAGTTAATTTATAATATCATGAACAGTGTAAAATTTAAATTCCTAAACATTGCATGATGAAAGTTGGTGCACATATTTTTTTTAATTATAGAGTAGAATTCTATGCTATCCATTTTACCAACTCGCGAATACATGGTTCTGTTGCGAATTAGATTTGATTCTAGTGAAACAATCACTGTTCGGACATAAATTGGTTGGGAGGTACTCCAAATTATTTTTTAACTGTTATGTATTAGTAAAAATTTTAAATGATCGGCCACTTGCCCGTCATTCGCGCTCGGACTCACTCGTATTCGTATTCACTCTTCAGCTCTATACGTATACCGGTACGGTATCATTATCGGTGCTCCGATATTTATAGTGTACATTACTTGGGAAGCTGGTGCTTTGTTAACATCCGCAACGGCGTCAGGGAAGACTATTAAGTAAGTGAGCATATATCCCGATAGTAAAGGAAACTTTTGGTGCTACTTTTAAAGGGACTCCAGTCAATTTAAAGATTTTGATACCTCGGTCTATGTGGGTGTGGTGGTAACCACCCCGATCATTGTGAAAACTGATGCGTGATAGGTATTGGAATACGAAGAATGCAACAGATGTGTGTAAAGTAAATCCGCAGATACTGTTAGTGGATGGCGATACTATTATACTCGAGTAAATCATTTATCTCCAAGCACCTATAGTTGTGTTCCGGCAGCTGAATTTGAGGGCTAGTATTTTAGTTTTAGCGTTTTACCATCTCAAGTAACATAAGATTTTGCTCACATCTTAAAAATCTACAGGTATATATACACACATCAAAAAAGTCTAAGCAACATGCGTGATATTACAAATTTTACCATTTATATTAATTAATTTCTAAGTATTGACTCAAACAAAGTGCGTAGGTAAGTAAACTTTTTTGTTATTGATGACATACTGGCTGGTTGTAAAAAAAAATTTGAATGTTTTGTTTTTTCATAAAATTCAAATGACTGGGAATTTGTTTGAATTTCAGTGCGTTTTAATTGCTACGTTTAGTCTTGATTTTATAATTTTACCAACCATTTAAATAAAGTTAGCGACAAAATTGAATAGTTAGATATTCTTTACGTCATGAAGCGACGTCATTTGATGGCAGATGAAATGCAAAGAGCTGTAGGGATGTTGCAAGCGGGAAGTAATCAATCTCAGGTATCTCGACATTTTGGCATTCATAGAAGTGTTATTTGTCGTCTTAGGCAGTGCTACAATAATACAGGAGAACCCGCTGAACAGCATCCAGGCCGTAAAAGGAGTATAACCACTCGGCAAGACCGGTACATACAACTGACTGCAAGACGCCAGCCGATGTTAACCGCTCGAGAGATAAGTTTGAGGCTACAAATTTCAAGTGGTGTTGATGTAAGTCCTCAAACTGTGCGAAATCGACTGCATGAGTACGGCCTACGAGCTCGACGCCCAATCAGGTGCCCACCGATACGTCACGGGAATCGCGCTCGTCGATATGAATGGTGTAGAGAACGCATAACATGGACCCAGGAACAATGGGATAAAATTATGTTTTCCGATGAGTCGCGATTCGGGTTTAAGCCTGATACAAGAAGGGTGCGAGTGTATCGTCGGCCCGGAAATACTGAAAGGCTCAGGTGCGTTCAGGAAGTTCATCCATACAGCGGCTCAACAGTTATGTTATGGGCGGGTATTATGAAGAACAGGCGAACTGAGCTCGTTTTTGTAAATGGAAACATGAATGCTGAAAATTACATTGAGGATATTCTCAGACCTTATGTTTACCCATTTGCACAAACCTTTGGCTCCGATTTTAGGTTAATGCATGACAATGCGCGTTCACATACAGCTCGGCGAACCAGTGAATACTTTGCAACGGAGAACATCCGGGTATTGCCCTGGCCTGCACAATCGCCAGATCTCAATCCCATCGAGCACGCATGGGACATGCTCCAGAGACGTGTTTTGAAGGACTTGGACGGAGCGACAACAACCTAACAGCTGAAGGATTTGCTACAATTCCATTGGGAGCGAATACCGCAAGATGACATAAACAGTCTCATTAATTCAATGAATAATCGTTGCCGACAAGTTCTGAATAGCAGAGGAGCCCATACTTTGTATTAAATTGTTCTATTCTTTCACAATAAATACATTTTCTTTAGAAATTTCATTTTGTAAGAAAAAAGATTAGTTTCTTATGTATCTTAGTTTCTACAGTATATTCTAATATTGTTCATTTCTGTTATTAAAAGAACTTGACAACAGCTGTTAGTTTTACATTATACAACCCTAAAGATATTATTTTAAAAATAAAATACAACGTTATAATGTGAAGAACCATCCTAAAATTTAAATTAGTACATGTTGCTTAGACTTTTTTGATGAGTGTATATCTTCTATACATATAATAAAAATGAAGTGTCTGTATGTAATATCAAAATAACATTTTTTTAATGATTGGGTATAAAAGTATACACGCTACTGATAACGAAAATGCAATTTATAAAATTTTTGTCGGTCTGTCTGTCTGTTTGTTCCGAGTAATCTCCGAAACGGCTGGACCGATTGTGAGGGGAATTTCACTGGCAGATAGAAAAAAATACAGCGGGTTACTTAGGCTACTTTAAATTAGACTAGCTATTAACCGCGGCGTCATCTGCAATGCTATCTTCAAAACGGTTGGGCCGATTTCCACGGGACTTTCACTGGCAGATAGCTGACCTTATAAAAAGTAATTTTAGTTTATACTAGCTGTTAACCGTGGCTTCGCTCGCAACGTTATCTACAAAACGGTTGGACTGATCTTCACAAAACTATCACTGGCAGATAGCTAACCTTATAAAAAATAATTCCAGCAATTTTTGTTTAGACTAGCTGTTAACCGTGGTTTTGCCCGCAGTGCTATCTCCAAAATGGTTTGACCGATCTTCACAAGACTTTCACTGGCAGATAGCTGATGTTATAAAAAGTAATTTAGGCAATTTTAATTTATACTAGCTTTTAACTGTGACTTCGCCCGCAATACTATCGCCAAAATGGTTCGACCGTTTTTTACGGGACTTTCACCGGCAGATAGCGGACATTATAAAAAGTCATTTAATCTATTTTAATTTAGACTAGCTGTTAACCGTGGCTTCGCCCGCAGTGCTATGTCTAGAGGGGTTGACCAATTTTCATGGGACTTTCACTGGCATATAGCTGACCTTATAGGAAGTAATTTAAGTTATTCTATGAAATTTAACAAAAATATGGTGTTCACTGTAAACATGTACATAAGTTGTGCGTTGTACTCGACTCCAAGAATAAATATAATTGAAATTCATATATCCGTATCTATGTATGTAATTAGAATTATATTGTCTTTTCGGTCATTTTGCTTTACTTACACCGCTTTCGTCTACATAACTCGGCAATCATAGTGACATATAAGAATATTATATCCAAGTCAATAAGAACTATTTAAATTGTCGAATATTAAAAACTGCTTAGACAAATATAAAATTTTATATCTTGATTTACATTAATGCAAGATTTCAAGACGTCAGCTCAGTCATTGTATATAATTCAACATTATAATTATTAATAGTAATTTTGAAGATAGAAGAGGTATTTCTAAAAAGATAAGATAAAAAGACCAAAAAAGTATTATTTATTTATATTATGGGCATGTTATATCATCGTAATAACATCTGTAAGTCATCGTTTCATTAGTTCCTTATGCAGTATAAATGAGCACTGAGGTAGTTACATGGTGGGTTAAGGTTCCAAATATGTTGCTGATGATAAACCTCATTTGACACACTGTTAGTATTTATATTTCTAATGTATACCTTACATGTCACTGTAAGTGGCGTGCGTGTCGTACTTACAATTGTTTTTAAAGAGCATTTCTATAATTGTACATGGTCTCACAGTTTCTTTAATACAATTTAAAAAAACGCGTGCGGAGCTGCGGGTACAGCTAGTCATAAATAAAACCATGACAAAATGATAAGAATGTTTTATTGTAGGATTGTAATCAAAGGATGGCTTGACTTTTTTTTGTATCATAGGAGTCAAACGAGCATGTGGGTCACCTGATGTTAAGTGATCACCACCGTCCATAGACACTAGCGACACCAGGGGAGTTGCAACTGCGTTGCCAGCCTGTTTTTGGAAGAAGGGGGAGGGGAGGGTGGGCTTTCGGCGCTCTCACCGACCGAACGAAACTCAACAATGCAAGGACTGTTACTTCACGTGGGTGTTTCTGTGGGTCGGGTGGTAGTACCGGGGGTGAGCCGACCCATCATGCTGAAACCAATAATTGCTTCAGCATGACTCTACCGCCTACTATAATATTGTTATTCAATAAAAACTGGTTTGAAATAATTTCCCACTCTCGTATTTTGAGCAATTCTTATGAAAAAATGTTATGCTGAAAAGTCATAATACTTATTAAATTAAAATAAATCCATAATTACAACGACTTTAAAAGATTTCTTGCACAGTAAAAAATGTGTGTTGTGTTCAGGTTCTTATATATCAAGACGGGCAAGATTGTGTGGTGTCCGGTCTTCACGCTGCAGGCGAGGCCGTCAGCAACTGTCATGGAGCAAACAGGCTTGGGGCGAACTCAATCCTCGACGTGGTTGTTTTTGGCAGGTCCATTGCCAACAATATCGGAAAGTTACAGAAGCCTGGCGAAAAACAACCCAATTTAAAAGATGTTGGTATTTTTATTTCTATACTATATTTTATAATATCGTCTAAAAACTCTTTTTTTTTAAATCTGATTTTCAAATATATTCTATCATCAATCATTGCTATGGAAGAACTAGCAACTCGAGCTATCTTATATCCAAGGAATATTATGTATCCATAATCAAGATACAATACATACATACATTATAATAACATTACTGTCGTACACAACTATAAAATGTATCACATTATAAATAAAAAATAAATGGGAGCATGATTTAAAAACAATATTTGTATCAGTGTGTACACGCGGAGGAAGTGAAAAACTATAGAATATATACTATATATAATATATGAAGTCCCGTAATATAAATACTTAGCTATATACATTTACACATTATTGTATACTAATAAACTGAGGCTGATACATACATATTTACTCATATACGCACCATACCATACACATACCACGTATACGCATACCACACGTTTTTAATCCGTAAATAGTAACCCAAATGTTCTCCTACCGTACCATAAGATGTTAAATATTAAAGTGAATATTTGTTCTCTGAAAATGCAGTTGATAGGTACTTAATTTGAATCTATGATTTGTCGTATTATTACGTAGTAATAAAAGTCAACATGTTATATTGTACCAATGATATTATAATAGAAAATTTGTATCAGAATCTCATCGAAGCGACATTAGATAATTTAGAGAGACTTCGGAACGCCAACGGATGTCTTCCAACACATGAACTGAGATCGGCCATGAGACATACCATGCAAAACAAATGCGGAGTATTTAGAGAAGCGAAACTATTGGATGAAGGTTTGTAG
The DNA here is from genome assembly GCA_036509395.1 of Antheraea yamamai. Lineage (NCBI taxonomy): Eukaryota > Metazoa > Arthropoda > Insecta > Lepidoptera > Saturniidae > Antheraea > Antheraea yamamai. Next base: position 13,440,167 of record AP028424.1, read on the forward strand.
TTTTATATCAAAATAAATCTATAACGTCAATATTTCCTATACCAGTTATGTTAAAGACGAAAACCTGGTACACTAAAAACTCCGAAGATGAAGCTTCCGTTTTCAGAATTATTATGTTTATCTCAGACGTAACAGCTAGAGTAATTAATATCTATAAAATGAAATTCATATTGCAAAATAAATATTATGAGACTTTGCACAGTTATTTATCCTTTGTTGCATCAATACAGATTATCTGAACTATTTTTTTATTCTCATGTAATAAATTCTTAGCTTAGTCGGAAACAAGTAGGATATTACCTTCTGCAGCAAACATTTTTAATAGTAATTTTTGTCATATAATACAACTTAACCTAGTTTTGACATGACTGTAATCGTAACTTAGGCCAGTCACTTTACAAGTTACTACTCCTAAAGAATCGATTGTAGTGCCTAATATGACCAATACGTGGCAATGTATTCAGTATTATTTTATAGCAAATACAACTGTGGAAGGAAAAAGTACGTAGATTTTACCATGTTAAATGTAAAATGTAAGCCTCCTTGAAATTATATTGACGTTAAATCCCATCTTATCTCATTTTAAAGCCGACAACGAAATACAGCAATGGTTTAAGGCCTTCGACGATATCAAAGTGACAGACAGAAAATTAAACTGGAACACTGACTTAATAGAAACAATAGAACTTCAGAACATGTTGCAACTTGCCGTGCAAGTCGTAGCCTGTGCGAAAAATAGAACTGAGAGTCGCGGCGCACACTTCAGAGATGACTTTCCGGCTAGAATCGATGAAATGGACTACAGTAAACCGACAGAAAACCAGGTTAATTTCTAGTATTTAATTGGATTAGTGGCTAAATCTAAATAGCTGTTAGGATGACAGGTGACCATTGAAATGATATTTGAAAATAATTGGATGACAATTTGATTACGACCCTTTTTGTTAAAAACTTTATGAGATTACAAACTATAGGAATGTATGAAAATACAAATTATCAATAACCATATGGGTCCATTAAAATCCTTAAATGAACTTTCAAATACAAATTTTGAAAAGAACCAATCGTATTCTGATTTTGTATAAATGTATAATAGTTTTCTATTAGCTGATCAAACCACGAAAAAATTGAGGAATAATAAGTAGGTTAACGAGGAACATGTAAAGGGAGAATGAAAGTCATATAACCAGGAGTGTGGTAACAATATGTACGAAAGTGGACAAATGTAAGAGTAGAACAATTCCCAAGAAGGTGTGGATTAATAGTCTGGAGAAAGGTTTATATATAAAAGGTATAGATATTGAAATGGCAGCTGATAGAATACAGTGGACGAGGAAGAGATATACGAGTCATATTTTGGTTGTATCTGATTTTTGTTTCTAAAAAGATTCAAGATGAAGCGAGGATAGCTCAGTGGTTAGCGTGTTCGGACACCGCGTCGATCCATGTAGGTCTAAATGTGTGAGATTGAGCTTAAAGTATTAGTGAAGGATAACATCGTGATGATAGAATATCATGGTAAGGTTTTTTTAAGTCCGGCTGGCTAGCTACCACCCTCGAGTTGAATATCTGTCGCCAAGTAACTGTTGGTGTGTTCCAGCAGCTGCACTCATGAACCTATGCTTACCCATATAGAGATATTGATTTAATAATAGTATATAGTTCACGGCATAACATTTTATATAGTAGAGTTGATGTATATGTAATTTTATTATTTTCAGCTCCACTCAATGTATTGTATATTTTACTATTGACAATATTAATATGACGTTATAGTATTTAAAATAGAATTAGTATTGTTAAATATGATCTTGACAGGCGGAAATCTTGTTTATTAATAATAAAAAAGACTATATCATAGGTGTATTTATTTATTTTAGGACAGTCAACATGACAATACAATAGTAAATGTATCAAAAGTAGGACTATTGTGATTAATTATAAATGTAGTCATATTTAGAGACAACCGCGGCATGCCCCAAAAATAAATTAAATATTAATGAAACCAAATATTAAACTATTTACATAGTCAAAGATTTAACATACGAAAGCAAGGAAATTTAAACAGAAAAAAAAAATGTAAAGTAATTAATACTCTACAACCTAACTAATATTTTAAAAGATTAGGAAAATAACAAAGTAACAGAAAGAGGAAAAAGAAATACTGAACCAATTAAAACTGTATTTTTAACTTTTTAAGGTTAACTTAATAATCGTGAAAATGTAGTCAGCGTCAAAAGTATTGGGCGCTCTGAATAATGCTTTGAATTTAGCATTGCGCATAGTACCTACAATTAAGAAATTAATACAAAACAAATTTAAAATATTATTATAGGAAATTAACATCGACGTGTATTAATCTTTGTCTCGATATTATACGTACTATATATTACATTTTTAATCATTTATGATTCAAGTAGACATTGCCTATTACATTATTAAGTTATAAGAATGTGGCAGTACAAAGACCACGTTACTACTTTCAGAAGATTTTTAGAATAAACATAAGTCTTGGATTGTGTCACCATATAAACGCTTTTACAGCTAATGTACGCAAACGTCGTTCTTTGAATCGAGCAGACATATACATGCGTACGAGATTACATACATATAGAATGGAGTATTGTAGACAAAACTAGAACATGAACAGTTCGCCACATCATGTATTTGTCACTTATAATTAGATCCAAATAACATTTAAACACCTGGTTTTTGAGATTTGGGTGATCGCCAGCGTTGCCAGCCTGTGTTTGGGAGACGGGGAAGTGGGGAAGCGAGGAGGAGGAGGGGAGTTGGGTGGCGCTCTCACTGACCGAACGAAACGCAATAGTGTAAGCACTGTTACTACACGTCGGTTTTCTGTGGGTCGAGTGGTACTACCCCGGGCGAGCCGACCCATTCATGCTGAAACCAGTAATAGCTTCAGCGTGGCTCTACCACCTACAAAAATAGCAATAACGTGCAATTTACAGCAAAACTATTGTGAATATGACTGTATTGCAACTATGTAGTACTGACACTGGCACACCTGTCAACGTGGGTGCCATAGGACGAGGTACGAGCGCTGGCGAGCCTGCTCCCCTTTCACCTTATCTGACGCGGACTATATGTTTTATAATACATTATATATCTACATTTTTTTCTTAATGCAGACAAAGAAACCTATGGACCAGCACTGGAGGAAGCACACCTTGTCCGTAGTCGATTTGTGCACCGGTAAAGTCACAATAACTTATCGACCGGTAATTGACACTACACTGGACGATGACGTCAAAGCAATACCTCCTGTACCGAGAGTTTATTGATTTCACCAATTTATAGTTTAATTTATGGTATTTTAATTACATAGTATTAAATTTACAATATTAAAGCTGTTCATTATAAATGTTATATTATTTTGAAAATTAAAAATGTATATAGCTTTGGTTACGGATATTTTCATGCCAGTAGTAAAGTCGGTGTAACGATAGCAATTTTTACCTTATATTTTCATTGCTTTTTATTTTAAGTTTCAAGTGCACTATGTTAACAATCGAAGCGCAGCAATTTTATTAAACCAATTGATAAAAATAAGGGAAAATAGAAATATTTCGGAAGACTCAAAACAATTCACGATATTATAAAAAGATAAAGTTCATGAAGTATATAAGGTCTGAAACTACAGATAGTGTATAATGTCTGGAACTACAGATAGTATATAATTTCTGGTGCTACAGATAGTATATAATGTCTGGAACTACAGATAGTATACAATGTCTGGAACTATAGATAGTATATAATGTCTGGAACTACAGATAGTATATAATGTCTGGAACTACAGATAGTTTACAATGTCTAGAACTACAGATAGTATATAATATCTGGAACTACAGATAGTATACAATGTCTGAAACTACAGATAGTATATAATATCTGGAACTACAGATAGAATACAATGTCTGGAACTACAGATAGTATATAATGTCTGGAACTACAGATAGTATATAACGTCTGAAGCTACAGATAGTATATAATGTCTGGAACTACAGATAGTATATAATGTCTGGAACTACAGATAGTATATAATGTCTGGAACTACAGATTCGATTCTTTCGAACATTATGAATTGATTGATTGTTTTATTGTTGATTATATTTGTTCTGCGTGTTAATAAATCATTTAGAGAAAATTGAAAGGGTAGAGGGTAAATGTGGTAAGGGGAAATATGTTTTTAAATGAAATTTTTAAACTTTAATATTGAGATCTAAATTAGCGATGGTTAGCCAAGTAACAAAAGATGTGTTGCTTCAGATAAAACTCACTGTATGCGTGACAACTTAACATGGATTAGGGATAAGCTTTTAGAAACGAAAGATAGTGTGTGCAAATTAGTGGAATTTGCTTGCTTTTTACAAATATATAAAGAAAGAATGGCATCTTGATGTTTATCATACAGAACCAATGTCAAAAGGCTATTAAGGTGAATCATTACGTGAGCTGTAAGTCTGGAAGTATGACATTTTGTTTGGACATCTCCTAAAAGCGATTGTTACAACAACGTCTTGTATAGGTGTAATAAAAAAATACGAATTTTTGCAGGATCTTGTCTTTGACTAAATTTTTTTTCGAATCGCTGGCAGTATTTCAACGTTTATAAGTGACTTCTCAGAGTCTAAATTATATTAACTGTATTTGATTTTTATTGATTTTCATAATGGTCATATCCGAGGTTTGAACCCGCGATCTCTCTGCTCGTGAATCGGGCTTACTATTATTGCACTACAAAGCTTGTTATAGGCTGATTAATAAAATGTATTAGTTACACTCTCTAACATGAGAATACCTAACATAGAAAGCTATATGGACATGTCTTTTCGATTTTACTGAGTGTATAGATATTACTCAAGATATAATGTTAAAAGAATCCCCTCGCACTACGCGACGCCCGAACATCCTTTCTGATATTGTTTACCGTAGAAAATCGATAGTAAACACCAAAAATATTAAGACACGTTGTACCCAGTGTATAAACAAGAGAAGCAGGTCTATTGGTATTGGTAGAGATATTCATGCGTGCGGCCACACCCTGACATGCCAGGTGGCACGTGATGTTATCAAATCAATGTGTTTGCGATATTAAACGTCAATTAATTTAACTGACCCCTGTTGTTTCTTGTTGTCGTTATTGTTTATAGGGTATTAAAATTACATTTATATCTATAGTACACGGAGTGGTGTAAAAAATATTGCCACGGATTTGTTTTGCCTAGCATCATAATCTCATCCAATAGTTGGTTAGTATTTTAGAATCAAACGTTACATCCTAACTAATATTATAAATGCGAAAGTTTGTTTATTTGTTACGCTTTCCCACTTTAACTACCTCCAGTGATCATCGTGAAATGTTGTAAAAAGAAAACTACAGTAGTAGCAAAGTAAAGTAAGAGTAATTTGGAAAGAGTAGTTGTTCCTGAGAAAAATATCATCAATAGAAATGCGAGCGAAGTCACGCACAAACGCTAATTCTTTATAACGCAATGAAAAGGTCACTAAAATTTATATGGTCTTAATGATCCTTAACGATTTCATGCAAACTAATTAACCGTGATTTATAAACAGATAAAAGCTGAAAATGGTCATTTTGTTTAAATTCTTTAATGTTTTATTTGGTAAAGTTTATCACCAAGTCAGTCTCATCATAATGAATACATACTAATAACTAAACTTGAAGGTGGTAGAGCCACGCTGTAGCTATTACTAGTTTCGGCATGAATAGGTCGGCTCGCCCGGGGTAGTACCACCCTCTCACAGAACACCGACGTGAAGTAACAGTGCTTGCATTGATGAGTTTCTTTCGGTCAGTGAGAGCGCCGGAGGCTCACCTCCTTTCCCCCTTTCCCTTCTCCTTTCTCCTTTCCCTACACAGGCTGGCAACAGACTTACGACTCTTCTGGTGTTGCTAGTGTCTATGGACGGTGGTGATCACTTAAGAACAGGTGACCTGTTCGTTTGCCTCCTTTTGACATAAATAAACATAATCGTATGTATACCAGAAAAATTAAAAGAACTATATAAAGTTCAGAAATATTTAATGTCAGTTCTGCCTGAATACTATGATGATACACATTCATGTCCCAAATATTATTTTTAGAATTATTGAATAGATCCTATAATTTTCATTCCTATTGTGTGACGTAACTAAATATATGTGCCAAAAGTAGCGGCATCAAAACTAGCAGATAGATATTTTTAAAGTATGTAGATAATAAGAGGAGCACATTTCAATTTCATACGTAAAAATGATTGTGTTGAAAACATAGAACATAAAAGCGCAGGCTTTATGGATTATATTAAATAAATTTCAACGCACTTGTGACTGCTCTGGTGTTACTAGTGTCTAGGGGCGATGGTGATCACTTACCATCAGATGACCCGCCTGTTCGTTTGCCCCCTATAATATAAAAAAAAATTAAATACATAAGTACCTTCAATTATTGTATACGGAACTCTGAGTTATAAAAATCAGGCTAATACTAAATAGTTAATACCAACCTATAGTATATGAAGAGACATTTGTTGGAGGAGACATTCAGGATATGAGATATATAGGATATAAAAGTCAGAGAAAAGATGTTGATCTCTTATTATAGAGTTTTTAAAAACCAACAATGTAGCAACTCTAATATGAAACTAGGTATGAGTAGGGGCAGTCTGTCCCAGACAGGTCTTATTAGGCTAGAAATCTTCTCGAAATAATTCGGGATGCCGATGCAATTCGGGGCCCCAGTCATCTAAACAATAAAATTAAGTTTTCCTAAATTTGTAAAAAGAGGTCGGCTAACCTGACTTCTCTGTTGTTAGCTAGTATCATCACCATTATTCATTAGCCTAGGGCTGTAGGCCTCTTACCAAAGGAAGGTGTGATCATAATACATGGGGTATACCCATGATGGATTAGCGATTTCAAACTCCAAGAAACCCACAGTGCTGTCTTCTCTTCACGTACGATGATACTACAAGAACATTACTCAGTTCCAGGTTCCCTCACCTCATGTTTTCCTTCACCGTCAACCGATAGTTATACCAATTAGTAAATGTAAGCGAATTTCTAAAAATTCTTTGGTCTATTCGTCTATATGCTGAGGTTTGAAATTGCGAACATCGAATAGACATTCTACCGGTCAAACCACATGACTACTACTATAGGATTAAACGTCTGAAATATATATTTTTTTAATACTGAAAAAAATGAGTGCCTGTAAACATCGCACGCGATTGAAGTAAAACGTCTTTGGCGTTATAAGAGATGGCGATTAAGTTAAAAATAAATATATCATATGAGAATTTAAAAAGGTATTTATTGATGATGTAACACTAGTAATATATACATTTACTAGCGGACCCGGCAGACGTTGTCCCGCCCTGTTTATAAAAAAAATCTTTGGCAAATTATATACCGTCTTGAAAACCTTCTTTATGAATCACTTTATCCATTGGTGAAATCCGCAAGAAAATCCGTTCAGTAGTTTTAGAGTTTATCGCGAACAGACAGACAGACAGACGCGGTAGGGGACTTTGTTTTATACTATGTAATGATTATCGTCGACCACTATACATTTTAAAACAATAATTTAATTACTATAATTTTTTTACATTTCGCACTTAGTATATTTTTATACTATACTAGCGAGCTCGGCAAACGTTGCCCCGCCCTGATTATAAAAAAAATCCTTGACAAATTATATACCAAAACGTTCCTCATAAATCACTTTATCCAATGGTGAAAACCGCATGAAGATCCGTTCAGTAGTTTTTGAGTTTATCGCGAACAGACACACGACAGACGCGGTAGTTGGCACATGACAATGAAGCTTTGATTTAATTTGCTACTTACATTGAACAAGATGGCAGCACGGTTGCGCGCCCTATATACATAATTAATTCTACTGTATGATTTTTATTATTATTCAATTTAATTTTTTTTTTAATTATTTTTTCAAAAGTTTTTATATTGGATTGTTTATAAACTATTTATTGACAAAATCAAAAAAATTTAAAAACCGGATGGTACAAAAACGTGACGCCATATTGTCGTAAAGGACTTCCGTTGCATTGTCGTCCAGTTACCTCCTAGTTGCGCCTAAAGAAGTTTTACGTCAATAATGATTTTAGATTTTATAAATTAACTATTGTAAGCAATAATATTTACAAGTAAGTGTGAAAAAGACGTCGAAGATATTGACATTTAAAAAACTGTCTTATAAATTGAAAAACGACTGCTGAATGAAAATGTTCACTTTAAATAAAAAAGACGGTAAAATAAATGTGACATTTATCGGGTACTTATCGCTTTAGAGGCGTCAGGGCGGCAGGTCCGGACCGCCCTCGACCTCCCCAACGATTACGGGCGCGCATTCATTGAGCATCGCTAATTACGTACCAACATTAATGCTCGCCTACCGATGAGACACGCGACGTTGCGATGAAAACTTTGTCTTTCTAGTAAATGGTATTAAAATCGAACACATAAATTCAAATTGAAAACTGCCTTTCGTTGTAAAAGTAACCTTTTTTTTCTTAATAAAACTTATTTACTTATAATCTCTTCAGTCTGCTCTCAAGCATACCTTTTTTGTCTTTAATTTGTATTCAAATATTTTCCGTATAAATTACTATTACGACTACGCTATTGACCTAGCAAGGCCTTAACAGCTTCACCGGACTAAGGCGAGTGCCTAAGACACTCATCCGATTATGTTTGACAACTAGCTCAAGGGTGCTAGTTCAAGGGTGCACGGCACACCTCGGCTTAGGCTGTTGCCTGATACATGCAATTCGCGACCTATCTGAGCTAACCTAAGCTGAGCTAACTATTCATACATATATGAGTTGGTGAAACATATATGTGTACCAGGCATACATACCTCAACAACTCCTATATATACTTCGTATCGGATAATTTTCTAAACTATTTCAGTTTGATAAAGGAAAAAATAAAACCCTTCCACTTGCATGTGTAAGCGTGTATGCGTGCACGTGTGTGGAGGTGATATGTGTAATGTTGTCGCAGTGATGTAAGATTTTGTGTCACTGTATCGCGCGAGCAGCGCACTCAAGGGCTCCACGCCGAGGGAACGGACCTAGGCTTGAGCCGCTGCCGAGGGGGGCCTAATCTGGTAGAATTTCACTGCATTTTAGGTATTTATATACCTTATCAAATTTGGCTATTCAGAAAATGCCAACAATGTGCACTACATTGCACACATACTGTTTACTTATGTTAGTATCAAATTTTATTACGTCACTACACTTTGCATAATAAAATATAGGGAAATAGAGCAGTTTAATATTTTTGTAAGATTATCTAATGGCGATATAGAATCAATTTAATTTTAAAATAATTATGGTCGTTACTTAGAAGATATTCATTAAGCCAATGTATATAATATTAAAATATTAATATATTGCCGTTTCCAAAACAAACATTGCTATTTAATATTGATATTATACTATTAATAAATCAGAACTCAGAATTACAAAAAATAAAAACACTCGATCTTGCTTCTTTCACGATGTCGACTTTTGAAACCTAGTCTATATGTTATCCTAGTTCTGATTTTGATACTATTTATGGTATAATTTCGAAAACATCTTCCAGAAGGCTTGTTATGTGTATAATTCATATATATATATACATTTATAGACAATAGATCAAGACTTAAATCACGTCACATAACATATGTTCCGGATGCTGAAATTGCTAGCGCTGGATACACCTGAAAACACACATCAAAATAATGTACTAAAAAATTGTATATTCATTGTACACTTAGCATCTTAGGACACATCATTATGTAGCATTAGGTGAGCTGGTGGTCAAACTCCAAAATCTACAAGGTAAAAAAAACTCAAAGTGTTCTTCGGAATAGACTGCGATATCTCTTAAGTATAACTCGCAGTTTTATCTTCTATATATTAATAGGTTATTCACGAAACTATTCTGACCAATATACTAGGATTCGTTACCTCATGTCAGTTACGCTGGGCAATGAATCAAACAAGAAGTGATATGTTTCAATGTACCAAATATGGAACGGTTATGATATTGCACCCGTGAAGCTGAGACGAATCGCTACTAGCGATTCGCTAGTATATAATAAAATATATTTTAAAATACTTTCTTTTCTGTACCATCTATGTAATAAATTAATAGTAGTTTTTAATTTAAAAAAAACAGTGTGCATAGAACCATAACCTTAGACTAGTCGGCATCGACTTCACTGACCTCGATAAAGACGATAAATGCTCGAACCCATTTGCGGTGTTATCATCGCTCGGCGTGGCGTTGCGCCGTATCTCTCACAAAAACATCTCGACCCCATCGGGTTCGTCTCCCTGCGATAATCTCGCGCACGCGAGCTGAGCGCAACCCCGCCCAGGGGCGTGGCGGAACCCATCCGAGGGTCGACCCTGCACCACCCGCGCCGCCCGCCTGCCTTCGACGACCGGACGAAGAACCTTACTATTATCCTCGCTTCCTGTACACGGACGCGCGCTCGTACCGTTCGTGCGTTTGTTTATTTTTTTAAGACAAATAGATCGGACATCGTCGCGTCCCTTCCGAGTGTCTTGTGTCCGGGTGGTGTACACGATGGACGGTGTCCGGTGTATGTCCGTCCCCGTCCGGAACGTACGCTGAGTCCAAGGTGAGTGGTCAAGTTTGAGCAAGCATTAATCTCCATCGTGTAGTGTATGTAGTGTCCGTAGTGATAATATAGTCTGTAATAGTTAAAGATTATTAATAAATTTTGTAAATTTAAGAAGTGCGATTATATTTGTAGTCACATCGAGAAATGTAATTGGGAATACCTACTAAATCCGGGAATTTACATTATCCTGAAATTTATACAACTATTTCTATACATAATCTTAGATATAGACAAACAGAATTTATAACAAATCTGTAAAAAGTAGGCACTTAAGAGTACAAATGGAATTATAGAGATTAAAAATGGTATTTTCAGTTTTGAATTTAGTTATAAATATTTTGGAAAACAAACTAGGTTTCTGTCTATACAAATTATACAAAATTATAATAACAAGCTATGAATGGCCTACCCACGATCAAATAACACGATTAATGAATAAACGTATCTTTATATAGGGAACACAAGCTGCCAATCTTTGAAAATAAACGTCGACATCGTTTTGTAATAAATTTGGAGATAATCAGAAGAATTCAAATAAAAAAATTACTTCATTTAGTGCCAGAACCGATGATTTACATGACCTCTGTTTAACAAAAGCAGTTTCATTTTAATATACAAGGATGTTGATATTCCCTATGAAATTTCGTATTAGATTTTCTTGTTGCGAAAAGTTTTATTCTTTCGTGTCACCTGATTTTGGATTTATGCATAGCTGTGCTTTCGGCTCCGCGCACATAAAAATTACATAGTAATTATTTAATAAGATGAACATCGAAGTTGTTTACATTAAATACTAATGAAGATGCAATCATTTATTTTGATAAGGATTAATTTTTAACAGAAGAAAAGGTTACATCAACATAATGTGAATATTCCAAATTTTCATAAAACCTAGAAGTAATTTTACGTAACCTTAAGACTTTTACCTAATGTATACAATAACTTATATTCAGAGTGTGAATAGAGTATTCCAAGAGAATACACTGAGTATAAGGTCAATCGCATAATAGAAATAGTTTATTGGGCAGGCAATTGAAATATATTCGCAATTAACCGCTACTATGAAAGAAAAGTAAGTAATCATATTGAAATGACCGCCTATTGACCCTTAATTAAGAAAGAGACAATGACTCGTGTTAACTTAGACGGTTGTAGTCACCAGTATATTACTAATTCGATTGAAATTAACTTATAAATATTAAGTCGAAAATATAGCCCAAGTAACAAAAAAAAACTGAAAAAAAAATGTAAAATGAAATAACCCTGGAAGTAGATATCTTCAATGGAGGACACTCTTGGCCAGACTTACTCCACATTCAACATAATTGTCTTTACCTATGAAATTGCCGTTCTGCAGTACTGGCCAATTCAAATCAAAATAATTTTGTTTGGCTAAGAATTTTAATTTCAAATTAATTTTATTTTAAAAACATGGAATTCTTTTTCCAAAAGTAGTCATTTGTTTATTGATTAGTGTTACATTTTCATCGCATTTCAATATTTTTTGTCATCATGGATACGTTAAAAATTCGAGTAATTATGGAATATGAGTACCGTCGTGGCAGCAACGCGGCACAAGCAGCACGCAACATCAACGATGTTTACGGAGCTAACACTACAAACCAACGCACCACCTGTTATTGGTTTGCTCGCTTCTGTTCTGGGAATTTCGACCTGAAAAATGAACCTCGCGGTCGTCCGAAGACTTTGGTCGACAATGACGAATTAAAGGCGATTGTGGAAGCTGATGATATACAATCTACGGCTGAATTAGCAGCAGCTTTCGACGTTAGCGTCAAAACAATATTGGTCCATTTGCGTCAAATTGGCAAGGTAAGAAAGCTTGACAAATGGGTGCCCCACGAACTCAGTGATCGCCAGCGCGAAGTACGCGTCAAGACGTGCCTTGTACTGCTCAACAGACACACAAATGAAGGAATTTTGAACCGCATTGTTACCTGCGATGAAAAATTGATTCTGTTTGATAACCGCAAGTGCTCAGCAAGTTGGTTGGATCCTGGTTCAGCACCTAAACAATGCCCTAAACGAAAACTTACCCCTAGAAAAGTGATGGTCACTGTTTGGTGGTCTAGTGCCGGTGTGATTCATCACAGGTTCTTACCAAACGGGGTGAGCATTACTGCAGATGTGTACTGTGAAGAACTGAACACAATGACGGAGAAGCTGGCACATCTCCAACCAGCATTGATCAATGGCTCGTCTCCGCTGCTCCTGCACGACAACGCGCGACTTCATACTGCACAGCAGACGGTCTCCAAGTTGCAAGAACTGGGGTTGGAAGTTCTCCGTCATCCGCCCTACTCACCAGACTTTGCGCCTACAGACTACTACTTTTTCCAGAATTTGGATAACTCTTTGGCGGGAAAAAAATTCAATACCCGAGAGGCAGTACAAAATGCCTTTGAAGAGTTTGTTGCCTCCCGTCCAGCTGATTTCTTTAAGAAGGGCATCAATAAACTGCCACTGCGTTGGCAAAGATGCATTGATTGCATGGGTGATTACTTCGATTAATATAAATAAAAAATACATGAAAAAAATTCGTTTAAATTTTTTCATACAAAACGGCAATTTCATAGGTAAAGACTTAAAGTGTTATTCTACCACTAAAGACTAAAGACACACCTATTCTGCATTCTATATTTATAATCTAAAATAGCTTTAAGTTCGCTAATAGTCTATGCTTCTAATTAACTGTAATCGTAGTCCCGTATCCATACCACCTTCATTCAACCACAAGTCATCCATTACTAGACATGGGCCTCCCCTAAATATCGCCACAAATATTAGTGCCACTAGCATCTAGTGCGTTCTCACAATATTCATACCGACACCGCATCTTGCTGTACATCGTTGCTACTCTGGAATTCTTCCGCTACTCTGGAGTTCTGAGACCCCGTGAATTTAGGTATATAAGTGCTTCATGTAGTCTTGTCAGAGTTTAAATAAGTCCTTTTAAAAATTACAAAAAATAAATAGACGAATAAGCGCAATTTACAAATCAGCCAATGTACTACCGGTCCTTGTGATGATATATATTAGGTCATTTTCTGAAGAAAATGCTCGCACAATGTTATAAATACATTTAGGCATTCAATGGATAACTCTTATTATTATTTTAGTGACGGCCGCTTTCAGTATGCTACCTTAGCGCCGTCATTCTTAAGTCAGAATTTTGTTGCTAAACGCTAATCGCTTGATTTTATCGGATAAGCTTCCGATTCATTCCTCTTTCTAGTATTAACATATCACCTGTTTCAGTCACATTATTATGTGATTATTGTCAATTAGAAGTCAAGCATATGTCACTATATTAAAAGTTCATCTGTTCATATCGGTTACAATAAATAAATACTTGTAAATCCGCTCTGTCACATACTGAACTGATAGTTATATCAAGTTTAATTTCTAATAAACTATCGAGATTCTTGAGGGATGACACATTTAATAGGTCAAATATATTTAAAATAAATAAACTGTGACGATTATTTAACCTATAAATACCTGCTTAATACAGACAACTGAGCTTGAGCTACTTCAAAAGTGCGGAAGTTTTGTAATCTATAATCAATAGAAGGTATCTAAATTTATGATATGACATATTATACAGTGTTCTTCTTACATTTTCTTTTAACCGAATCATACATGATTAAAAGTAATCAAGTATTTTGTGTGTTCAAATGTTTTGTATGATCTTTTGCAAATATGACTATAATTATTTAAAGTAATTTCTCCTTTCATATTTGGTAAAATACATATTTATGAATAACTGTAATCAGAATATCAATGTTCAGTAAATGAGCTCATTCGATTTTAGGAAACAAAAACATGCAAAAATTAAAGACATTAAATTTTTTACAAAATAACGTATATTTAAAATTGTCACCTGATGATTTTATACTTAAAATCGTTTAATACGTGTAATGGATATTAATATGATAATATATGCAAAACGACGCGCAAAAAATAATGTTATTAGATTGTAAACGAAATAGATCCGGTCTCACGAGGAGTTGGCACACGCGCAAGCACTTTCGACAAATAAGTACTTTGCATGCGAATACACCGATCATGTAAATAGTGTAGATAGTGTTAAAGACAATTTAAAATGAACGATGAGACGTCGTTTATTAATATCAATATACACAGAATTGGGCGAAAGAGTCTGAAAATAAAAGGTGTCGTAGGTGGTAGAGCCACGCTGAAACTATTACTGGTTTCAGCATGAATGGGTCGGCTCACTTGGGGTAGTACCACCCTCTCACAGAAAACCGTTCGTTCGGTCAGTGAGAGCGCCGAAGGCCCACTTCCCTTCCCCCTTCCCCGTCCCCTCTCCTAGTCCTCCCTCGTCCTCCCCCAAACACAGGCTGGCAACGCACTTGCAACTCCTCTGGTGTTGCAAGTGTCTATGGACGGTGGTGATCACTTACATCAGGTGACCCACCTGTTCGTTTGCCTCCTATGATATAAAAAAAAAAAATGTATTGATGATTATAAATTCAATCTAAGGCACCAAGAATGTCTTCTGAAATTTCCCAAGGAATAAATAAAACAAACATAGAAAATAATAATACTACTTTTAACTTAGTGCACTCGAAGTGTCCGAAACAGAATCGTAGTAAATTTATTAAAACCACCACCACATACTTCATATTTCAAAGCGCTAATTACCTATAGTCTACACGTAAATCAACAGAGATAATTAAGAAGAGAATTTGTACAATGGGTGAAATATGTAATTAAAAACGTACGATGCTCTCTATATTTTATGTACTAGCTGTGCCCGCGACTTCGTCCACGTGGAACCTGATATACAAAACAATTATTAATAAAGTCATCTGAACGTATTTAATCGATTTGCTTCTCTACTTTTCTCTCATATTTAAGTCGTGGCGCCATTAAATTTACAATAACTTTTGATAGAGTGGACCGATTTTACTGAAACAAAGACTAAGTTACTCCCGAGGATATGCTTTATGATTTTATTGTGAACCCAGTACTTTAGCAGTGATGCGTGTTCATACAAACAGACAGACAGACATTTCTAAAAATTATTGAAATGTATTTTATTACTTATTCCCAGACACCTGCAACAACTTATTTCAAGAAAATCGAAAAAGTAAAGACACTTTAGATTTACATTCTTATCATATGTATAGATCATAGCAGTATACAATACATTTTATTACTATATGTAAATGCAGCGAGTAGTAATTAATACCAGTAGTATGCTATCATTGAGTTATTGCCGAGTTATCAGTCAATCATCAAAGTTTTTTTTAATCTTTGATTTTCTTACCATTGTACCTTAATATTAATGTTCGTGACTTGTACTTTATTATATTATATTTTTTAAATGGAATAATCTATATTAAAAACAATCACTACATATTATAAAACAAAATCCTCTGTCACGTCTGTCTGTTTGCGATAAACTCAAAAATTACTGAACGGATTTTGTTGAACCAATGGATAAAGTGATTCATGAGGAAGGATTTGGTATATAATTCGTCAAGGTTTTTTTTAAATATGATAAAGGAACAATGTCCACCGGGCCTACTTATAAGTTCTATCTATTTACTTCTCCGACTGATTTCGTTCACTCAATTTTAACTAACATAATAAATGCGAATCTAAATTCGGTTGTTGCGTTTTCACGCTGTAATTATTCATCCGATCATAGTGAAATTTTGCATACACGTAAAGAAAGACACAGCTAGCACTGCTAGCGGTAAGGTCAATTCTATATTAAAGCAAGCAAACGCTAGTTTATTATATTTGTTTTATAAGAAATGAGAGTTTGCAGCTGAACTAAAATTTCATAGGTGAATTTCCGAACAATATCCGCTGAGCCAACTAGCCTATTACCCTTTACAAAGATTAATTCAACCTCTTACGTTTGTAAATTTAATACGATATCAACCATAATTATGGAAAGACTTGGATTAGATAGACATCTAAATTTCGATTCACATATAGAAAGAGCGCGAAACAAAACCGCTATGGTTTTGGGTTGCCTCCGTCCGTTCCTTTGTCATAGGAGTAATACGTCCCTCAGATACAAGCTCACTTTGTATAAGACGTGTATCTGTTACGTTATGACATATAGCTGTCCCGGTTTCGCACATATGTCAAAAAACAACTTCAAAGTTGCAGGTTTTCCGAAACCGCGTCTTACGTAAAGTGACCGGTGCCCTAGGGTACGTCCGGAGAGTCGATCTCCACAGGGACCTGGAGATGCTGACTATCTGGGCGTATGTAAAATCACTCACCACCAATTACTTTGAAAACGCCGCGAGTCATCCCAGCCCGTTAGTGATATCCGCCGCGAATTATGAAACCGTACCTAACGCTGCGCGCTATAAAAGACATCCGCAACATATTCTTACCGATCCTTCCGATGAAATAACCGCATCGAACGATCAGTACCAGCCTGTCTCTCCAAACTGAGCGTGTTCACGTCCACGCCCGTGTAACCACAGATCACGCCGCCGTAATCTGGGAATAAATTTCGCTCCCCACACACCAGACTAGGCCCCTCTCGGCAGCGGCTCAAGCCTAGGTGCGTTCCCTCGGCGTGGAGCCCTTGAGTACGCTGTCCACGCGAGTACAGTGACACAAAATCTTACATCACTACAACAACATTCATTTACACGCACACATGCTTACACATGAAAGTGGAGGGTTTTATTTTTTTCACTTATCGAACCGAATTAGTTGAGAAATTATTAATCAACACGAAATACATATAAGACTTATTGAGGTATGTATTATTGGTACACATATAAATTTCAATAACTCATGGAAGTATGAATATGTAGCTTTGCTTAGATTAGCTCAGTTAGGTCGCGAATTGGACGAAGTAGGCAACCGCCCAAGCCGAGGTGTGTTGTACA
This sequence comes from Antheraea yamamai, assembly GCA_036509395.1. Classification (NCBI taxonomy): domain Eukaryota; kingdom Metazoa; phylum Arthropoda; class Insecta; order Lepidoptera; family Saturniidae; genus Antheraea; species Antheraea yamamai. The sequence continues at coordinate 13,457,769 of AP028424.1, forward strand.
CCCTTGAGCTAGTTATCAAAATAAAATCGGCTGAGTGCCTTAAACGCTGGCCTTAGTAGTCCTATGAAGCTGTTAAGGCCTTGCTAGCGTAGTCAGTTCGAGAAAAAGAAAGACTTGAACCAACATTTTAACACTGAGTTGCAGACTTAATTGTTCGGAATTGAAAGCTTAATTTTTCATTAAGTTACCTTTATATTTTTTCTATCTTTCCACACGACAACTATAGTTAGAAACTGTACCTAGTAACATATATGTGAATTATTTTATTCTATACTAGCGGGCCCGGCGGACATTGTCCCGCCATGATAATAAAACAAGCCTTTATAAATTATATGTCTAAACCTTCCTTATGAATCACTTGAAAACAGAAAAGCGTATAAAAGTCCGTTTAGTAGTTTTATTGGGTTTATCGCGAACAGACAGATAAAAAGACGTGGCAAAGGACTTTGTTTTATAGTATGTAGTGATAGACAGAAATCATAGCACACTAGTAACAATCACGTTTTTAAATAAAGGCGTCGCCGATTCCTCCTCAGGAAATTAAATCTTATTGAGATACATTAGATTTAATTTAATTACCACATAAACATATATACGTTACATATAAACAAAAGAGGTTATATAAATTCTATGTAGATACAAATGTATATATGTCCAGGAAAATAAAGATAACATTTTTAAATTCCTTTTAACAAAGGGAAATGTATGCCGTGTAACATCAACGTGCATTACCATAGTTGCATAAATCTGCCGCGACGGTGCGGCGGACACTTGGAGTCGGTTTGTGTAGCTTGAATAATATTCACATAAATCAACTGCGAATTAATTATTGCATACGACTAACTGCTTACTATATTTGAATTTATAATATGTATATAAACAATTACTTCATAAAGCTTAAGTGTAGCCGTTTTATTTGTTAAATAAACACATAAGAAATTTACAATTTTGGAGAATAATAATCATCTATCTTTTTTCCCGTTAATTTTAGTATGAAATGAGAGATTTTTATAGTTATTATTGTTTAATTTCTCTGATCACACCAAAATAAAACGATTTGTGTGAAAATCTTGAAAAATATAAGTTTTTCTTAAATAAATCCAAAAAATATTTGTTATAGACTTTCAGTATCTTTTTTTTCTCGAACTGACTACGCTATTGACCTAGCAAAGTCTTAACAGCTTCACCGGACTACTAAGGCGAGCGCTTAAGGCAATCAGCCGATTTTATTTAGGCAACTAGCTCAAGGGTGCACTACACACCTCGGCTTGGGCTGTTGCCTGATACATGCAATTCGCGATCTATCTGAGCTAACCTAAGCTAAGCTAACTATTCATACATATATGAGTTGTTGAAACATATATGTGTACCAAGCATACATACCTCAACAACTCTTATATATATTTCGTATCGGATAATTTTCTAAACTCTTGGCTAGTTAGCATACTTTTGACGGCTGCATCGTCATTCCACCCGTATCTAAACAACACATAACTACTTCTCTTTCACCACCAATATTGAAACATTTTATCTAAGACAGTGTGGCGTTACAATATTACCTTACGTATGTGTGCGTTATATTGATATTTGTTTTGTCAGAATAACACGTAGGTAACGTACCTACACCTTTTTACTTATAATATCATTGGTTAGGTACATGTGGTTGTGTTGTCTGTTTATAGATAGCCCAGTCTGGATACACTTGACATTTTAAAGGACAATCATTGTTTGATACAATCTCCTTCATTTATGGTTCTATCTACGTGAAATTGTGTACACACGTTACCATTTTAAAAGAATAAGAATAGAATGTTTTTTTTAAGTTATTATTGTTAATCACAAAAACTTACAAACACCAAAAATCATATGTTCGGCAGTTTACTTTTTTTTAAACATTTATTTATAATAATGATAATATTCAATTACGTTGGACAATTAATTGTTGATAATACATTCTCTTACAATATACCTTTTAAACCCTTAAATATGATTTATTACGTAGTAAATAACATTGGTCTGCAAAAAAATTTTTTTTTACCTCCTCATTGTTTTCATGCATGATAACGTTATAGTTGGTGCTCTAAACATGGAATTTAACATGCATATAAATACAGCACATAGATTGTAAGTACAATGTCCATTTCATTAAAAAACGTATTATCAAAGTAGCAACAATTACAAGAAAGTGTAAGAAAGACTACGATCTAAGTTCTACAGCGAAAAATGCTAATTTTACAGTCACAAGTTATAGAAATACCAGTATATTTACCTCATTAGGGTAATATAATTCAAGTAATTTTGTGGTTTTTTTCTTTTCATAGTTTCCATGGAAGTTTCTCGGCGAATAGACCAACAAAAGTCGGCAAGCGTTGCTGCTGACTATTTGCCACTGTAGCGTCTTTAAATATGCGTAATATCCGTAGGAAGCCTTTCACCATGCTCATCTGATACGACAAAGAGATTTTCCGAAAAATCTACATGCGAGACCAAAAAAATAAATATGAGTGAAATATTGCATCCTAAAGCTTTATAAGCAGTAAAAAGCTCTCGAATGTTTTATCGGTAGTTGTAAGCTTTTGTATTAGATACCAAGAGAATTATCACACACTTTTACAAGCTACCCAAGCTTTTCTCAGCTTTGTTCAACTTTGAATTGAAAACGTTATCTGTCGTAGCTCTTTAAGAACAGTCTGTAGAATTCTTACAAGTGCGCGGCATTTCATAACCTAAAAATTAATGGAATTCAATAAAAAAATCAATTTTATGTTTATTACGTCTGTTCATAGAAAAATGGATAACATACACATAAACTACTTTAAAAATATATACATATAGTATGAATTTTGTGCAAAACTACTAAAGTATTTGATATAGAACGTAAACTATTAAATGACAAGTTTTCAACTAACTGTTGTAAAGTCACAGTAAATACTGTGCAGGCTCATATTATGTACTTCCATAGAAATCACTTTTCGTACTTTCCTGCCTTGTCTTACGACAAAAACCTATTTCGTATGTATATATACGATGTGAATACATAAAACTAATAAGAAAAAACTCAATTTATGATATTTTGGAAAAAAAAACCATATCGAAAAATCTAGACGTGATAGAAAAAATCGGCTATCGGGAACAGATTCAGAGCATCAAAATCTTCATATTTCTGAAATAATTTTTTAAAGGAGGATTTTGTTGCAGACCAGTGTAATCTATACATATAAGAAAAATGGAGTGTCTGTATGAAATATCAAAATAATTTTTTTTTACCGATTGGGTATGAAAGTATACACGCTTCTAATAACAAAAATGCAATTTTTAAAATTTTTGTCGGTCTGTCTGTCTGTTTGTTCCGGGTAATCTCCGAAACCGCTAGACCGATTTTGACGGGAATTTCACTGTCAGATAGTTAAAATTACAGCGCGTTACTTACGCTACTTTAAATTAGACTAGCTATTAACCGCGGCTTCGCCCGCAGTACTATCTTCAAAACGGTTAGACCGATCTTCATGAAACTTTCACTGGCAGATAGCTGACATTATAAAAAGTAATTCGAGCAATTTTAATTTATACTAGCTGTTAACCGTGGCTTCGTCCGCAGTGCTATCTCCAAAACAGTTAGACCGATCTTCACGAAACTTTCACTGGTAGATAGCGAACCTTATAAAAAGTAATTGAGGTTATTTTAGTCTAGCTGTTACCCCCGACTTTGCCTGCATGAAATTTAGCAAGATTTCAACTCATTATAATTACTAATAACTTTAATGATATAGAGATCTTCCTAATAAGATTTTAGATTATAAGCGTATTACGCAGAGAGTTCCATAATACAATTTCTTGCGGAGTAGACAAGCGTTTATTTTTGGTATAGTCACAAAATCTTAATTATAATGACAATGTATATTAAGTGTAATGTAAATGTGAATCTTTATAATAATACTAGCTGACCCGGCAAACGTTGTTTTGCCATATAAATAATTTCCTAGAAAATTAAAAAAAAAATTTAGGGGTGGACTACCCCTAACATTTAGGGGGATGAAAAATAGATGTTGGCCGATTCTCATAGATACCGGATAAGCACAAAAAATTTCATCAAAATCGGTCAAGCCGTTTCGGAGGAGTATAGCAACGAAAACTGTGACACGAGAATTTTATATATTACTAGCTGACCCGGCAAACGTTGTTTTGCCATATAAATAATTTCCTAGAAAATAAAAAAAAAAATGTAGGGGTGGACTACCCCTAACATTTAGGGGGATGAAAAATAGATGTTGGCCGATTCTCATAGATACCGGATAAGCACAAAAAATTTCATCAAAATCGGTCAAGCCGTTTCAGAAGAGTATAGCAACGAAAACTGTGACACGAGAATTTTATATATTAAGAAGATAGATAAGAAGATTTTAAGTTATTGTTTCATTAGTTCCTTATACAGTGTAAGTGAGCACTGAGGTAGTTATATGGTGGGTTAACGTTCCAAATATGTTGCTTATGTCAAACCTCATTTGACACGCTGTTAGTATTTATATATCTAATGTACACGTTACATTTTACTGTTAGTGGCGTGCGTGTCGTACTTACAATTGATTTTAAAGAACATTTCTATAATTGTACATAATCTCAAAATTTTATAATTCTTTAATACGATTTTAAAAAAACACGTGCGGAGCTGCGGGTACAGCTAGTTATACAAAATAAAATCACTTAAAAATAAAAATCACTTAAATCGGCAGTATCTTCTATGTCACTTATATTTAAATAGGAATGAGGTTTTTTTAAGTATTACGTAAGGTAGTTAGTTAGTAGTAAGGCTTTAGTATCTATAAAACGTTATATAACACAGAAATAAATAATTTAATGTTCATGAATAAATTTAGTACAAAAAAAATATCCTTTACAATACAATACTATATAATAGGTTGAGTAGGTTTAATTTCCCAATAATATAGGAAATAATTAGAACATATAAAAGGAGACATTAATTTTACTCTATGATCCCGAGTATTGAGAGATACTGTAGGCTGAAGCAAGAACAGAGAAATTAAAATTAACTAAAAACGTCAAATCAATGAAATAATATTTCAAAGAATTAACATTTATGTTTATAACATTAAACTATAGTACACGCTAACAGAACCAGAGGAATAACTACACTTTCTATAACATAGAAATATTCATGGACTATTATATATAGGTACATAGTAGATAAATATATACACACATATTGCATTTCCTGCTCCTTGAATAACAATGCAGTGCAGACAAATTGTGACTGATAGATCACAACCTTCGTCCGCGTCCGTTCTCTATTCGCGCAAAGACTTGATTGGATCTACATCAATTCAAGCGATTCATTTATCGTTCGTTACGTTGCTACTATTGAAACAATTGACATACTTTTAAGCTTCCCTTTATTATAGAAAATGGATTTGTCTGAATTTCTCAGTCTGCGTGCGATAGCATTACTATACCAAAACTTCTTCTATTTATTCTAGTGCCTCGCTTCGGCTATTCACGTTTCATCTATCTACAAAGTCCATTCTTATCAAGTCACTTTTCAGAAGTGTTTATGTAATCATACTAATATGATTATTATACCAGTTTCTAAACCGATCCATCTTCACAACAAAAATTTATTATCCTTTACCCAGATAGGAGTACACCGATTTACTACGATAATCAGTATTTAACCCTAATCGATCCACGATCATCGCTGTTTTTGTCTTATATTGTACTTATTTAGCATTGAATGAAACCTGTTAAACCTGAATTAAGCGTGTTAAAAGCTTTGTGGAAAACCTTTATTTGGTAGTACTTTATATAGAGTAGTAGGAAATAATTTTACACTTTAGTCTGGTCTAAACTTTATTATTGCCGCGACTGTCTACTTGGTTTACATCGCTTACTTCCATAGCTTAATGTCTTATGGCATTTTGTTGTCGGGGGCCGCAGCTGAGGTAGACACCATATCCTTACTACAAAAACGGGCAGTTCGAGAAATCTATAATTTGTGGCCTCGTGAATCATTAAAGACTAAGTTTCAGGAATTCGGTATTTTAACTCTGCCCTCTCAATATATTCTTTAGAATTTGATGTACGTCCGGAAAAACTTCGATAATCTGGATTTAGTAAAAGACCGACATAATGTAAATACCAGAAACCATAACAAACTGGTCACTCCATGTTTCAGGCTTACTAAGACCAGTAACAGTTTTTTAGGTAATAGTGTTAGATTTTATAACAAAGTCCCAAAACACATTACCGATTTGCCGGATAGTAGATTCAAGTGTTATGTCAAGCGGGTCTTAATACATAAAGGTTATTACAGGGTGGATCAATATGTGAACGATGGCGACGTCTGGAAGTGACGCCTCTCTCTGTGCAACCACTAAAAACAAATGTAGTTTTATGTGTCTACTATGTTGTAATAATCAAAAAATGTGCTAGTTATTATGAAAAGATAAACCAGATCGAGTTTCTTACCGGTTCTTCTCGATGACTAGGTTGTTTTCCGAACCGGTGGTAGTTTTGACGTTCATAAGTGCCTTCGCAGGGCGTAAATTGAATAAAGATTATTGTGATTTTGACTGTGACCGTAAATAACGAATAATGAATTTTCAAAAGGATCTTACGGTTGTTGCTATTTAGCTAGGTTTTGGAGCGTGTGAATGAGGAGCTGCTTAGAAACGAATACATGAACAACGTATTAAGTTAAATCTACAAGGTACTATTAGATTAACTTAAACTTAATTTTATCAAATCAATTGAATAACTCAATTTAAATAGGCCGTGTAATATTTCAACTAAAACCTCTTATATACAATGTATATAATGCATATTTTACATAATATATCAAAGAGCACTTGCGGCCGATTTTTCAGTCGATTAGTTTCGTGATAAGTCGTTTGTGCCTGACATCGGAGGGTCGAAGTTGCGAGGGTAAATACTGCGTACTTTGTATTGTGACAGTCCAACTGTTAATGTCGTCGGCATCGATTTTTTTTTTCAAAACAGTGATTAGCATTTATTAGAATCTACCCGTCACCCATTATCCCAATCACTTTGTAGCATTGAAATTGACAAATCTAACTAATGTCACCCAAAATAGTTCTTGGACTTGCAGTTTTGGTATTATTCTTAAATTTTCACGAAACCAAGCCTAATACTGCCTAATTGTGGTAATAAGAAATATATAAATAATTATGGCAAAAAGACTAAGACCAAGGCCTTGCGGTTTTGCAGTAAAGTCAGAGTAGAAACAAAGTATTATTAAGTATTTGGTTTCAATACTGATATTAATAGAAGTAAGTCCTCTAGTATCACTAACAAATTTGCAATTCCTTCCATCTAACAACAAAGTTGGTCTTGTTTTTTATTTTACTCACATAAACAAAAATTATAAAGATGTGATAAAAATATAGTACAAGATAAAGCTTATTTCTAACAAAGATAGCGGAATACGCATTAACAAACACTGAAAATAAGAAAACGAAAGAGACGGCTACGCGGCACAGCGTGCCACTCCTTTGCGCTGTTCATACCTTACACGCGTAGATACTGCAGCAATGATATTAATGAAACGTAGAACAGCAGAGAAATTACTTAAGTTCTAATACACAAATCCTCTGATGTTCAATATGAAGTACTCCAATATACTACTGGATACAGCCCATTACTGTTTACACCTAGTTTATGTGTCTAACTTATAATATGATTATAAATGATATGATTTAACAATAATTCCTGGGACATGCTCGAAGATCTTTAGACAAGAAAGATTACCCATGAAATACAGACCCCACACATACATACAAATATGTTTTTAAATGCTTTGTAGGTTTTAGAATTTTGACCAAAACCTCAACTAATGTTAAATGATGATGTGAAGATGGTAAATACGATAAACTTAAAGAGGGACTCGCTCTTAAGAGCAGTTGCCAGAACAGACCTATAGGTGCTCGACGACAGATTTTTAAAGAGGCTTAGAAAAATCCTTACCATAATGCTATAGCTCCATCACGATATTTTCCTTCACCGAAACCTTCGGCTTATCTGCAAGTATGCAAACCTACACTGATCATCAAGGTTTCCGAACAGAATACCCACTGTGCCACTATCGCTTCAAAAATTACACTGTCGCTACTGATTGTTTCGATCAATCTCTTGCTTAACCAAATTGAAGCTATGGGTAAACAATTAGATGAGAAAGATAATCGAACCGAAGTGGATGGAAATACTAAATTACAAGCAGCCCGAGATGAGGTGCTTAAACATTATAGGAAGTGTAAATCAATTTACTGTACCACTTTAGTTTTATACCCAAGGCACAAAGTTCAGATTTTTTAGGTCACATTATGGGGAGAACAAATTAAAACACAATGCCTGCGCAAATTTAATATTTATATAGAAATAACAGGCTAGATTCGCTGTCTAAATCTATATTAGTTCTAGAATTACCAAAAAATGAAAGGAGAGTATATAAATACGATAAAAAATGTAATAGACATTGAGAAACTATACGCATGCCCCTTACATTGTCTGGATCTGATCTCCAAGACGTAGTTACCAACGTTTGAGGAGCCAACGTATCGAGAGCAGCCAGAATATATTTTGGAGTCGTGGAGACTTATCACATAGAATATTCGATTTTAGCCAAGATAGTTTGTGAATTTCTTTTAAAACCTGCAATTTCTATACCTGCTGAGAGCATATTTTTAAGACCATCATTAATATTTAGAAAACATAAAACTAGGTTAAGTGGTGAGAATTAATATAAAGTAACCAGACATCAAAGCTGTAATACCATATAGGATAAGGGCCTATCATGATTAACAATATCTTAAAAATATTGTCAAGTTGATTTAATTAATTTAGTTCAACTTTACTATATCTATGTCCATAAGAGCGCAAAATCAAGACCAAGATTAGGTGTATTAACGTAATACTAATACCAAGACATAACTAAGACTCGTTATGGTCTTGTCCATCTAACCCATAGTCTCATATTTTTGTTAAACAGTTACCGTACATCCAGTCACAAACTTAAAAAAAAATATTCTATTGAGAATTTTATTGTACTAGAAAACTCTTTAAATACGTATATCTACTAAAATGAATATTATAAGAATGGCAGTTAAAAATTTAAGATGAATATAAAATTAAGACATAATAAATTGTTTTGTTTGCAGTAAATCTACAAAGAATAATGTCTGATGTCAAAGCGAAAAAGTACAATGATATGCCACATCTTATAATTTGTTTATATTTTTAGTTTATACTCTATAATCTATGATTGAGGTCGGTGAAACAAATGCCGGCGTGTCACCGGATGAAAGTCTGTAGCGCATATAATAAGTTAATGTACAGACATCCTGTTTATAAGTGGCTCGCGCCGCCTCACGCCCACATTGTATGACCCTGATACTCATATGATCATTTATATCTCAACACCGGCATACCTGTGTGTAGAGTTATGCGTGACTTTCTTTTCTTTATTTATATGTACTAGCAATTTAATGAAATGGTCATCATGTGAAAGGTAAGGTCAAAATGCGAATTTGTGTATACAGGACGACTAGAAAACTGTAAAGTAAGTTTAGTTTGGCTTAGTCGCTAGCGTGTTCGGAAACCGCGTCGATGGACGTAGGTTAAAATTCTACCAACTCAGTCGGCGCTTTAGGTGAATAAAAAATTGCCATGATAAAACAATAGCATGATGAGCTGCTGCTTCTAAATGCGCCTAGCTACCTACTACTCTCAAGCTGAAAATCTATCGCCAAGCACCCATTGGTGTGTTCCGGCAGCTTCACTTGAGAGCCAGTTAGTTGTCTCTAGGTTTAGCTTGTGAAATGTCTTAGACCACACCGATATTAAACATCTGATGGGTTTGTGATCTAACGCTAAAACATATAAGGTATTTAAAAAAGACTAAAAAGAGCTATAGTTTTAAAACGAGGTTAAAATTTACCCTCCCCACAAACTAATGGAATCTCTTCTTACTTCTTACTAGATTTTAAACGTGACACAAATTTATAGATGTATACAAAATTAAAGAGTCTGGTATTTGTGTGGATTATTGTTACCTAAAATGTTCGACCCGATTTTGATAAGGTTTATTAAAGCCGGAGGACCTTCATAATAGTATTATGTAGAGCTCATAACATCACTTTCTACAAGAGCGAAGCAGTTATAATAAAATGTAACTGCAGAGGTAACTTGAAAGCAATAAAAGGGTTGTATTAGGTATTGAGATATTAAGAAGAGATTATTTTTCAGCAAAAAAAATATATCCAAAAACGAAGATTGGGACTCCATTTTATAATGTACAATGAATGATGTTATATACTCATATATTTTAATAACTAATCTTTTATTTTATTTATGAAATTGTTAAATAAATTTCTGAGTTACTCTGTTACAAAATAACGTTTTTTCGTCCACAGGCATTACTTAATATTTACGTCAGAAAAAAATAACAGAACAGGCTCAGCGTAGAGAAATGGAAAATAGGTTGAATTTTACGTTTTAGTACTTGGTATTATATATGACGTCGTGCCTACGGCTCGTGTTATCTTTGTTAGCTATTATTTTTTGTACTTTGCTTATTTATTATAACTAGTTGTGATCGCGACTACGACTACTCTACGGGAAATTTCATGTACAAAAACAGTGATTACAAAATAATAGGTAACTACATAGGTGTAATAAAGTTCAACATCAAATGATTTAATTTGAGCTCAACCTTTGTAAACGATTCTGTTCTTCAAAACGTAGCGTAGTACTATACGAGTAGTTAGCTTCCAGTCATTGCTCACCATGTGAATGTATACATAGAGGGCACTAAAAGTTTTCGGAACTGGCCTGTATAAAGAATATTTAAAAACGAATTACGACATTTGAAAATATAACTCTTTGTCCTTAAAATGCAGTTTGTTTAATGTATTTGTCAATGCTTTTAAATTTTGGCGCCATTTGTAACACTTACGTGTCTACGTCACCATAGATTTAACTCGTGAAAAGTTTCATAGTATCATTTACTACGATATTAAGTTTAGCCTACTGCCTCAATAGAGTGTCGCTCGCATTCAAAATGCTTTTGACAATGAAGCATCATGCTAGTGGTTTACACAATTTCAACACGGTCGTGTTAATCACAGTGTCGAATTTGATGATGGTCGTCCAGCTACCGCTGTGAACAACAATGTATATGATGTACGCCGTATGATAGAAATAGATGAGTATGTGACCTACCATGAGATTCGGGCATCTTTAGGCATATGAATGAGTCAAATACAGCAAATCCTACAAAAGACTTTGGATGTGAATAACTGTGTATTCGATGGATCCCTCACAGTTTTACTGCCGCCCAAAAAGCGGACCGCGTCACTTGGTGAAATAGCATACTTACCAACTTTAACGTAGTGACACCAAATTTGACATGACATTGTTATAGGTGACGAAATAAAGATTTACAATTACGATCCCAAAACAAATCAATAATCAACTGTTTCAAGCCAACAAAACTGGAGAGCGTGCGGCCTACCTCTAAGAAGATGATTTAATAGGACCGAGTACATATTTACTTTCCCTCTGGAGTATTGTCATAGAGTGAATAGCGATTGGTACACGACCATTTGTTTCTTAGAAGTTATTGACTAACTCCGTAATAATAACTAAAAACACCGTATCATCTTGCACCGTGATAATGTCAGCTCTCACACGACCAAACAGACAAATGAATGTTTTAAAGGAAAAAGTCTTGCCATAAATACCGAAACAAAGAAAAAATATATTTTCTATTGCAAATAACATTTATTACTTTTACAATGTGTTAGTTTAATACATAAATAATATAAAACAATTTAAAATATAAAAAGCTTATTCCAAGTGGTCTCCATTGGCTGCAATACAGTCATTTAAACGTTGAGGCCAGTTATCAATAGAAGCACGCACTCTTTCCATGGGAAAATTCTTCACTGCCAATCGTACGGATTGTTTTAGGGACTTCAAATTATCATGGCGTTTAGAGCAAGCCGTACTAACTAAAAGTAACCATAGATCATAATTCAGCGGATTAAAAGCGGACTAGATGACGGCCAGTCTTAAGCTTAGATGAAATCCAAAGCGTTTGTTTCCAACTAAAACTGCGTAGATCGAGCTTTATGATCCGTCGCCGAGTCTTGCTGGAAGGACCATTCTTGGTTATTGAACATGGTTAAGGGGCTTCACTACCTTCTCAAGAAAGGTATCTTGATACACTTGTGCCGATGTTTTGATACCTTTCTCACAAAAGTATGCCTCAGTCACTCCTTCATAGCTAATACCCCGCCCAACCATCACTGAAGTCGGATAGTGCCCACGTTGGACTCTGTCGACTAATTGGGAAGCTTCCTTAGAGTGTTGAGCATAAATACTTTTTGTTTGTTAAAATGTTGCTCAATTGTAAAAATTTTCTCATCTGTAAACAAAATTTTTCTGTGACCTCCATTTGCGTACCGCTTCAGTAGTTGTTTCGATTATACTACCCTATTCTTTTTCAAATTATCAGTTAAGAAATAACCAGTACGTCTCTTATAGGCTGCAAGTCCTAAGTCATGTTTTAAAATACGCGATGGTTCTAGGTGCTATCTTCATCTCCCGAGATAAAATATTTTGCTTTCGGACAGGATTTCTTCGAATTATTTCCCTTACTGCTTTGACCACCTTTTTCGTACGAACACTACGTTGTACGTCCATGTGGACGGCCAGATCTTTTTCTGTCACAAACAGAGGGGGTCTCATTATACCTATTAATAGCCCGGTACACAAACATTTTACTAATACCAAGTGTATGGAGAGTTTTAAATATTGCATTTGGCTCCATACCGACTTTGTGTAATGCAATCACAACGATTCGGTTCTCTTTATCACCCCACTCCATTTTAATATCGCCAAATATTGTACAATGTATTGGCGCCAAAATAAGAAAACTCAATGAATAACCATATAAAAATAACAAATTCAAATGTAATATTTTGTTTATTTTTAATTGTAACAGTATTTATGGTCAGACTAAATATATACAGTTCCGACTGCACCATGCGGTTTTTTCTTGATTTAAAAAAAAAACTTTGAACGGTCAACAATTTTCAACACCAAAAGAGCCTGTTATTGAGTTTAAAAAGCACGTTTTCGAAGTCACTACGGAAGAGTGGCAAAAATATTATCAATATTGGTTTATTCATATGATAAAGGGCATCGAAAGTAAGTGAGAGTATTTTGAGAAACAACAATTCATTTTTAACCAGTCCTAGTTTTTTTTCGTTTTCAATACGGAAATTTTAGTGCGCTCCACGTATATATCTAACTCTTGGGATATGGCGTGGTACTCAAAAAGAAAAATTTGTCGTGCCTTAGGCAAGTTCTTATTTTTATTTGATTGACATACAGCTCGTCGAAACCATGAAGTTAACCAATTAATTAAGTTGTTTTGCTAACGAATTTTAAAAACAAGTATATTATTCTAACGATCTTATTCGCTATCGAATCTCATCTAACCGTTTTTCTTAGCTTTCAGTAAATTAACAAATTTCATGTCAGTAATCTACCAGTCCGTTTATTACCAGACATTTTACCATCAACCAAATCAAAATGCTATACAGTCTAAAGGTTAAAGTTTAATAACAAAATTTAAAAAAATACTTGTTCATAGCATGTAATCTGAAAGAATAACAAAGTAAACTAATTTTAGATATTAAATGATATTTTCCAGTAAACTTATCTATACAAGCCTACATGTTTAATAGCGAATTCTAAGGCTATGTTCACACGACAAGCGCTTAACGCGCGTTGAGCGCGCGCAAAAGTTTTAGTATAATATTCACATGGTGCTCGATTGTCAGGCGTTGAACGTGCATTGCTGCGGCCGCCCTGGTTCAGTTTCTTCTACATTTGTCCGTTATACGCGTCAAAAGCATAGAAAACCAATGATCTCAGAGCGCGCGTTGACGCGCGCTGACAACTGTCGAGCGTCAGCGCAACGTTCAACGCGCGCTTTATAAAAAAGCGCTTTAGCGTGTGTACGGTCTGAATAAAATGTATATAGTTTTAAACACGCGTTAAGCGCTTGTCAAGTGAACATAGCATAAGTTTCATCCAATCCGTAATACAGCGAGTCAAAAACTCATTGAGAGCAGTTACGCTTATTGGATATAATAATTTTATGAATGGAGCTTCAGATACATTCTTTATTATTTAATACCCATAAAAGCAATAGTAAAAACCATACAATGAATATTCTTGTTACTTAAATTTATTTCGTAACTATAATAAAAATCGTATCATGGCCAAATTCGTAAAAGTAATAAATCAAAGTAACTTAAAAACTACTTTACATATATAGTATTTTTTTCTCGAACTGACTACGTTATTGGCCTGACTGTCATTTACAGCTTTACCGGACTTCAGCATATACAGTGTTAATATTATCTGTGCTTATTTTGATATTCCAGAACATTATAAACTACTAAAACGGTAGGTTTAGCATCATCTATGTATATGTAATGTATATGCATGAAGCGTAACAAACAAACAAACACACTTCCACTTTTATAATATTATTTAAGGTAGTAAGGATAAGGAAGTAAGGATTACCATACAAAATTTCACCAAGAGTCTTTTAATAGTTTTTACTTGATTCGCGTACAAACGCGGACAGACAAAATATACTAAAGACCATGTAAATGCGATCTGTCTTGGATTTTAAAGCTTGCTAAATTATTTTCTCTGAAATATTTTTAATGTATACACTTACAACAGTACAGACTAGCAAGAACTCACGACTTTGTTCACATTAAACGTAAAATTTTATATAACGTCTAACGCCATCTAGTGACGAGTTATACCAAAAAAGATTATATAAAGACCTCCGTGAAAATAATGTTCAGGTGTGCCAAATTCTATGTGATTCTGTTTAAAAGCTGTTTTATCAACTTCATATATACCGTCGTCCTTTTTTATATTGTATTAATAAAGCAATTTAAAGCCTAAACAATAACTAGAATGCGTTTAAACGACTAATTCACGTTCGAGGATTGAGAAGTAAATATAAATTGAACATATGTCATATTTCCCTTGTGCCGGATGCTTTCAATTTGTTGATGTGGCACGGCGCAGGCGCAAACCGTACAGTATACCTCACGACGCGCTCCAGTAATCATCACAATTATTATCAACGGATTATTTCCGATTAACACTGCTAGCGACATCTTACCGGCTCTATCTTTCCACAATTTAACAATTTCAAATGCGTTATCTTATTTAGGCCACAAGTTTTTTTTTTCAAATACAATATGTTCCTAATAGAGTTCATATATAAAATAAAATATAATATAAATAATTGGCCTAATAAATAATTTGGTCTTAGATTAGAAAAGTGAATAGATTTAGTTATAAATTTGAAGTGGTATCACTAATGTGTGATACCACTTTATAACTTCCATGACGGAGAGGATAAAGAGAAATCCCAAGCGACCGAAAAGAAAAAGAATTTCCGATATGAGGTGAGTAATACATTTGTTGGATACGAATTTAAGAACGTCCTATCTAATTTTATTTAACCTATACATTATCATGATATCTTCTTTATATATAAAAATCAATGTTTGTATGTTTGTCCTCTATGCATGCCGAAACTACTGATCAGATTGTGATAATAATTTAGTAGGGTGTTCTGGGGACATCCGAGAGTGTTCCTGGCCCAAAAAATCTATATACATATATAAATGTTTTTTTTTTCAATATACTCGTATTAATGAAATTGTTTGCCTTAAAGAAAGAAACGGTTTTTTGTTCTTATTAGAACATTTGACTCTACATTTCAATATTATTTTGACATAATTGCAATAATACATTTATTTATATATCAACTAGCGGGCTGGGTAGACGCTGTCCCGCCCTGACTAAAAAAAACCTTGACAAATTATACTAAAGCCTTCCTCGTGAATCACTGTATCCACTGGTGAAAACCGCATGAAAATCCGTTCAGTAGTTTTCGAGTTTATTGCGAAAAGACAGACAGACGCGGTAGGGGACTTTGTTTTATACTATGTAATGATGTGATACAGTATATATGTATATCGTTTTTATCTACACTCTTATTATGAAGAGGTAATAAATAATATCCTTTTTTATCCTCTACCTACACAGGTGAAGTAGTTGCTATATTAGAAGCAATCAAACATGTACTATCACATAAATTAGATCTAATTATCAAATTGACAGAATCTCTAAGTTGCTTACAAGCTATTCGGCATAGTCAGATTATTTCTAAAGTTCCCAGTTATCATAATTATTAAATTCCATTTGGCAAGGATACCAGGACACAGTGGGATCCATGGTAATGAAACTGTTGGTCTTCTTGATAAAGAAGCTATCTAGACTGGGTAATTTGATCAATATTACACCTATGTTTAGAAATAATCCTCTCTAAACAAGACTAATTTGTTTGCATCATGGAACTCAAACTGGGATGTATCCCACCAAAGGCAAATCATATGCTTCCAAATATATTCAGGATAACATTCCAGGTAAGCCATGGCTTTATAAGTTTCATAACTGTTGCAAGGTTGCTGTATCTACTATTTGTAAACTGACAATCTATCTGCAGAGGTGTGCTCTCCAGTTCATCTTTCAGAGCTCAGAATCAGGGACAGCTCAATATGTGAATGTGGGCACTCTAGAACATATTTTTTTCAATTGCCCCAATTTAGTATTGTATTGTATGATATTTTACTTAACAATATACTACGTCCGTCTGATTTTAACAAACGCACAAAGGTGTCTATTTTCTCTTTTTGTCAATACTCTGGTTAATTTTATAAGTTTCAAACATTACACTTTAACATAACACAATAATTAACAGTAATTATTATGTAAATATATATTTATTTAAGGCATGACGTGTGTAACTGCTGTGTTTGTCTTTGTGTATTTCAGTGGCCTAATCTGGAAGAACTAAAAATCAAAATTTAATACTACCTATAAAGTGACTCTCCAAAACTAACATGACACTGGTAAAATTCGTATCTATGAAACTCCACTATTAAAAAAGTTGTAACTGAAGTTTGTGACTTTGGGTGTTCGGGGTAATCTCTGGAGCTACCTACTGATCCGATTTTGAAATTTTTTTCACTAATAGAAAGGTATATTAGATTACTTTTTATTTTGGTAAATATATATATTTTCAATAATTGATCACAAAATTAGTATTAAATGTGATTAAAATTATCAAAATTCTATAATATGGTGCGCGTTGCTGGAATGATTTGAAATATGGGAATAAAATCCTTAGCAAAATTAATTACTGTTACCTTTACAAAAATATACGAGACACCATATATCTAAGTTTAATATATCAGCCAAACAAATTGTTATTATGTGAGAAAGAAAATAAATGGTACAATTACTAATTACAAATTCCTAAAGTTATTAGATATAGGTTTTATGTATACTTTACAAATTCTTATTAAAACAAATAGTTAAATACGAAATTGAAAATTTCATGGTTTAAAGTTTACTTTTTACAGCATGTTAATTGATGAAGTTGGTTAGAAGATAATAAAAACTATAAGCCGATAAAATTATAGCATTGTTGCGAGGATAGTAAATGGGGCGTGGAGGTGAGGGCCACAGGAGCAACCCAGGTGATACCGGGAAGACATTTCTTGCCAATATATATAGGATAGTTTGGATTCACTATTGGACCCGTCGCTACAATCGGGTTCTAGAGTGTTTTAAGATTTTTCGCGTTTTGAAATAAAATTGGAACCGGTAATAACCGATTTGGCGCAGACGAAGTTGCGCGGGTCAGCTAGTATATTATAAAAATAAAACATCACGAGTCCTTATATTATGATAGCTCTTATTAGAATTGCCTTAACTACAATTATATAAAGTTATTCCTTCCGAATATTTTTATTGTATCGTTTTACAATTATTACTTAGCCTTAATCGACTATAATACTCATTTTCACTGGTCACAAAATTAGCGTTTTTTGTGATACATATAATTGTTTGTAGCATTATTACACTTTGTTATTAAAAGATAAAATATATCAACTCATTTTTTAATGTCATTAAATCCTCTACTTGTAACCTATAGTTTGCGAAATGTTTTGCAAACGCTTCGCACCACAACTACAAATTTGATAGTATAATGTTTGATAAGAAGAACTGTACAGATTTTTTTACTTATTTAATTGTTTGGCTGAAAATGGAGTAATTATTTGTATTTTGGTACATTTAGCTTAAGGTGGTAGAGCCACGCTGAAGCTACTACTGGTTTCAGCATGAATGGGTCGGCTCGCCCAGGGTACTACCACCCTCTCATAGAAAACCGACGTGAAGTAACAGTGCTTGTATTGTTGCATTTCGTTCGGTCAGTGAGAGTGCCGGAGGCCCACCTCCCCTCCGTCCCCTCTTCTCTAACCCCCTCACTCCCTTTCCCCCGAACACAGGATGGCAACGCACTTTCGAGTCCCCTGATGTTGTTAGTACCTATGGACGGTGGTGATCACTTAACATCACGTGACCTACCTGTTCGTTTGCCTGCAAAAACATAAAAAAAAATATGAAATTTAATTCTTTCATCCAATTTAGGACGTCGTCGGTAAGAATGGTCAGGTCATCTGAAGAACCATTATATTTTCTTAGTGGGAATTGCTATTAATATACAGAATGATTTTTCAGGTATCTCAGTAAAAGGAAGTATTTTAACCGATTCAAATACAAGCAAACGTTTTTAGGAGAGTGTCTATAACATTTTGATAAATTCTACCTGTATTAAAAGATTATGAAATCTGCCGAATTATGTGCCGTTAGAAAAAAGTTGGCGATTTAGACAAAAACTTTTTTGATGATAATCAATCCTGCTTCTCATAAGATTAAGGATGAAAATACTCTACATACATATAATACAAACATATATAAAAATACTATACATACAACATGTGTTAAAGTTTAAGTAGTAGATATCGCAAACAGCTTATCCTGTACATTTCGTGGGAAATCATCCTGATCTAGATAACTTTAAACACGTAAATATAAAAATAAAAAATGATACAATTTACAATGGTGGAAGTAATTTTACATTTGTGGTTTATAATATTATCTGAGATACATAGGTTAATTTTTTTACTACCGAGCAGATGGAAACCGATCGTGTACTTGGATTTATTCCACACCGAATTGTTGTTAATAACTTTCTACGTTTTTTAAGTTTAACCCTATCGTATTTCTTTCTATAAATAGTTCCACTTGAAGAGATCTAGATGAGTACGATTAAGACTACGAATTAACCACAAAATGTGGCATTATGTTTCTATTCTCTGGATTGCACATTAGCGTTACTCCGAGAAGGAATTTGACTTGAAAAAAGTTAAAGATGGGCAAACGTGGGCAAAGGGAGTAGATTCGCATACATAATTCCAATTTCGTAATCTCTCATTTTTTTTCCTCCCTTATTTCTACCCCTTAGACCGCTACGACTAACTTCAAGAATGCACCTTGAGATTTTAGATTTTTCAATTTTTTTTCGAACGGTGCATGCATTTTAAATTTTTCATAACTTTTATAGAGGTGGACGAATAAATTTAAATGATGGGAAAAATGGGAAATCGATCGGCATACCCTCTACGAACTTTCAAATCCGTGCACTAAAATTGGGGGGCTAACTTCCCGGAGTTCATTAGTGGTACAAATCAGAACGTGTATAGCGAATTTTGTATGGTGAAGCGCCCTTTTTGTATAAACATTTTTTGCGCTTTTGACACTAGTAATTCTTGATCTCTTAGTGGTCATCGTTGTTATTGGATCAGGACATATTGTCAGCTACAAAACCGTGAATTTTTCCTTCTACGTGAAAAACATCACCTTCATTTTTCTTTTCTCGCGTAATGTCAGATGTTACAAACAACAACCTAGATTGTTATCTTCAAAGCAAACAAAATAATTACATATAAATACATAATTCAAAATTCTGATTTCTTCAATCAGTCTTTGTAACGTTCAAGTCTATCTATGCTAAAAACTTTTGCTAAATATAAAAGCAGCATGAGGTATACTTTTATTGTACAAGTTTATCGTATCGAAGCCAAGATGATTTCCTATAAAATATATTAGTTTTATAATTTCTAACGTCCTAATACTCGAACGTCAATAAGTCTGATAGAGTATTTTGATTATTATAGAAAACAGGACCGACTGGTAGTTAACATTATATTTTGTAAATTGTTCATTTTCTTTTTCACTGTACATTTTTTTTCAAAATCTGTGAATACAGGTCAAATGACTTGAATACAATCAAGAACAGTCTCTTAAGAACATTTCCGTGTCCCAAAAAATCCACCTTGTATAAAACTTATATACGCGAAGGAAATAAAATGAACGAAATAAACCAAAGGGAAGAATATTTCCATTTCACGTTAACACTTAACAATTCAATTGTTTTTAATAATATTTATAAAGAAAATCAAAATTTGAAATACAAGTAAATTAAATTGTTCTCTAAATAATGGGCGTAGAAAGGCTAATAGACTAACAAGCAATGACTGTTAATGGCTCGTTAATCAATTCTCCTTTCTATCTTGGATATTATGTCTATACAATAACATATTACAAAGAATATGCCTTTACGAAGAACATTCTAACTGGTACACATATATATCTCACTAATTTATATACGTATGAATATGTAGCTTAGCTTAGAGCTAACCGTTAGGTGGCGAATTGCATAAACTAGGCAACAGCCCAAGCCGAGGTGTGCCGTGCGCCCTTGAGCTAGTTGTGAAAATTAAATCACCTGTGTGTCTTAAGCGCTCGCCGTAGTAGTCCGGTGAAGTTGTTAAGGCATTACTAGGCCAATAGCGTAATCAGTTCGAAAAAAAAGAACAATCTAACCTGCGTCCATAGGCGCTGTGTCGTCATAAAGTTGCAGCCTGTATGCGAACTCGATACAAATAATCGGAGGATGTCTCATCGACCATGAGAACGAAATACAAAGGGGTTCTAAAAATAGCCCATCTCGAACATTGTCGGGTCGTTCAAGTAATGACGTCAACATTCCAGAGCTTTCTACCCCCTTTTATTGACAAGTATAAAAAAAGGCTGCGGTGCGTTCGACAGAGTTTTATTTCTGGCGAAGGGAAAGCCTAAGAAAGAAATTTTCGGTTGAACTGCGACTACAAAATTATAAGGATTAAGTGCAACAGTAGTGTAATTATGCGATAATGAGTCTATTTAATTTTTATACCATGTATCTCTTGTTTACAAGTACAAAATATTTTTTTCTGACGCAAACGGAATCTGATTGACTCACGGATGTAACAATAGCTTCAACTTCACCCCACTACATAATAAGATCATCCTTTATACTAGATGTGCTTGCGATTTCATGGATTTATTACTTAAATACTTTAGATACAACAAAATGAATATTACATAAATATTATCTATATTAAAATATGTACAAACATCAACTTACATAACGGTCGGTTGAACAGTACAGAAAGTAATCTATTATAGCGTCACCTAGTAGCAAGTTATAGTAAAATAAATAGCATAAAAATCGTCTCGATTAAAATCATAACTATGTTAACTGTCATGGTGATCGGTCAAACGACATTGCAGTTTATTAATGTCAGATACATATACAAACTATATTTATATATCATCATTAACTTGAACAGAATTCTTAAAAATAATTAACTTTGAATATACGTTTAATATACAAGAGATTTTTTTTTTGTTATCAGGGTCAACTTTCGCGGACTTAGGTGTGCTGCACACGCAGCGTTCAGGGCCAATTTCAAAGCTGCAATGTACGAAAGCAGTTGCTCCTATGCCGGAGCTTTAGAACTTAAGCGAAGCGCCCTGAAAGAAGAACCATGGCCGGCAACAGAATGGCCACCGTACAGACTACACCAGTCCACCTTCGAACAATTAAAGCAAAGCGTAGAAAAAGCGAAAGCAGCCTTACAAGACCGATCTGGCTTATTGGGAACGGCGACAGCTTTCGGAGACTTTTATGGTGGTCAATTAGGTCCGGATGCGGCAACGACGACACTCGGCTTCGGAAGGTCCCGAACGGATGACTCCATGCTGGGGTCTATGGATAAAAATAAAAATATCGGTAAGTTTATTTTATGATTTATACACCGTTAAAATGTGATAATGTGAATAAACTTAGAGGCAGACTGGATTTCAAGTAGGTACAGCTGCTGGGACTCATCTATAGATGCTTGGCGAAAGACTATCAATTTGAGATGTTTAGATCACCATGCTATTTTTTTTCGTCACGATGGTTTCCTTCACCGAAAGCTGGGATTGTATATCTTTATTAAGTAGTAAATAAATGTTATTTTGGTATTATTTGATGGTCGTAGGTTAATAACAATGTGCACAGATGCAATGTTAAATGTTATGAGTTCAATTTCTACGAATAGCTCGAACTTCGATGTACACACATAATTGTGCAATTTCTAACGCTTACTTGACTTGACTCCAAGCAATTATCTATTGTTATATTTTTTCAACTTAAAAATTTACCTCTAACATTTTTTGGTTGGTGCACTTCAGGACCAATTCATTTCTAGGGTTACTGTAACACCAAATTCGATCGAAGTAGCATTTTATACTAAGTAAAACTGTTTTTAAATAGTAATTAATAGAACGTTAAAAAGTACAAAAGTACTAATATAATTAAACAAAAATAAATTATTAAGTGTAACAAAAGTATCTTTAAAATGATGTCTTTAAATGTGCTATAATATCTTAAACCCTCTTACTGTCCACTACCTATTGATGATAATATCTTGAAAACTAGTTTTCATATTTTGCTATTCAATTTTTTATTATTCTGTAAAACTTTACTGTTCTTTGATTTACAAAATAATATTTATTATGTTATCATACTAATGCATTAAATGGTATTTCTGTGGAGTACGCAATAAACATATATTGAAAGCAAAAATGTTACATTAGCCAATTCATATATATTCTCTCGTGATAAGACTTATCACCATTGGACCTTAAAGTTTAACACCTTTTGCTATTTTATATTGTCATATCACCGTCTTCAGGTCCATTGTGTCTGCGATATCTTTCGTAACAAAATAGTCGTTCACAAAGTAAATCGATTGTCAAAATAACACATACGACAAACAAAATACACCATCTGATATTACAATAGAGTTGAATAAGCAATGGCAAGGTATATAAACCCTTTTAGATTAAGCTGTGATCTTGCGTAGGTATAAAGTGGGGATATTCTTCTCCAGATAACAATCGCTCTTGTCGGAGGGCGTGCGGGGGTTTACCCCACGGTTGCCATGACGACACCCGCCCACTCTCCGCCCCAAAGATCATCACTGCCTGAGCTAGTTGTGAAAATAAAATTTTATTATCCACGTTCAATACATTATTCAGAACTTGAGCTCCTACAGGGGTTCCTCCCTCAAACACCGGGACTAGGGAAATTTTTAACACTTGAAAATTATCTAAGCTGCTTTCCCCTGCACTATAGGCGGTTTGAACATAATACATTTAATCCATCTCTATGGGGTCATAAATGGAGTCTTTATTTGTTCACAAAGTAATAAAGGTGGCACATCTACGCTATCGTAAATTATAACTGAGAGCTTCTAGAAAAGTTTAATATGTGACGGAGGATTTTCATCACATTGTGGTTCATACACAAACTAGCCGGCCCGGCGGACGTTATCCTACCTTGATAATAAAAAAATCCTAAAAGTCAACCGTAGCGCCACCTACCGAGTTCAATTGTGAATCTTAACCATTCTCGGATCCACTGGAACACGCACACAGAATTTCATCAAAATCGGTCCAACCGTTTAGGAAGAGTTCAGTGACATACACACGTACAGAAGACATTTATATATAGAGATACATGTATTTACTTTTTACGTGAAGAGGCTTCTTTTCCGACTTTGGCTGCCACTCTTCTTTATGGAAGATCGTCAAGATGATAAATGTTTATATTTTAAAGTTTGTGAGTTAAAATCACCCATTTTAATATACGAATACAATCACCACGTTCTTTTTAGAACTTTCCAGACCATTTTTTTGGTATCTCAGAACTCATGTGTCATGTTTTAATTTCTGATCCACTTGTACACAGTAAACACTTGACACATATTGTCAGATATAAAATCAAATGATCTAACTCGTATATATTTAAAACTAGCGGGCCCGGCAGACGCTGTCCCGCCCTGACTATAAAAAAAATCTTGACAAATTATATACTAAAACCTTCCCCATGAATCACTGTATCCACTGGTGAAAACAGCATGAAAATCCATTCAGTAGTTTTTGAGTTTATCGCGAACAGACAGACAGACAGACGCGGTGGGGGACTTTGTTTTATACTATGTAATGATACTATTATACAACAGACTAAGATTTCCCAAAAACTGTCATATATACAGTTGTAAATAATTGTAAATAGATTAATAGATGTTTGGTGAAAACATAGAAATCATTAATCGATGTGTTCACGTAAGGGAAATTAACATACCGCAATATTTTGAATACAATTCGTTTTAATGTTCAACGGCAGTTTTTTTTCTGAAAAAAAAAATTAATGTTTTAAAATATATTTGTTTTGCTTTCGAACTGACTTTTGTTGGTGGTAGAGTCACGCTGAAGCTGCTACTGGTTTCAGCATGAATGGGTCGGCTCGCCCGAGGCAGTACCACCCTCTCACAGAAAACCGACGTGAAGTAACAGTACTTGCATTGTTGCGTTTCGTTCGGTCAGTGAGAGCGCCGGATACCCAACTCCGCTCCCCCTCTCCACTTCCCCACTCCTCCTTCTCCCAAACAGGCTGGCAACGCACTTGCAACTCTTCTCTTCTGGTGTTGCTAGTGTCTATAGACGGTGGTGATCACTTAACATCAGGTGACCCACCTGTTCGTTTGCCTCCTATGATAAAAAAAAAACTATGCTATTGGCCTTGTAAGGGCTTTACAGCTTCACCGGACTACACATCGATAATCGTCAGTTACATAATGTTCTACTAAACTAAATTAGTGAAAGCGTTTTTAGATGTTAGGAAAGTACAGGTTTAAATTCTTTTTTTTACTTCCCTGTTACGTCCGGTTATATTAGTTTATATTCTTTATTAATTATATTTTTAACAAGTATATGATGTTAAAATAATACCTCTGCGTAATATAAGCACAAAAACATAATTAACCCTGACTAAAAAAGAAACATAAATATATATTGATCTAAGGAAAAACTGTCTTTAAAATTTTAGACGATTCATTTTAAAAAAGTAAATTAAAACCCCTTCGCTCCATTGTCTTACCGGAGCTGCGGGCCACCGATTGAGCCCATCCGTTTTCATGAAACGATTTTTTTTTTGTTTATTGCTATCGAACTCTTTTGCTTTGTACAGTGACATTGATATCGTTGTCTCTTTCACTCTCATGCCGTGATACTGTTGAAGGCGTAGAAGTTTCGTAGTAGCTCGATTCTCATTATGCCCAGTTCCAGGTGAAAGTTTGATAGCGTGGTATTTGTATGCCAAATTTAAATTAACCCGATCAAATCTTCCAAATGACTTATAGCAGCGCTATTATTATGGGTAGACTTATCCTTATTATATTATATTACACTGGAGTTATTGGAAAGTAACAAACGTTAATAATGTAATTTGAAAATCAATGCATATTCCAAAACCAATGAATCTTTTCACGTAGAATTATTATACAAGAACGATATCAGATGACCGCATTTTAGTTTCAGATAGGCATAAACTTTTCATGGATAGTATAATTATTGTAATCGACACCATTGTATTAAGATACGTATAATCGAACATTCTGTACCATCTCAATAATAATAAATAATAATAAATGCTTATTTAACAATTGTAACTTGTAAAGGCCAATCTGTTAAAAAGATAAGGAAAAAAAGTCCTCGAAACAGTAAAATGTTAAAAAGTATATCAGATTTTTTTTTGAGCTTTTACCCTGTTTATTAGCACCTGCATCTTTTTAATATAGAATTTTACTAAAAATACTATGTGGGCAATTATTATTATTTAATGTATAAAATGTATTCATTAATAGTTTTGTTTGCGTTTGAAGTTATATTCAATCTAAATTTTATCCGTAATTAGCGGGCCCGGCAGACGTTGTCCCGCCCTGATTATGAAAAAATCCTTGACAAATTATATACTAAAACGTTCCTCATTAATCACCCTATCCACCGGTGAAAACCGCATGAAAATCCGTTCGGTAGTTTTTGAGTTTATCGCGAACAGACAGACAGACAGACGCGGTAGGGGACTTTGTTTTATACTATGTAATGATTAGACCCTTCTTAATTTTAGAAAAGTTATGTTGTTTTACCGGCGGACAAAGAGAACGGAAAATTACCTTTAAAAATGGTAAAAAAATATATGAAAAGGCTCTATACAAAATTATACAATACTATTGATAGTACATGTACGCTCTCATTAAGAAGTCCTCGATATCAATAATATGTATGAGATACGTATGCAATCCCCCAAATTTTAAGAGATTACTTATACCATTTTTGTCTTGAAGAGCCCAACATGTAAATATGTGTTTCCGACTGTATTCAAACCTAAGTATTACTTTGTGACTATCGCTAAAGGTACCGTTAAGACGTTGGTCGTTAGTTTGTCCCTTCATTTATTGATACCATTTATCTTTAATACCTCTCTACGAAGCATTAAAAGATTTATTTAGATAGATAGATTAGGTCAGTTAGTAAAACCAAGTATTCTGGTACTGAAATTATGACATTACAGCGATGTATATCAACGGAACATCATTTGATAGTTTATAATAATAGAAACCTATGCTCAAATGGGATTATTTTTAATCACTAAAATTTTATAGTAAAAGTATTCTCAGTAAGACTACACGTACACTAAAATGTACATTTCTCTTAAATGAATGCCACTCCCCAACATCACGACCTGTTAGACCTAAGTTCACTTGTTTCACGGTACACCTCCCTACTTGTGTGACTCATCTCATCTCAAAATATTTAAATTCGTCAACTAGTAACACTTCTGTAAGTCAAATTAAAATATAACAAGCACAAACACATTCTAATATGACGATACGCTGTTTAACAACGAAAACGATTACGATACGCCATTACAAAAGTTCTCAACAGTACGCCGCAGCGTATCTACAACGATCTATACAACGGAAACGTCATCAATTATGACGCAACACTTTAGATTGTATCTGAGTAAAATATACATCAATAAATCATTTGGAAACTGCCCTGATATGGCTTATATTGAGTTTTTTTTATGTTCAATGCACGAACGTTGGGTTTGTTTTATAATTTATATTCATTAGTGTGGATGACGAAGGGTGCTGCTATTACCAGGTGGATTTTATCGTTTCGCGTCTCTAAAGGGGTTATGAAATATTTTATTGAGCGTTAAGGCCTTTTATAAATTTTAAAAACATCTTCGGTAACTAAAACGTATAAATAACATTTGCAAACAATTTTGCCAATAATCGTCATATCATGCAAGCCTGCTAGCAATCGTAAAGAAATAATATTAACAACGCTGCTAGTCTACAGAATTTAAGACGAAACTTCTACACTCTGCTGTATCTATCAGTCAGTAAAGTAATAAATGTAATGTAACATGTCTTTAGTAAGAATTAATATAAACTATAACTTGATAGACTATTACGCACTGGTAAAGAATCACGCATACAACATACAACTTCGCCTAAATACCTCCCTAAAAATTGTATTGCCATAACTAAAATCAACTTGTTCTAACTTATACCAGCATACTGTTTAAATAAAGAAATATCCTCAACAGGAAAAGGCACGTAATTCGAATGTAAAGTATAAGAAAGCTGAATTTAACTCGCAACACAGGACGCAAGAAATAAAACCACATACATGATTCTACTAGCTGTCACCCGCGGCTCCGCACGCGTTTTTTTTAAATGTATTAAAGAAATGTAAAATTGTAATTAGGTGTGTACATTACAGAAATGCTTTTTCAAAAACATTTGTAACTACGACACGCACGCCATCTACTGTATTATGTTACGTGTACATTAGATATGTGAATACGAATAGTATATATCGAATGGGATGGAATTTATCATCAGCAGCATACCTGGAACTTTAACCTACCCTCACTAACTTTAAGCACCCTCGATGCTCACTAACACTATATAAGAAAGTAGGTAATGAAAATTTTAAACTATACATTATCAACAATTTGTGTTAAATTATTTATTATATAGATATGACATGCCCATATTGTCAATATAATTGTGTTATTCTTATACGTTGCTATAATCACTGAGTTATGTATATTAGTTCGATGAAGCCGTAAATGCCGCAAAGCTAATAGCATAGTTAGTTCGAGAAAAAAAAAACTGAGTTATGTAGGTGCAAACGCGGTAAATAAAACAAAATGGCCGCCAAATTGACCAAAATGATAATATAATTCAAATTACATACATTTATTCTTGGAGCCCAGTACAGCGCACGTCTCACGCGCTTGTTTACAGTAAACAAATTATTTTTGATCAATTTCAGACGAACGAATGCATAGGTTCATCACTACATAGTTTAAAACAAAGTCCTCTGATCTGTCTGTTTATCTGTTCGCGATAAAGTCAAAAACTACAGAACGGATTTTCATGCCGTTTTCACCAGTAGGTAGAACGGTTCATGGGGAAGGTTTAGGTATAATTTGTCAAGGTTTTCTTTTTATTATCAGGGCGGGACAACGTCTGCCAAGCCCACGACCTTAAAATAAAATAGCTCATTAATTAGTTGTCTGCCAGTGAAAGTCCCGTGAAAATTAATTCAAGCATTTCGGATATTCCACTGCGGCTGAAAAAAACCTAAATTACTTTTTATGAGGTCTGCAATCTACCAGTGAATATCCCGTGAAAATCGGTTCAACCATTTTGGAAATAGCAATGCGGACGAAGCCGCGGACAAATAAAATAGAATATGTCAACCGCTATAATTTCGGCTTTCTGGCAGTAAAAAGTAAAATTCCCGTTAAAATAGGTCCAGCCGTTTTGGAGATTACCCGGAACAAACAAACAAACAGAGAAAATATAATAATCTAAACATGTAGACAAAGTATAAAAAAAATTTTTTTTGGTCAAAAAGTTCATTCATCAAAAAGTTGTTATTTTAATTGTACATACACAAACTTTATTTTTATAATACGTAATAGAGAACAAAAAAAAGAATTGGAAATAAAAGTAGTATAAGCTTTTTGCATAGGAAAACAAAATAAACTTTGATAATGTTTGCGATAGAAACTTACCACGTTACCATGGCAACGTATATAACACTAACGCTAACTAAATCTCTCGAAAGGAAAAAAGTGCCCGATTTTGAAACATGATGATCTATAGCCTAAAGCCTTCCTCGAAAAAATGAGCTATCTAAAACAGAAGGGTTTTCTCAAATCGGACTGGTAGTTCCTGAGATCATAGCGTTCATCCAAACAAACAAACAAACAAACTCTTCAGCTTTATAATATTAGTATAGATATTGTTGCCATCTCTCTACTAAGAAACTCTGTATCATAAGTATTATTACGAGAGAATTGGCAATAATTGACATTAATAATCATTTTAATACACTTTGTTTTCTTTGTTATTTCAGTTTTTGAAATGAACATACCTATAGTTTTTTGTTAGCGGATCATGATTTTGGATACTCTTTCTTATATAAAGTGCAACCGATATGAATAATCCCAGTTAGTAGATACTTGCAAAGCAATATTATGTAACTCGCTTCTCGTAATGTTGTGGTTTATATTTAAGTCATGATACTACACACAAGGCCGAGGGAATGATTATTTGTTAATTTCACTGGAATACATTGTCAGTATCTCAACATGTGAATGTTTAGTTAGTGTAACACAACTTACAACATAGACCAGTATTATTACGTCTCCTTTGTTTCACTGCTCTTTTCAGGGAAATATATAACTTATTCGACAGAACGTAGTTAGACTCTGATCGTCATCTGGAGATGGGTGTCGTTATCCGCGATACAGTTTTCACTATTGTACTTATATTGTATTTTTATTGTTCTAACATTTGTTATGTGATATACATACGACATGAGATGAGAAATACCCCTGTATACAACAATATCTATTAATAACGACACCCCGTTTACAATATTGCAATGAACAGTCACAAAGTGCACAATGATGCGGAGTTAGCTTTTGCGGATATCCGACTACCTCTACGCTTTCGCTGGACACCATTTATGCGGATAAAGTTAACTAAGCTAAATACGTGGCACACGACATTTAAATAATGCGATCAGGATGAAACCCTGATGTTTGTTGAAATTATATTTATGTAATTCGTCATATTATGATGAATATTAACTCTAGTATTTTTTTTTAAGACAACTAGCGAGAAAATTTGTAAATGATATTACAATAACAGATTAATAACTTATTACCTACTCTATTTATATTAACATTAATAAATATTACAGAAGAAAGTCGCTTATCGCGCCTCTCTGTGTGTTTTCTTATTTTTTCGGAATTACGAAATTTATATTAAAGTTCTCACTACCATTTGTAGAATGCCTTAAGGTTTATATGTATGGAGAATATATTTATGGAAAGTAAATAAAAATGGATATATTATGATGAAGTAAAACGCTTTACGCGCACTTACACGACTAATTTTGGCTACAACGTTGTTGGCTTAGTTGATAACGTGTTCGGATACCGCGCTGATCTATTTAGACTCGAATCGTTGCTACTAAGTCTGAACTTTCAGTGAAGAATAACGTGATGAATTCATAACATGGCGCTGGGGCTTTTTCCAAGTCTGTCTAGCTAACTAATACCTTCAAGATGTAAATCTGTCGCCAAGCCTGTTCACCTGTTCGTGTGTTCCGCCATCTGTACTTTAGAGCCACTCCCCCTCGATTGACGTTTTTATCATCTTAGACCAAATCGCCAGTTAATATCAGATGAGCTTCTTTCTGGTCATACACCAAAACCTATGAAAAGGAAAAAAAAAATACATTAAGCAGTTCTTTCTATACAATAAAAAGACACAAAATTCTGTTCTGGTGTATGTTTTTTTTATTGTAAGGATTATCTAAAGTACTGATTTTTATTTTTTACATATTATTCAAAAATAATGTAGTTATTAAGCCTTATCCAATGATATATTAGACATAATATGTACATAAAAAGTGTGTGTGGACTTATGTACAGGCGTTAGAAGTTATCCTTCTTTGGCGTAACAAGATAAAAAATCATTCAATTGTAGGATATTCTTAGGGTGTTATTACAAAAAAGTTAAATACATCTTACTCTTCTACCTGTGTTTGGTTAGGTTAGGTTAGACTTTCGAAAAAGGATAATACTATCTTGCCGCGGCAGCCGTCGGCAAACGCGGTGCATTTAATACGTAAGTATCCAAACTTTTTTAAAGCAAGTATTCAATATACGTATTTCACTTTTTTGTAATAACACGGTTGGTTTTCAATAGATTATTTTGAGTCTTAGTAAATGTTTACCTCTAATACACTAAACTCTTGAAATTAACTTTTTTGTCCAATATATTTAAGGTACCTCTTTAGGTGTTAATTACATTTTTATTATAGAATTTTATATAATCGACATGCAAGACCTTATTATTTAGTCTTCTTGCATAAGAACTGTTGATGTAGTTTTTTGAATAAAGTAAATTCAGCATATAATATTTTGTTCTATTATTGATTTTTTTATATATGAAAAAATATAATACTATTCTACAGAACGTCTTGTACGCAATAATAATTAATCACTTAGATATAACACTTCAACCATTATCCTATCAAATAAACGGCTTAACATAGATTATGGCACTTATACTGGAGCTAAGTCAACAATAAGCCGACCCTTGAGTTCTCATCATCACCCCACACTACGCCAAACAAACAATTATTGTACAATCAAAAGCTACTCGTGCGCAAATATTATAAATCAGTGGGTGATAATGACGCGCGTTGCTATGTGACATCATTTTTAGTTTGCTGATATTGACAATAGACAGCGTGCGGCGGAGCGCGCGCCCGCGCATCACCTAAACACAGTTGGGCCATGAAACGAGTGATTTCGTAAAATAATACTATATATTATATACTAGCTATGCCCGCGACCTCATCCGCGTGGAACTTTATGTAAAAAAACACTGATTAATATAATCATTTCAATGTATTAAGTCCATTTACTTATCTACTTTTCTCTCGTAATTAACTCGAGCCGTCATTCAAATTACAATAACTTTTGATAGAGTAGACCGATTTTAACGAATCAAAGAGTAAGTTATTCTCGAGGATATGCTTTATGATTTTAATAAGAACCCAGTACTTTAGCAGCGATGTGTGTTCATACAAACAGACATGCATTTCTAAAAATGATTGAAATGTATTTTATTACTTATTCCTAGACACGTGCAACTATTTTTTTCACGAAAATCGATAAAGTACAGACGCGTTAAATTTACATTCTCATTATAATTGTAGATAGATATTTTTACATATATATATATTTATACATATTATTTTTTCATATATTTCATTTATACATTTATTTTATCAATTGATAATTTCGAAAGTTGTTTAATTGAATCTTACTGTAAACTCATTTTTATTTTTACACTACGTACAATACGTTTATCCCAGATGGACGAGTTTTATCTCATTATTTGTTTTATGAAACAATCTGAAATTCATATATGAAATACTTCAGGCAAATTAAATTGATTCAGTATTCGATTATTGTCATTATTTCTCATTGAATACTGTATCATTATACCAATCATCATATATCATCCTTTGATCCATAACAGTCATATCATTGTATTGATCGCTAACTTCAAGATACTACAAAAACCAAAACAAAATGAGTTTCCATCCATACGTAATAGAACTACAAAGAACAATATTCTGTAGCCGATTAAAGCTCATTTTGTTTTTTCTAATTTTACCCGATGGCGCGTATATATATTTTACGGCACACTGTCTACAGCATGTGATGTGTGTAACTTGATATATTTTAACACATGAGGTGTCATCAGATATGTCTTAAATGCGAATATAAAACAGGCTATACAATATTTAAGTATGACATCTATGATTAAAAAAGAGAAGTTTTGAAGTCTGAATTTTTAGCTATAATTATATTTGTTAAATATAATTTGAATATTTGTTTACTACGAGTTGAATTCTATAAAAAATTATAGAGCAAAATAAATCTGAAAACAGTAACAAAATATATTAATCGATAACGTTCAATAATTACAAATCATAACATAATTCCCGCGTTTCTATCGGCCCAACTGTATCGTTTACCATTTCATGGGAACCATCATCTGAACAATATAAACTTAATTGTGCGATAGATACCAGTGATGATGATCTCGACCCTCTTTTTAAATTTACGACGTCACCGTGACCAGCGGAAAGTATCCCTACATATCTATTTCAACAAATAAATGGCATCGAACATATTGTTTGCTACTGTGATTTCATTTTTAGCGTGGGAGATTACATTTAAACATTTTTATTTTGTTTTTGTATCGGGAGTAACCCGAGCTGGCATCCCAATATTGGTAAAGAATTCTTCACGTGAGAAGGCATGGGTTTACTAGCTAGGAACGAATACTCGCTACGAATATCGATGCTTTCAAACGTTGACATATCTCAACCGGAATTTATTTTTATACTTCATGATATTAATATGATAACCACTGTGGGTGTTTCAAATTTTTCTAATATTTCCTCATATTCAATTAATATTCTTGTTAGTTACTAGCTTCTGCCCGCGACTTCGTCCGTGTGGAATAGTTACTTTGGGCTAACGCTACACGCAGCGGAAGCTCTCGAAAGGAAAAACGATTTTGAAACATTCTTTATTGGTGCTCCGCTCCTATTGCTCTGAGCGTGTGATATATCCTACCTATAGCGTTTCTTGATAAATAAGCTATCTAACACAAAGAATTTTTCAAATCTGACCAGTAGTTTCTGAGATCAGCGCGTTTAACTATATTAGTTAAAGATTACTAATCTTCTCTCGTACTTAACTCGAGACGTCATACAAATTACAATAACTTATGATATAGTGGACCGACTTTAATAAAAAAAAGACTAAGTCACTCCCGAAGATATGCTTTATGATTTGAGGTTTTATTGTAAACCCAGTACTTTAGCAGTGACGCGTGTTCATACAAACAGACAGACATTTCTAAAAATTATAGTTATGTATTCTATTACTTATTCCTAGACACCTGCAACAATGTTTTTCACGAAAATCGAAAAAGTACAGACACCTTAGATTTTCTTATGATGTGTATAGATTTAAAAATTAGTATATTTACACGAATCCTGAGAAATTCGTTAATACATGTCAATACTCTGAGTTGTAGATATCGGATTTATATTTCATTATTTTAAATAGTTTGTTTCCTACGAATAGTGCCTGTGGTAATAACAATTAAAAAATGGCTTGTACATTCGGTAAGGCATTAGGTATAATAGACAGATGTAGTATTTCAGTTGCAGATATTTGCGGAGTTATGGCCTAATATCGAAAGAAAGAAGATTCAGGACTTATATATAAAATTAAATAAACAAACAAACATGTAACATTGATGCTTTTTTTTTCGACCTGGCTACGCTATTGGCCTAGCAAGGCCTTAACAGCTTCACCGGACTATATAACATTGATGCATTATTTATACTTACAGGATCAGACAAGTTATCTGGAGGACTTAGTAAGGGATACTCTACACCCACACTCTCCGATACACTACGAAGTGCTAAATGCTCAGGTAAACGACATATTTATTAATAAGACTTATGTACTCTTCTAATGTTACATGTTAACTTAACCTTTATTTTGTAACTTAGTTATTTACGTTTATTTTTCATTAATTTCAAAATACAGTGCTTAAAATTTATATAAAGCAATGGAATTCACGAGTAAATTAGGAGTAATAAGTTAATATTATTTATTTATTATACTTCCAATAACTATACTGTGACCTTGGAAATTAATAGTAACTATGTTTTTTTTATGAACTGGGATACAACACAAAAGATATAAGTGCTACTATTTTTATTACCGTTGATCATCTACCAATTTTGTATACGTTATAACAGAGTTTCGAATATATGGTCTATTCGATAAAACTATTACACTCGAGAATTTATTTAAAGTACACATAAGGTAAGGTGGAATTCATAGAAAGGCGAACATTATTAATTACAGTGATCGCGCCAATCTGTTCTTGTATTTACAGTACGAGATGCGATGATTATCCTATAACGACTGAAAAGTCCGAAGTTATTTGAGAAAGTAAGAAAAGTACTGTCCAGCATGCCACCACAAATTTGATTAATCATTACATAGTATAAAATAAAATCCCCTACCGAATCTGTCTGTCTCTTCGAGATAAACTCAAAAACTACTGAACGGATTTTCATGCGGTTTTCACCATTGGATAAAGTGATTCATGAGGAACGTTTTGGTATATAATTTGTGACGGATTTATTTTTAATCAGGGCGGGACAACGTCTGCCAGGCCCGCTAGTGTCTTATAAGAATACTTTCATAAATTTCTTGTTCTTTACACTAAAAATATGAAATATACCTAACGATAGAAATAACAGTTTGATGTAGTGCAATATGGCATAAAACTCTTTTCTCACCCATGTAAATAACCTGCAAAAATCTGAAAGGACTTTACAATAAAAACTAAGATAATTACATACCCCGTTTATATCTCCCCACAACGTTTGACTGTTCAACCATTTAGGTGCTTCGCAGAGCGAAACAATCTCCTTTGATACAGGAGTAACTTTTAATTGCCTGTACAAGTCACACAGCCTTTGATCTTACGCTTCGATTCCTCCAAAAAGATCTTCATGTTCTGTTTTGGGCAATTTTTAAAAGATCTTCCTAACGATTTCACGCAATAATTTTGATGTTTAAATTGACAATGTTTATAGATTTTAATAGTTACTGATATCCAATACTGAAGTAACTCTATAGCTAGGATTAAGGCAGAAGACCTTTTATTCATGCTTTCCAATTTTGAAGAGTCTTTCGATTAATTACATGCTAGGATTCCTTATTACTATATATTACAAGGAGGTATATTTGATATACCAAACAATAATATAATATTATGTAAAAACTACTTATATAGTATTTTCCGTCATAATATTACAATGATATTAGCATTTATAGAAAAATATGAAAGGCGTAAAATATATTAAACGCGACACGCGTCGACGTACGTTCTGCTTTTAATTAAGAACCCTCAAGTCATTAACACTGCTGCTGGCTGTTACTAAAAGGATACATTTATGAATAATTAAAATATTTAAAATTATTTACGCATAGCAGTGAGAACTCACTTTAAAACTGTTAATTAATAATTTTGTTGTGTCATATGTATGCCTGTTATAAAAGTTTATTACATAAAATGGAAATATTATTCATTCGGTTGTAATTAAAAAATATTTGAAAAAGTTAAGAGCTAATAGAGGTAAAAATATGCCCTTAATATATGGAATATCCTGGATTTGAATGAATTAATTTCTTTCATGTTACAAAATTAAGTTACAAGAAATGCATTTCGTAAGCGCAACAATATAATTTTAGACGCTGAATTGTATAAATCAAGTGTAAGAAATTAACTAAAGTTTATTTCAAAGGATAAAACATTTGTAAACCACGTTATCCCTATGATCACAAAAAGTATAAGAGGTTATTAAAATGAACCAATATCGAGTGCCGTCACAAATGGTCTCATCGACCCCTACCGTGCACGTCGAATCGCAGCGCGTGCGCCTCTCTCGCAAATGGTTGATAATTTGCGGTGA
Source organism: Antheraea yamamai (assembly GCA_036509395.1). NCBI lineage: Eukaryota > Metazoa > Arthropoda > Insecta > Lepidoptera > Saturniidae > Antheraea > Antheraea yamamai. The sequence goes on from AP028424.1 coordinate 13,494,723, forward strand.
CAACCGTGCACCGAACTGATTTTTCTCATGGTACCACCACAAAAGATGTAGATATTTGAGGGTACAGTAAATTCAGTAATTGTTACGCATGGTTGTCTCATTGTAATATTTGAGATTATTTTATGAGACTTAATATTTATTTTACAAAATTCATACTAATACTTTATCACTTGATAATTCCTTATACATGTAACATAATTTAAAATTCAGGTAAGATAAACTACACCAAATATTTAAATCAGGGAATAAATAATAATAAATAAGCAGTGATACGTACCACTAACATAACATTCATTTCAGACGTATATATTATGTCCGATATAACCGATGTTTATATAACATAACACTGAGAGCACTACAAATGACAGTTTTTATACAGTATGGATTCTTTCATAGTATACAGCACTTTTATGGTGAAGTAGTAGACCAAAGCATTAAAGGTGACATTATATCACATATCTGTTACCCTCCTATTATATTATTCTGCTAGTGTTTAGAATATGCACATACAGAAGATCTGAATCCGTATAAAATTTACATCCTGTAGGTGTTAGAGCCACACTGAAGCTATTACTGGTTTCAGCATGAATGGGTCGGCTCGCCCGTGGTAGTACAACTCTCTCACAGAAAACCGACGTGAAGTAACAGTGCTTGAATCGTTGCGTTTCGTTCGCAACGCACTTGCGACTCCCCTGATGCTGCAAGTGTCTATGGACGGTGGTGATCACTGAACATCAGGTGACCCACCTGTTCGTTTGCCTCCTATGATATAAAATATATATACCTGTATATAAATATCATTGAATATGTAAATTGAACGTTCCTAAGCACAATATTATAATTTTACATGTATCCCACGTCAAATATACGTACATATATTTTGTAGATTATTGTCAAGCAAGGAAGAGGTAGATATTCAAGCAAACCCATTATACTTTTGGCCTTTGCCGATGTAAATTAAACACAACACAATTTAGCAAACACTCGTAACTAAATCC